>CAKAJE020001554.1:0-82090 GCA_916610135.2 Macropis europaea
ACTCGCCATTTCATGCGCATTGAGATGCCGCTTAGCCCAATACGCTATCTGAAATAGGAGCGACGTAAATTGAACAAATATGATAGAGTTTCGCTGAATTCTTAAATTAACCATAATATAAAATGATCTTATCCGGTCTCTGATTGCCCTACCCTTGAAGATTAATAGTGCATTTCACTCGTCATTTCATGCGCTTTGAGATGCCGCTTAGCCCAATACGCTATCTGAAATAGGAGCGACGTAAGTTGAACAAATGTGATAGAATTTCGCTGAATTCTTATATTAACCAAAATATAAAATGATCTAATCGGGTCTCTGATAGCCCTATCATAGAAGTTTAATAGCGCATTTTACCCGCCACTCCACGCGCTTTAAGATGCCGCCTAGCCCAGTACGCTATCTGAAATAGGAGCGGCGTAAATTGAACAAATGTGATAGAATATCGCTGAATTCTTATATTAACCAAAATATAAAATGATCTAGTCGGGTCTCTGATTGCCCTATCATAGAAGTTTAATAGTGCATTTAGCTCGCCTTTCCACACGCTTTAAGATGCCGCCTAGCTCAGTACCCTATCTGAAATTGGAGCGACGTAAATTGAGCAAATGTGATAGAATTACGCTGAATTCTTATATTAACCGTAATATAAAATGATCGAATCGGGTCTCTGCTTGCCTTATCCTAGAAGTTTAATAGTGCATTTTACTCGCCATTTCATGCGCATTGAGATGCCGCTTAGCCCAATACGCTACCTGAAATATCAGCGACGTAAATTGAACAAATGTGAGAGACTTTCGCTGAATTCTTATATTAACCTTAATGTAAAGTGTTCTAATCGGGTCTCTGTTCGCCCTACCCTAGAAGATTAATAGTGCATTTCACTCGTCATTTCATGCGCTTTGAGATGCCGCTTTGCCTAATTAGCTATCTGAAATAGGAGCGACGTAAATTGAACAAATGTGATAGTATTTCGCTGAATTCTTAAATTAACCGTCATATAAAACGATCTAATCGGGTCTCTGTTTGCCTTATCCTAGAAGTTTAGTATTGCATTTTACTCGCCATGTCATGCGCTTTGAGATGCCGCTTAGCCCAATACGCTATCTGAAATAGGAGCGACGTGAATTGAACAAATGTGATCGAATTTCGCTGAATTCTTATATTAACCAAAATATAAAATGATCTAATCGGGCCTTTCTTCGCCCTACCCTAGAAGTTTAGCAGTGCATTTTACTCGCCATTTCATGCGCTTTGAGATGCCGCTTAGCCCAATACGATATCTGCAATAGGAGCGACGTAAATTGAACAAATGTGATAGAATTTGGCTGAATTCTTAAATTAACCATAATATAAAATGATCTAATCGGGTCTCTGTTTGCCCTACCCTAGAAGTTTAATAGTGCATTTTACTCGCCATTTCATGCGCATTGAGATGCCGCTTAGCCCAATACGCTATCTGAAATAGGAGCGACGTAAATTGAACAAATATGATAGAGTTTCGCTGAATTCTTAAATTAACCATAATATAAAATGATCTTATCCGGTCTCTGTTTGCCCTACCCTTGAAGATTAATAGTGCATTTCACTCGTCATTTCATGCGCTTTGAGATGTCGCTTAGCCCAGTACTCTATCTAAAATTGGAGCGACGTAAATTGAACAAATGTGATAGTATTTCGCTGAATTCTTAAATTAACCGTCATATAAAACGATCTAATCGGGTCTCTGTTTGCCTTATCCTAGAAGTTTAGTATTGCATTTTACTCGCCATGTCATGCGCTTTGAGATGCCGCTTAGCCCAATACGCTATCTGAAATAGGAGCGACGTGAATTGAACAAATGTGATCGAATTTCGCTGAATTCTTATATTAACCAAAATATAAAATGATCTAATTGGGTCTCTGATTGCCCTATCATAGAAGATTAATAGTGCATTTTTCTCGCCACTCCACGCGCTTTAGAATGCCGCCTAGCCCAGTACGCTATCCGAAATAGGAGCGACGTAAATTGTACAAATGTGATAGAATTTTGCTGAATTCTGAAATTAACCATAATATAAAAGGATCTAATCGGGTCTTTGTTTGCCCTACCCTATATGTTTAATAGTGCATTTTACTCGCCATTTCATGCGCTTTGAGATGCCGCTTACCCCAATACGCTATCTGAAATAGGAGCGACGTAAATTGAACAAATGTGATAGAATTTCGCTGAATTCTTATATTAACCAAAATATAAAATGATCTAGTCGGGTCTCTGATTGCCCTATCATAGAAGTTTAATAGTGCATTTAGCTCGCCTTTCCACACGCTTTAAGATGCCGCCTAGCCCAGTACACTATCTGAAATAGGAGCGACGTAAGTTGAACAAATGTGATAGAATTACGCTGAATTCTTATATTAACCTTAATGTAAAATGATCTAATCGGGCCTTTCTTCGCCCTACCCTAGAAGTTTAGCAGTGCATTTTACTAGCCATTTCATGCGCTTTGAGATGCCGCTTAGCCCAATACGATATCTGCAATAGGAGCGACGTAAATTGAACAAATGTGATAGAATTTGGCTGAATTCTTAAATTAACCATAATATAAAATGATCTAATCGGGTCTCTGTTTGCCCTACCCTAGAAGTTTAATAGTGCATTTTACTCGCCATTTCATGCGCTTTGAGATGGCGCTTAGCCCAATACGCTATCTGAAATAGGAGCGACGTAAATTGAACGAATGTGATAGAATTTCGCTGGATTCTCATATTAACCAAAATATAAAATGATCTAATCGGGTCTCCGATAGCCCTATCATAGAAGTTTAATGGTGCATTTTACTCGCCATTTCACGCGCTTGAAGATGCCGCCTAGCCCAGTACGCTATCTGAAATAGGAGCGACGTAAGTTGAACAAATGTGATAGAATTACGCTGAATTCTTATATTAACCGTAATATAAAATGATCTAATCGGGTCTCTGTTTGCCATATCCTAGAAGTTTAATAGTGCATTTTACTCGCCATTTCATGCGCATTGAGATGCCGCTTAGCCCAATACGCTATCTGAAATAGGAGCGACGTAAATTGAACAAATATGATAGAGTTTCGCTGAATTCTTAAATTAACCATAATATAAAATGATCTTATCCGGTCTCTGTTTGCCCTACCCTAGAAGTTTAATAGGGCATTTTACTCGCCATTTCGTGCGCTTTCAGATGCCGTGTAGCCCAATATGCTATCTGAAATATGAGCGACGTAAATTGAACAAATGTGATAGAGATTCGCTGAATTCTTATATTAACCTCAATGTAAAATGATCTAATCGGATCTTTGTTCGCCGTACCCTAGAAGTTTAATAGTGCATTTCACTCGTCATTTCATGCGCTTTGCGATGCCGCTTAGCCCAATAAGCTATCTGAAATAGGAGCGACGTAAATTGAACAAATGTGATAGAATTTCGCTGAATTCTTATATTAACCAAAATATAAAATGATCTAGTCGGGTCTCTGATTGCCCTATCATAGAAGTTTAATAGTGCATTTAACCCGCCATTCCGCGCGCTTTAAGATGCCGCCTAGCCGAGTACGCTATCTGAAATAGGAGCGACGTAAATTGAACAAATGTGATAGAATTTCGCTGAATACTTATATTAACATTAATGTAAAATGATCTAATCGGGCCTTTCTTCGCCCTACCCTAGAAGTTTAGCAGTGCATTTTACTCGCCTTTCCACACGCTTTAAGATGCCGCCTAGCCCAGTTCGCTATCTGAAATTGGAGCAACGTAAATTGAACCAATGTGATAGAATTTCGCTCAATTCTTAAATTAACCATAACACAAAATGATCTAATCGGGTCTCTGTTTGCCCTACCCTAGAAGTTTAATAGTGCATTTTACTCGCCATTTCTTGCGCTTTGAGATGCCGCTTTGCCCAATAAGCTATCTGAAATAGGAGCGACGTAAATTGAACAAATGTGAGAGAATTTCGCTGAATTCTTATATTAACCTTAATGTAAAATGTTCTAATTGGGTCTCTGTTCGCCCTACCCTTGAAGATTAATAGTGCATTTCACTCGTCATTTCATGCGCTTTGAGATGCCGCTTAGCCCAATACGCTATCTGAAATAGGAGCGACGTAAGTTGAACAAATGTGATAGAATTTCGCTGAATTCTTATATTAACCAAAATATAAAATGATCTAATCGGGTCTCTGATAGCCCTATCATAGAAGTTTAATAGTGCATTTAACCCGCCATTCCGCGCGCTTTAAGATGCCGCCTAGCCGAGTACGCTATCTGAAATAGGAGCGACGTAAATTGAACAAATGTGATAGTATTTCGCTGAATACTTATATTAACCTTAATGTAAAATGATCTATTCGGGCCTTTCTTCGCCCTACCCTAGAAGTTTAGCAGTGCATTTTACTCACCATTTCATGCGCTTTGAGATGCCGCTTAGCCCAATACGATATCTGCAATAGGAGCGACGTAAATTGAACAAATGTGATAGAGTTTCGCTGAATTCTTATATTAACCTTAATGTAAAATGATCTAATCGGATCTTTGTTCGCCGTACCCTAGAAGTTTAATAGTGCATTTCACTCGTCATTCCACGCGCTTTAAGATGCCGCCCAGCCAAGTACGCTATCTGAAATAGGAGCGACGTAAATTGAACAAATGTGATAGAATTTTGCTGAATTCGTAAATTAACCATAATATAAAATGATCCAATCGGGTCACTGATTGCCCTACCCTAGAAGTTTAATAGTGCATTTTACTTGCCATTTCATGCGCTTGGAGATGTCGCCTAGCCCAATACGCTATCTGAAATAGGAACGACGTAAATTGAACAAATGTGATAGAATTTCGCTGAATTCTTAAATTAAACATAATATAAAATGATCTAATCGGGTCCCTGTTTGCCCTACCCTAGAAGTTGAATAGTGCATTTCACTCGTCATTTCATGCGCTTTGAGATGCCGCTTAGCCCAATACGCTATCTGAAATAGGAGCGACGTAAATTGAACAAATGTGATAGAATTTCGCTGAATTCTTATATTAACCTTAATGTAAAATGTTCTAATTGGGTCTCTGTTCGCCCTACCCTTGAAGATTAATAGTGCATTTCACTCGTCATTTCATGCGCTTTGAGATGCCGCTTAGCCCAATACGCAATCTGAAATAGGAGCGACGTAAGTTGAACAAATGTGATAGAATTTCGCTGAATTCTTATATTAACCAAAATATAAAATGATCTAATCGGGTCTCTGATAGCCCTATCATAGAAGTTTAATAGTGCATTTAACCCGCCATTCCGCGCGCTTTAAGATGCCGCCTAGCCGAGTACGCTATCTGAAATAGGAGCGACGTAAATTGAACAAATGTGATAGTATTTCGCTGAATACTTAAATTAACCTTAATGTAAAATGATCTAATCGGGCCTTTCTTCGCCCTACCCTAGAAGTTTAGCAGTGCATTTTACTCACCATTTCATGCGCTTTGAGATGCCGCTTAGCCCAATACGATATCTGCAATAGGAGCGACGTAAATTGAACAAATGTGATAGAATTTGGCTGAATTCTTAAATTAACCATAATATAAAATGATCTAATCGGGTCTCTGTTTGCCCTACCCTAGAAGTTTAATAGTGCATTTTACTCGCCATTTCATGCGCATTCAGATGCCGCTTAGCCCAATACGCTATCTGGAATATGAGCGACGTAAATTGAACAAATATGATAGAGTTTCGCTGAATTCTTATATTAACCTTAATGTAAAATGATCTAATCGGATCTTTGTTCGCCGTACCCTAGAAGTTTAATAGTGCATTTCACTCGTCATTCCACGCGCTTTAAGATGCCGCCCAGCCAAGTACGCTATCTGAAATAGGAGCGACGTAAATTGAACAAATGTGATAGAATTTTGCTGAATTCGTAAATTAACCATAATATAAAATGATCCAATCGGGTCACTGATTGCCCTACCCTAGAAGTTTAATAGTGCATTTTACTTGCCATTTCATGCGCTTTGAGATGTCGCCTAGCCCAATACGCTATCTGAAATAGGAACGACGTAAATTGAACAAATGTGATAGAATTTCGCTGAATTCTTAAATTAAACATAATATAAAATGATCTAATCGGGTCCCTGTTTGCCCTACCCTAGAAGTTGAATAGTGCATTTCACTCGTCATTTCATGCGCTTTGAGATGCCGCTTAGCCCAATACGCTATCTGAAATAGGAGCGACGTAAATTGAACAAATGTGATAGAATTTCGCTGAATTCTTATATTAACCAAAGTATAAAATGATCTAATCTAGTCTCTGATTGCCCTATCATAGAAGGTTAATAGTGCATTTTACTCGCCATTCCACGCGCTTTAAGATGCCGCCTAGCCCAGTACGCTGTCTGAAATAGAAGCGACGCAAATTGAACAAGTGTGATAGAATCTCGCTGAATACTTATATTAACCTTAATGTAAAATGATCTAATCGGGTCTCTGTTCGCCCTACCCTAGAAGTTTAATAGTGCATGTCACTCGTCATTTCATGCGCTTTGAGATGACGCTTAACCCAATACGCTATCTGAAATAGGAGCGACGTAAGTTGAACAAATGTGACAGAATTACGCTGCATTCTTATATTCACCTTAATGTAAAATGATCTCTTCGGGTCTCTGTTCGCCCTACCCTAGAAGTATAATAGTGCATTTTACTCGCCCTTCCACGCGCTTTAAGATGCCGCCTAGCCCAGTAGGCTATCTGAAATAGGAGCGACGTAAGATGAACAAATGTGATAGAATTACGCGGAATTCTTATATTAACCGTAATATAAAATGAACTAATCGGGTCTCCGTTTGCCTTATCCTAGAAGTTTAATAGCGCATTTTACTCGCCATTTCATGCGCTTTGAGAGGCCGCTTAGCCCAACACGCTATCTGAAATAGGAGCGACGTAAATTGAACAAATGTGATAGAATTTCCGTGAAATCTTATATTAAACAAAATATAAAATGATCTAATCGGGTCTCTGATTGCCCTATCATAGAAGTTTAGTAGTGCATTTTACTCGTCATTCCACGCGCTTTAAGGCGCCGCCTAGCCCAGTACGCTATCTGAAATAGGAGCGACGTAAGTTGAACAAATGTGATAGAATTTTGCTGAATTCTTAAATTAACCATAATATAAAATGATCTAATCGGGTCTGTGTTTGCCCTACCCTAGAAGTTTAATAGTGCATTTTACTCGACACATCATGCGCCTTCAGATGCCGCTTAGCCCAATAAGCTATCTGAAATAGGAGCGACGTAAATTGAACAAATGTGATAAAATTTCGCAGAATCCTTATGTTAACCAAAATATAAAATGATCTAATCTGGTCTCTGTTCGCCCTAGCCTAGAAGTTTAATAGTGCATTTTGTTCGCCATTTCATGCGCTTTGAGATGCCGCCTAGCCCAATACGCTATCTGAAATAGGAGCGACGTAAGATGAACAAACGTGATAGTATTACGCTGCATTCTTATATTAACCGAAGTATAAAATGATCTAGTCTGGTCTCAGATTGCCCTATCATAGAAGTTTAATAGTGCATTTTACTCGTCATTTCATGCGCTTTAAGATGCCGCATGGCCCAGCACGCTATCTGAAACAGGAGCGACGTAAATTGAACAAATGTGATAAAATTTCCGTGAATCCTTATATTAACCTTAATGAAAAATGATCTAATCGGGTCTCTGTTCGCCCTACCATAGAAGTCTAATGGTGCATTTCACTCGCCATTTCATGCGGTTTGTGATGCCGCTTAAACCAATACGCTATCTGAAATAGGAGCGACGTAAGTTGAACAAATGTGATAGAATTTCGCTGAATTCTTTTATTAACCATAATGTAAAATGATCTGATCGGGTCTCTGTTCGCCCTAGCCTAGAAGTTTAATAGTGCATTTTATTCGCCACTTCATGCGCTTTGAGATGCCGCTTAGCCGAATACGCTATCTGAAAAAGGAGCGACGCAAATTGAACAAATGTGATACTATTTCCCTGAAATCTTATATTAAACAAAATATAAAATGATCTAATCGGGTCTCTGATTGCTCTATCATAGAAGTTTAGTAGTGCATTTTACTCGCCCTTCCACGCGCTTTAAGATGCCGCCTAGTCCAGTACGCTATCTGAAATAGGAGCGACGTAAGATGAACAAATGTGATAGTATTACGCTGAATTCTTATATTAATCGTAATATAAAATGATCTAATCGGGTCTCTGTTTGCCCTACCCTAGAAGTTTAATAGTGAATTTTATTCGCCATTTCATGCGCTTTGAGATGCCGCATAGCCTAATACGCTATCTGAAATAGGAGCGACGTAAATTGAACAAATGCGATAGAATTTCCGTGAATTCTTATATTAACCTTAATGTAAAATCATCTAATCGGGTCTCTGTTCGCCCTACCATAGAAGTCTAATAGTGCATTTCACTCGCCATTTCATGCGCTTTGAGATGCCGCCTAGCCCAATACGCTATCTGAAATAGGAGCGACGTAAATTGAACAAATGTGATAGAATTTCCCTGAAATCTTATATTAATCAAAATATAAAATGATATAATCGGGTCTCTGATTGCCCTATCATAGAAGTTTAGTAGTGCATTTTACTCGCCATTCCACGCGCTTTAAGATGCCGCCTAGCCCAGTACGCTATCTGAAATAGGAGCGACGTAAGTTGAACAAATGTGATAGAATTACGCTGAATTCTTACATTAACCATAATGTAAAATGATCTAATCGGGTCTCTGTTTGCCCTACCCTAGAAGTTTAATAGTGCATTTCACTCGTCATTTCATGCGCTTTGAGATGCCGCCTAGCCCAATACGCTATCAGAAATAGGAGCGACGTAAATTGAACAAATGTGACAGAATTACGCTGCATTCTTATATTAACCGAAGTATAAAATGATCTAGTCTGGTCTCAGATTGCCCTATCATAGAAGTTTAATAGTGCATTTTACTCGTCATTTCATGCGCTTTAAGATGCCGCATGGCCCAGCACGCTATCTGAAACAGGAGCGACGTAAATTGAACAAATGTGATAAAATTTCCGTGAATCCTTATATTAACCTTAATGTAAAATGATCTAATCGGGTCTCTGTTCGCCCTACCATAGAAGTCTAATGGTGCATTTCACTCGCCATTTCATGCGGTTTGTGATGCCGCTTAAACCAATACGCTATCTGAAATAGGAGCGACGTAAGTTGAACAAATGTGATAGAATTTCGCTGAATTCTTTTATTAACCATAATGTAAAATGATCTGATCGGGTCTCTGTTCGCCCTAGCCTAGAAGTTTAATAGTGCATTTTATTCGCCACTTCATGCGCTTTGAGATGCCGCTTAGCCGAATACGCTATCTGAAAAAGGA
Organism: Macropis europaea; assembly: GCA_916610135.2. NCBI lineage: Eukaryota > Metazoa > Arthropoda > Insecta > Hymenoptera > Melittidae > Macropis > Macropis europaea. The sequence goes on from CAKAJE020001554.1 coordinate 9,388, forward strand.
ACGACGCAAATTGAACAAATGTGATACTATTTCCCTGAAATCTTATATTAAACAAAATATAAAATGATCTAATCGGGTCTCTGATTGCTCTATCATAGAAGTTTAGTAGTGCATTTTACTCGCCCTTCCACGCGCTTTAAGATGCCGCCTAGTCCAGTACGCTATCTGAAATAGGAGCGACGTCAGTTGAACAAATGTGATAGAATTTCGCTGAATTCTTTTATTAACCATAATGTAAAATGATCTGATCGGGTCTCTGTTCGCCCTAGCCTAGAAGTTTAATAGTGCATTTTATTCGCCATTTCATGCGCTTTGAGATGCCGCTTAGCCGAATACGCTATCTGAAATAGGAGCGACGTAAATTGAACAAATGTGATAGAATTTCCCTGAAATCTTATATTAATCAAAATATAAAATGATCTAATCGGGTCTCTGATTGCCGTATCATAAAAGATTAGTAGTGCATATCACTCGCCATTTCATGCGCTTTGAGATCCCGCTAAGCCCAATACGCCATCTGAAATAGGAGCGACGTAAATTGAACAAATGTGATAGAATTTCCCTGAAATCTTATATTAATCAAAATATAAAATGATCTAATCGGGTCTCTGATTGCCCTATCATAGAAGATTAGTAGTGCATTTTACTCGCCATTCCACGCGCTTTATGATGCCGCCTAGCCCAGTACGCTATCTGAAATAGGAGCGACGTAACTTGAACAAATGTGATAGAATTACGCTGAATTCTTATATTAACCGTAATATAAAACGATCTAATCGGGTCTCTGTTTGCCTTATCCTAGAAGTTTAATAGCGCATTTTACTCGCCATTTCATGCGCTTTGAGATGCCGCTTAGCCCAATACGCTATCTGAAATAGGAGCGACCTAAATTGAACGAATGTGATAGAATTTCGCTCAATTCTTAAATTAACCATAATATAAAATGATCTAATCGGGTCTCTGTTTGCCCAACCCTAGAACCTTAATAGTGCATTTTACTCGTTATTTCATGCGCTTTGAGATGCCGCTTAGCCTAATACGCTACCTGAAATTGGTGTGATATAAGTTGAAAAAATGTGATAGAATTTCGCTGAATTCTTTTATTAACCATAATGTAAAATGATCTAATCGGGTCTCTGTTTGCCCTACCCTAGGAGTTTAATAGTGCATTTTACTCGCCATTTCATGCGCTTTGAGATGCCGCCTAGCCCAGTACGCTATCTGAAATTGGAGCAACGTAAATTGAACCAATGTGATAGAATTTCGCTGAATTCTTAAATTAACCATAACACAAAATGATCTAATCGGGTCTCTGTTTGCCCTACCCTAGACGTTTAGTAGTGCATTTTACTCGCCATTTCTTGCGCTTTGAGATGCCGCTTTGCCCAATAAGCTATCTGAAATAGGAGCGACGTAAATTGAACAAATGTGATAGAATTTCGCTGAATTCTTATATTAACCAAAATATAAAATGATCTAATCGGGTCTCTGATAGCCCTATCATAGAAGTTTAATAGTGCATTTAACCCGCCATTCCGCGCGCTTTAAGATGCCGCCTAGCCGAGTACGCTATCTGAAATAGGAGCGACGTAAATTGAACAAATGTGATAGAATTTCGCTGAATACTTATATTAACCTTAATGTAAAATGATCTAATCGGGCCTTTCTTCGCCCTACCCTAGAAGTTTAGCAGTGCATTTTACTCGCCATTTCGTGCGCTTTCAGATGCCGCGTAGTCCAATATGCTATCTGAAATATGAGCGACGTAAATTGAACAAATGTGATAGAGTTTCGCTGAATTCTTATATTAACCTTAATGTAAAATGATCTAATCGGGTCTCTGTTTGCCTTATCCTAGAAGTTTAATAGTGCATTTTACTCGCCATTTCATGCGCATTGAGATGCCGCTTAGCCCAATAAGCTATCTGGAATAGGAGCGACGTAAATTGAACAAATGTGATAGAATTTTGCTGAATTCGTAAATTAACCATAATATAAAATGATCCAATCGGGTCACTGGTTGCCCTACCCTAGAAGTTTAATAGTGCATTTTACTTGCCATTTCATGCGCTTTGAGATGTCGCCTAGCCCAATACGCTATCTGAAATAGGAACGACGTAAATTGAACAAATGTGATAGAATTTCGCTGAATTCTTAAATTAACCATAATATAAAATGATCTAATCGGGTCCCTGTTTGCCCCACCCTAGAAGTTGAATAGTGCATTTCACTCGTCATTTCATGCGCTTTGAGATGCCGCTTAGCCCAATACGCTATCTGAAATAGGAGCGACGTAAATTGAACAAATGTGATAGAATTTCGCTGAATTCTTATATTAACCAAAGTATAAAATGATCTAATCTAGTCTCTGATTGCCCTATCATAGAAGGTTAATAGTGCATTTTACTCGCCATTCCACGCGCTTTAAGATGCCGCCTAGCCCAGTACGCTGTCTGAAATAGAAGCGACGCAAATTGAACAAGTGTGATAGAATCTCGCTGAATACTTATATTAACCTTAATGTAAAATGATCTAATCAGGTGTCTGTTCGCCCTACCCTAGAAGTTTAATAGTCCATGTCACTCGTCATTTCATGCGCTTTGAGATGACGCTTAACCCAATACGCTATCTGAAATAGGAGCGACGTAAGTTGAACAAATGTGACAGAATTACGCTGCATTCTTATATTCACCTTAATGTAAAATGATCTCTTCGGGTCTCTGTTCGCCCTACCCTAGAAGTATAATAGTGCATTTTACTCGCCCTTCCACGCGCTTTAAGATGCCGCCTAGCCCAGTAGGCTATCTGAAATAGGAGCGACGTAAGATGAACAAATGTGATAGAATTACGCTGAATTCTTATATTAACCGTAATATAAAATGAACTAATCGGGTCTCCGTTTGCCTTATCCTAGAAGTTTAATAGCGCATTTTACTCGCCATTTCATGCGCTTTGAGAGGCCGCTTAGCCCAACACGCTATCTGAAATAGGAGCGACGTAAATTGAACAAATGTGATAGAATTTCCGTGAAATCTTATATTAAACAAAATATAAAATGATCTAATCGGGTCTCTGATTGCCCTATCATAGAAGTTTAGTAGTGCATTTTACTCGTCATTCCACGCGCTTTAAGGTGCCGCCTAGCCCAGTACGCTATCTGAAATAGGAGCGACGTAAGTTGAACAAATGTGATAGAATTTTGCTGAATTCTTAAATTAACCATAATATAAAATGATCTAATCGGGGCTGTGTTTGCCCTACCCTAGAAGTTTAATAGTGCATTTTACTCGACACATCATGCGCCTTCAGATGCCGCTTAGCCCAATAAGCTATCTGAAATAGGAGCGACGTAAATTGAACAAATGTGATAAAATTTCGCAGAATCCTTATGTTAACCAAAATATAAAATGATCTAATCTGGTCTCTGTTCGCCCTAGCCTAGAAGTTTAATAGTGCATTTTGTTCGCCATTTCATGCGCTTTGAGATGCCGCCTAGCCCAATACGCTATCTGAAATAGGAGCGACGTAAATTGAACAAATGTGATAGAATTTCCGTGAAATCTTATATTAAACAAAATATAAAATGATCTAATCGGGTCTCTGATTGCCCTATCATAGAAGTTTAGTAGTGCATTTTACTCGTCATTCCACGCGCTTTAAGGTGCCGCCTAGCCCAGTACGCTATCTGAAATAGGAGCGACGTAAGTTGAACAAATGTGATAGAATTTTGCTGAATTCTTAAATTAACCATAATATAAAATGATCTAATCGGGTCTCTGTTTGCCCTACCCTAGAAGTTTCATAGTGCATTTCACTCGTCATTTCATGCGCTTTGAGATGCCGCCTAGCCCAATACGCTATCAGAAATAGGAGCGACGTAAATTGAACAAATGTGACAGAATTACGCTGCCTTCTTATATTAACCGAAGTATGAAATGATCTAGTCTGGTCCCAGATTACCCTATCATAGAAGTTTAATAGTGCATTTTACTCGCCATTTCATGCGCTTTAAGATGCCGCATGGCCCAGCACGCTATCTGAAACAGGAGCGACGTAAATTGAACAAATGTGATAGAATTTTGCTGACATCTTAAATTAACCATAATATAAAATGATCTAATCGGGTCTCTGTTTGCCCTACCCTAGAAGTTTAATAGTGCATTTTACTCGTCACTTCATGCACCTTCAGATGCCGCTTAGCCCAATAAGCTATCTGAAATAGGAGCGACGTAAATTGAACAAATGCGATAAAATTTCGCAGAATCCTTAAGTTAACCAAAGTATAAATTGATCTAATCTGGTCTCTGTTCGCCCTAGCCTAGAAGTTTAATAGTGCATTTTGTTCGCCATTTCATGCGCTTTGTGACGCCGCTTACCCCAATACGCTATCTGAAATAGGAGCCACGTAAATTGTACAAATGTGATAGAATTTCCCTGAAATCTTATATTGAACAAAATATAAAATGATCTAATCTGGTCTCTGATTGCTCTATCATAGAAGTTTAGTAGTGCATTTTACTCGCCCTTCCACGCGCTTTAAGATGCCTCCTAGCCCAGTACGCTATCTGAAATAGGAGCGACGTAAGATGAACAAATGTGATAGAATTACGCTGAATTCTTATATTAACCGTAATATAAAATGATCTAATCGGGTCTCCGTTTGCCTTATCCTAAAAGTTTAATAGCGCATTTTACTCGCCATTTCATGCGCTTTGACAGGCCGCTTAGCCCAATACGCTATCTGAAATAGGAGCGACGTAAATTGAACAAATGTGATAGAATTTCGCCGAATTCTTAAATTAACCATAATATAAAATGATCTCATCGGGTCTCTGTTTGCCCTACCCTAGAAGTTTAATAGTGCATTTTACTCGCCATTTCATGCGCTTTCAGATGCCGCATAGCCCAATACGCTGTCTGAAATAGGAGCGACGTAATTTGAACAAATGTGATAGAATTTCCGTGAGTCCTTATATTAACCTTAATGTACAATGATATAATCGGGTCTCTGTTCGCCCTACCATAGAAGTTTAGTAGTGCATTTTACTCGCCATTTCATACGCTTTGGGATGCCGCATAGCCCAATACGCTATCTGAAATAGGAGCGACGTAAATTGAACAAATGTGATAGAATTTCCGTGAATCCTTATATTAACCTTAATGTAAAATCATCTAATCGGGTCTCTGTTCGCCCTACCATAGAAGTCTAATAGTGCATTTCACTCGCCATTTCATGCGCTTTGAGATGCCGCTTAGCCCAATACGCTATCTGAAATAGGAGCGACGTCAGTTGAACAAATGTGATAGAATTTCGCTGAATTCTTTTATTAACCATAATGTAAAATGATCTGATCGGGTCTCTGTTCGCCCTAGCCTAGAAGTTTAATAGTGCATTTTATTCGCCATTTCATGCGCTTTGAGATGCCGCTTAGCCGAATACGCTATCTGAAATAGGAGCGACGTAAATTGAACAAATGTGATAGAATTTCCCTGAAATCTTATATTAATCAAAATATAAAATGATCTAATCGGGTCTCTGATTGCCGTATCATAAAAGATTAGTAGTGCATATCACTCGCCATTTCATGCGCTTTGAGATCCCGCTAAGCCCAATACGCCATCTGAAATAGGAGCGACGTAAATTGAACAAATGTGATAGAATTTCCCTGAAATCTTATATTAATCAAAATATAAAATGATCTAATGGGGTCTCTGATTGCCCTATCATAGAAGATTAGTAGTGCATTTTACTCGCCATTCCACGCGCTTTATGATGCCGCCTAGCCCAGTACGCTATCTGAAATAGGAGCGACGTAACTTGAACAAATGTGATAGAATTACGCTCAATTCTTAAATTAACCATAATATAAAATGATCTAATCGGGTCTCTGTTTGCCCAACCCTAGAACTTTAATAGTGCATTTTACTCGTTATATCATGCGCTTTGAGATGCCGCTTAGCCTAATACGCTACCTGAAATTGGAGTGATATAAGTTGAAAAAATGTGATAGAATTTCGCTGAATTCTTTTATTAACCATAATGTAAAATGATCTAATCGGGTCTCTGTTTGCCCTACCCTAGGAGTTTAATAGTGCATTTTACTCGCCATTTCATGCGCTTTGAGATGCCGCCTAGCCCAGTACGCTATCTGAAATTGGAGCAACGTAAATTGAACCAATGTGATAGAATTTCGCTGAATTCTTAAATTAACCATAACACAAAATGATCTAATCGGGTCTCTGTTTGCCCTACCCTAGAAGTTTGATAGTGCATTTTACTCGCCATTTCTTGCGCTTTGAGATGCCGCTTTGCCCAATAAGCTATCTGAAATAGGAGCGACGTAAATTGAACAAATGTGATAGAATTTCGCTGAATTCTTATATTAACCAAAATATAAAATGATCTAATCGGGTCTCTGATAGCCCTATCATAGAAGTTTAATAGTGCATTTAACCCGCCATTCCGCGCGCTTTAAGATGCCGCCTAGCCGAGTACGCTATCTGAAATAGGAGCGACGTAAATTGAACAAATGTGATAGAATTTCGCTGAATACTTATATTAACCTTAATGTAAAATGATCTAATCGGGCCTTTCTTCGCCCTACCCTAGAAGTTTAGCAGTGCATTTTACTCGCCATTTCGTGCGCTTTCAGATGCCGCGTAGTCCAATATGCTATCTGAAATATGAGCGACGTAAATTGAACAAATGTGATAGAGTTTCGCTGAATTCTTATATTAACCTTAATGTAAAATGATCTAATCGGGTCTCTGTTTGCCTTATCCTAGAAGTTTAATAGTGCATTTTACTTGCCATTTCATGCGCTTTGAGATGTCGCCTAGCCCAATACGCTATCTGAAATAGGAACGACGTAAATTGAACAAATGTGATAGAATTTCGCTGAATTCTTAAATTAACCATAATATAAAATGATCTAATCGGGTCCCTGTTTGCCCCACCCTAGAAGTTGAATAGTGCATTTCACTCGTCATTTCATGCGCTTTGAGATGCCGCTTAGCCCAATACGCTATCTGAAATAGGAGCGACGTAAATTGAACAAATGTGATAGAATTTCGCTGAATTCTTATATTAACCAAAGTATAAAATGATCTAATCTAGTCTCTGATTGCCCTATCATAGAAGGTTAATAGTGCATTTTACTCGCCATTCCACGCGCTTTAAGATGCCGCCTAGCCCAGTACGCTGTCTGAAATAGAAGCGACGCAAATTGAACAAGTGTGATAAAATCTCGCTGAATACTTATATTAACCTTAATGTAAAATGATCTAATCAGGTGTCTGTTCGCCCTACCCTAGAAGTTTAATAGTGCATGTCACTCGTCATTTCATGCGCTTTGAGATGACGCTTAACCCAATACGCTATCTGAAATAGGAGCGACGTAAGTTGAACAAATGTGACAGAATTACGCTGCATTCTTATATTCACCTTAATGTAAAATGATCTCTTCGGGTCTCTGTTCGCCCTACCCTAGAAGTATAATAGTGCATTTTACTCGCCCTTCCACGCGCTTTAAGATGCCGCCTAGCCCAGTAGGCTATCTGAAATAGGAGCGACGTAAGATGAACAAATGTGATAGAATTACGCTGAATTCTTATATTAACCGTAATATAAAATGAACTAATCTGGTCTCCGTTTGCCTTATCCTAGAAGTTTAATAGCGCATTTTACTCGCCATTTCATGCGCTTTGAGAGGCCGCTTAGCCCAACACGCTATCTGAAATAGGAGCGACGTAAATTGAACAAATGTGATAGAATTTCCGTGAAATCTTATATTAAACAAAATATAAAATGATCTAATCGGGTCTCTGATTGCCCTATCATAGAAGTTTAATAGTGCATTTTACTCGCCATTTCATGCGCTTTAAGATGCCGCATGGCCCAGCACGTTATCTGAAACAGGAGCGACGTAAATTGAACAAATGTGATAGAGTTTTGCTGACATCTTAAATTAACCATAATATAAAATGATCTAATCGGGTCTCTGTTTGCCCTACCCTAGAAGTTTAATAGTGCATTTTACTCGTCACTTCATGCGCCTTCAGATGCCGCTTCGCCCAATAAGCTATCTGAAATAGGAGCGACGTAAATTGAACAAATGTGATAAAATTTCGCAGAATCCTTAAGTTAACCAAAGTATAAAATGATCTAATCTGGTCTCTGTTCGCCCTAGCCTAGAAGTTTAATAGTGCATTTTGTTCGCCATTTCATGCGCTTTGTGATGCCGCTTACCCCAATACGCTATCTGAAATAGGAGCCACGTAAATTGTACAAATGTGATAGAATTTCCCTGAAATCTTATATTGAACAAAATATAAAATGATCTAATCTGGTCTCTGATTGCTCTATCATAGAAGTTTAGTAGTGCATTTTACTCGCCCTTCCACGCGCTTTAAGATGCCTCCTAGCCCGGTACGCTATCTGAAATAGGAGCGACGTAAGATGAACAAATGTGATAGAATTACGCTGAATTCTTATATTAACCGTAATATAAAATGATCTAATCGGGTCTCCGTTTGCCTTATCCTAAAAGTTTAATAGCGCATTTTACTCGCCATTTCATGCGCTTTGACAGGCCGCTTAGCCCAAAACGCTATCTGAAATAGGAGCGACGTAAATTGAACAAATGTGATAGAATTTCGCTGAAATCTTATATTGAACAAAATATAAAATGATCTAATCTGGTCTCTGATTGCTCTATCATAGAAGTTTAGTAGTGCATTTTACTCGCCCTTCCACGCGCTTTAAGATGCCTCCTAGCCCAGTACGCTATCTGAAATAGGAGCGACGTAAGATGAACAAATGTGATAGAATTACGCTGAATTCTTATATTAACCGTAATATAAAATGATCTAATCGGGTCTCCGTTTGCCTTATCCTAAAAGTTTAATAGCGCATTTTACTCGCCATTTCATGCGCTTTGACAGGCCGCTTAGCCCAATACGCTATCTGAAATAGGAGCGACGTAAATTGAACAAATGTGATAGAATTTCGCTGAATTCGTAAATTAACCATAATATAAAATGATCTCATCGGGTCTCTGTTTGCCCTACCCTAGAAGTTTAATAGTGCATTTTACTCGCCATTTCATGCGCTTTCAGATGCCGCATAGCCCAATACGCTGTCTGAAATAGGAGCGACGTAATTTGAACAAATGTGATAGAATTTCCGTGAGTCCTTATATTAACCTTAATGTACAATGATATAATCGGGTCTCTGTTCGCCCAACCATAGAAGTTTAGTAGTGCATTTTACTCGCCATTTCATACGCTTTGGGATGCCGCATAGCCCAACACGCTATCTGAAATAGGAGCGACGTAAATTGAACAAATGTGATAGAATTTCCGTGAATCCTTATATTAACCTTAATGTAAAATGATCTAATCGGGTCTCTGTTCGCCCTACCATAGCAGTCTAATGGTGCATTTCACTCGCCATTTCATGCGGTTTGTGATGCCGCTTAAACCAATACGCTATCTGAAATAGGAGCGACGTAAGTTGAACAAATGTGATAGAATTTCGCTGAATTCTTTTATTAACCATAATGTAAAATGATGTGATCGGGTCTCTGTTCGCCCTAGCCTAGAAGTTTAATAGTGCATTTTATTCGCCACTTCATGCGCTTTGAGATGCCGCTTAGCCGAATACGCTATCTGAAAAAGGAGCGACGCAAATTGAACAAATGTGATACTATTTCCCTGAAATCTTATATTAAACAAAATATAAAATGATCTAATCGGGTCTCTGATTGCTCTATCATAGAAGTTTAGTAGTGCATTTTACTCGCCCTTCCACGCGCTTTAAGATGCCGCCTAGTCCAGTACGCTATCTGAAATAGGAGCGACGTAAGATGAACAAATGTGATAGTATTACGCTGAATTCTTATATTAATCGTAATATAAAATGATCTAATCGGGTCTCTGTTTGCCCTACCCTAGAAGTTTAATAGTGAATTTTATTCGCCATTTCATGCGCTTTGAGATGCCGCATAGCCTAATACGCTATCTGAAATAGGAGCGACGTAAATTGAACAAATGTGATAGAATTTCCGTGAATTCTTATATTAACCTTAATGTAAAATCATCTAATCGGGTCTCTGTTCGCCCTACCATAGAAGTCTAATAGTGCATTTCACTCGCCATTTCATGCGCTTTGAGATGCCGCCTAGCCCAATACGCTATCTGAAATAGGAGCGACGTAAATTGAACAAATGTGATAGAATTTCCCTGAAATCTTATATTAATCAAAATATAAAATGATATAATCGGGTCTCTGATTGCCCTATCATAGAAGTTTAGTAGTGCATTTTACTCGCCATTCCACGCGCTTTAAGATGCCGCCTAGCCCAGTACGCTATCTGAAATAGGAGCGACGTAAGTTGAACAAATGTGATAGAATTACGCTGAATTCTTACATTAACCATAATGTAAAATGATCTAATCGGGTCTCTGTTTGCCCTACCCTAGAAGTTTAATAGTGCATTTCACTCGTCATTTCATGCGCTTTGAGATGCCGCCTAGCCCAATACGCTATCAGAAATAGGAGCGACGTAAATTGAACAAATGTGACAGAATTACGCTGCATTCTTATATTAACCGAAGTATAAAATGATCTAGTCTGGTCTCAGATTGCCCTATCATAGAAGTTTAATAGTGCATTTTACTCGTCATTTCATGCGCTTTAAGATGCCGCATGGCCCAGCACGCTATCTGAAACAGGAGCGACGTAAATTGAACAAATGTGATAGAATTTCCGTGAATTCTTATATTAACCTTAATGTAAAATCATCTAATCGGGTCTCTGTTCGCCCTACCATAGAAGTCTAATAGTGCATTTCACTCGCCATTTCATGCGCTTTGAGATGCCGCTTAGTCTAATACGCTACCTGAAATTGGAGTGATATAAGTTGAAAAAATGTGATAGAATTTCGCTGAATTCTTTTATTAACCATAATGTAAAATGATCTAATCGGGTCTCTGTTTGCCCTACCCTAGGAGTTTAATAGTGCATTTTACTCGCCATTTCATGCGCTTTGAGATGCCGCCTAGCCCAGTACGCTATCTGAAATTGGAGCAACGTAAATTGAACCAATGTGATAGAATTTCGCTGAATTCTTAAATTAACCATAACACAAAATGATCTAATCGGGTCTCTGTTTGCCCTACCCTAGAAGTTTAATAGTGCATTTTACTCGCCATTTCTTGCGCTTTGAGATGCCGCTTTGCCCAATAAGCTATCTGAAATAGGAGCGACGTAAATTGAACAAATGTGATAGAATTTCGCTGAATTCTTATATTAACCAAAATATAAAATGATCTAATCGGGTCTCTGATAGCCCTATCATAGAAGTTTAATAGTGCATTTAACCCGCCATTCCGCGCGCTTTAAGATGCCGCCTAGCCGAGTACGCTATCTGAAATAGGAGCGACGTAAATTGAACAAATGTGATAGAATTTCGCTGAATACTTATATTAACCTTAATGTAAAATGATCTAATCGGGCCTTTCTTCGCCCTACCCTAGAAGTTTAGCAGTGCATTTTACTCGCCATTTCGTGCGCTTTCAGATGCCGCGTAGTCCAATATGCTATCTGAAATATGAGCGACGTAAATTGAACAAATGTGATAGAGTTTCGCTGAATTCTTATATTAACCTTAATGTAAAATGATCTAATCGGGTCTCTGTTTGCCTTATCCTAGAAGTTTAATAGTGCATTTTACTCGCCATTTCATGCGCATTGAGATGCCGCTTAGCCCAATAAGCTATCTGGAATAGGAGCGACGTAAATTGAACAAAAGTGATAGAATTTTGCTGAATTCGTAAATTAACCATAATATAAAATGATCCAATCGGGTCACTGGTTGCCCTACCCTAGAAGTTTAATAGTGCATTTTACTTGCCATTTCATGCGCTTTGAGATGTCGCCTAGCCCAATACGCTATCTGAAATAGGAACGACGTAAATTGAACAAATGTGATAGAATTTCGCTGAATTCTTAAATTAACCATAATATAAAATGATCTAATCGGGTCCCTGTTTGCCCCACCCTAGAAGTTGAATAGTGCATTTCACTCGTCATTTCATGCGCTTTGAGATGCCGCTTAGCCCAATACGCTATCTGAAATAGGAGCGACGTAAATTGAACAAATGTGATAGAATTTCGCTGAATTCTTATATTAACCAAAGTATAAAATGATCTAATCTAGTCTCTGATTGCCCTATCATAGAAGGTTAATAGTGCATTTTACTCGTCATTCCACGCGCTTTAAGATGCCGCCTAGCCCAGTACGCTGTCTGAAATAGAAGCGACGCAAATTGAACAAGTGTGATAGAATCTCGCTGAATACTTATATTAACCTTAATGTAAAATGATCTAATCAGGTGTCTGTTCGCCCTACCCTAGAAGTTTAATAGTGCATGTCACTCGTCATTTCATGCGCTTTGAGATGACGCTTAACCCAATACGCTATCTGAAATAGGAGCGACGTAAGTTGAACAAATGTGACAGAATTACGCTGCATTCTTATATTCACCTTAATGTAAAATGATCTCTTCGGGTCTCTGTTCGCCCTACCCTAGAAGTATAATAGTGCATTTTACTCGCCCTTCCACGCGCTTTAAGATGCCGCCTAGCCCAGTAGGCTATCTGAAATAGGAGCGACGTAAGATGAACAAATGTGATAGAATTACGCTGAATTCTTATATTAACCGTAATATAAAATGAACTAATCGGGTCTCCGTTTGCCTTATCCTAGAAGTTTAATAGCGCATTTTACTCGCCATTTCATGCGCTTTGAGAGGCCGCTTAGCCCAACACGCTATCTGAAATAGGAGCGACGTAAATTGAACAAATGTGATAGAATTTCCGTGAAATCTTATATTAAACAAAATATAAAATGATCTAATCGGGTCTCTGATTGCCCTATCATAGAAGTTTAATAGTGCATTTTACTCGCCATTTCATGCGCTTTAAGATGCCGCATGGCCCAGCACGCTATCTGAAACAGGAGCGACGTAAATTGAACAAATGTGATAGAGTTTTGCTGACATCTTAAATTAACCATAATATAAAATGATCTAATCGGGTCTCTGTTTGCCCTACCCTAGAAGTTTAATAGTGCATTTTACTCGTCACTTCATGCGCCTTCAGATGCCGCTTAGCCCAATAAGCTATCTGAAATAGGAGCGACGTAAATTGAACAAATGTGATAAAATTTCGCAGAATCCTTAAGTTAACCAAAGTATAAAATGATCTAATCTGGTCTCTGTTCGCCCTAGCCTAGAAGTTTAATAGTGCATTTTGTTCGCCATTTCATGCGCTTTGTGATGCCGCTTACCCCAATACGCTATCTGAAATAGGAGCCACGTAAATTGTACAAATGTGATAGAATTTCCCTGAAATCTTATATTGAACAAAATATAAAATGATCTAATCTGGTCTCTGATTGCTCTATCATAGAAGTTTAGTAGTGCATTTTACTCGCCCTTCCACGCGCTTTAAGATGCCTCCTAGCCCGGTACGCTATCTGAAATAGGAGCGACGTAAGATGAACAAATGTGATAGAATTACGCTGAATTCTTATATTAACCGTAATATAAAATGATCTAATCGGGTCTCCGTTTGCCTTATCCTAAAAGTTTAATAGCGCATTTTACTCGCCATTTCATGCGCTTTGACAGGCCGCTTAGCCCAAAACGCTATCTGAAATAGGAGCGACGTAAATTGAACAAATGTGATAGAATTTCGCTGAAATCTTATATTGAACAAAATATAAAATGATCTAATCTGGTCTCTGATTGCTCTATCATAGAAGTTTAGTAGTGCATTTTACTCGCCCTTCCACGCGCTTTAAGATGCCTCCTAGCCCAGTACGCTATCTGAAATAGGAGCGACGTAAGATGAACAAATGTGATAGAATTACGCTGAATTCTTATATTAACCGTAATATAAAATGATCTAATCGGGTCTCCGTTTGCCTTATCCTAAAAGTTTAATAGTGAATTTTATTCGCCATTTCATGCGCTTTGAGATGCCGCATAGCCTAATACGCTATCTGAAATAGGAGCGACGTAAATTGAACAAATGTGATAGAATTTCCGTGAATTCTTATATTAACCTTAATGTAAAATCATCTAATCGGGTCTCTGTTCGCCCTACCATAGAAGTCTAATAGTGCATTTCACTCGCCATTTCATGCGCTTTGAGATGCCGCTTAGACCAATACGCTATCTGAAATAGGAGCGACGTCAGTTGAACAAATGTGATAGAATTTCGCTGAATTCTTTTATTAACCATAATGTAAAATGATCAGATCGGGTCTCTGTTCGCCCTAGCCTAGAAGTTTAATAGTGCATTTTATTCGCCATTTCATGCGCTTTGAGATGCCGCTTAGCCGAATCCGCTATCTGAAATAGGAGCGACGTAAATTGAACAAATGTGATAGAATTTCCCTGAAATCTTATATTAATCAAAATATAAAATGATCTAATCGGGTCTCTGATTGCAGTATCATAAAAGATTAGTAGTGCATATCACTCGCCATTTCATGCGCTTTGAGATCCCGCTAAGCCCAATACGCCATCTGAAATAGGAGCGACGTAAATTGAACAAATGTGATAGAATTTCCCTGAAATCTTATATTAATCAAAATATAAAATGATCTAATCGGGTCTCTGATTGCCCTATCATAGAAGATTAGTAGTGCATTTTACTCGCCATTCCACGCGCTTTATGATGCCGCCTAGCCCAGTACGCTATCTGAAATAGGAGCGACGTAACTTGAACAAATGTGATAGAATTACGCTGAATTCTTACATTAACCATAATGTAAAATGATCTAATCGGGTCTCTGTTTGCCCTACCCTAGAAGTTTAATAGTGCATTTCACTCGTCATTTCATGCGCTTTGAGATGCCGCCTAGCCCAATACACTATCAGAAATAGGAGCGACGTAAATTGAACAAATGTGACAGAATTACGCTGCATTCTTATATTAACCGAAGTATAAAATGATCTAGTCTGGTCTCAGATTACCCTATCATAGAAGTTTAATAGTGCATTTTACTCGCCATTTCATGCGCTTTAAGGTGCCGCATGGCCCAGCACGCTATCTGAAACAGGAGCGACGTAAATTGAACAAATGTGATAGAATTTTGCTGACATCTTAAATTAACCATAATATAAAATGATCTAATCGGGTCTCTGTTTGCCCTACCCTAGAAGTTTAATAGTGCATTTTACTCGTCACTTCATGCGCCTTCAGATGCCGCTTAGCCCAATAAGCTATCTGAAATAGGAGCGACGTAAATTGAACAAATGTGATAAAATTTCGCAGAATCCTTAAGTTAACCAAAGTATAAAATGATCTAATCTGGTCTCTGTTCGACCTAGCCTAGAAGTTTAATAGTGCATTTTGTTCGCCATTTCATGCGCTTTGTGATGCCGCTTACCCCAATACGCTATCTGAAATAGGAGCCACGTAAATTGTACAAATGTGATAGAATTTCCCTGAAATCTTATATTGAACAAAATATAAAATGATCTAATCTGGTCTCTGATTGCTCTATCATAGAAGTTTAGTAGTGCATTTTACTCGCCCTTCCACGCGCTTTAAGATGCCTCCTAGCCCGGTACGCTATCTGAAATAGGAGCGACGTAAGATGAACAAATGTGATAGAATTACGCTGAATTCTTATATTAACCGTAATATAAAATGATCTAATCGGGTCTCCGTTTGCCTTATCCTAAAAGTTTAATAGCGCATTTTACTCGCCATTTCATGCGCTTTGACAGGCCGCTTAGCCCAAAACGCTATCCGAAATAGGAGCGACGTAAATTGAACAAATGTGATAGAATTTCGCTGAATTCTTAAATTAACCATAATATAAAATGATCTCATCGGGTCTCTGTTTGCCCTACCCTAGAAGTTTAATAGTGCATTTTACTCGCCATTTCATGCGCTTTCAGATGCCGCATAGCCCAATACACTGTCTGAAATAGGAGCGACGTAATTTGAACAAATGTGATAGAATTTCCGTGAGTCCTTATATTAACCTTAATGTACAATGATATAATCGGGTCTCTGTTCGCCCTACCATAGAAGTTTAGTAGTGCATTTTACTCGCCATTTCATACGCTTTGGGATGCCGCATAGCCCAACACGCTATCTGAAATAGGAGCGACGTAAATTGAACAAATGTGATAGAATTTCCGTGAATCCTTATATTAACCTTAATGTAAAATGATCTAATCGGGTCTCTGTTCGCCCTGCCATAGAAGTCTAATGGTGCATTTCACTCGCCATTTCATGCGGTTTGTGATGCCGCTTAAACCAATACGCTATCTGAAATAGGAGCGACGTAAGTTGAACAAATGTGATAGAATTTCGCTGAATTCTTTTATTAACCATAATGTAAAATGATCTGATCGGGTCTCTGTTCGCCCTAGCCTAGAAGTTTAATAGTGCATTTTATTCGCCACTTCATGCGCTTTGAGATGCCGCTTAGCCGAATACGCTATCTGAAAAAGGAGCGACGCAAATTGAACAAATGTGATACTATTTCCCTGAAATCTTATATTAAACAAAATATAAAATGATCTAATCGGGTCTCTGATTGCTCTATCATAGAAGTTTAGTAGTGCATTTTACTCGCCCTTCCACGCGCTTTAAGATGCCGCCTAGTCCAGTACGCTATCTGAAATAGGAGCGACGTAAGATGAACAAATGTGATAGTATTACGCTGAATTCTTATATTAATCGTAATATAAAATGATCTAATCGGGTCTCTGTTTGCCCTACCCTAGAAGTTTAATAGTGAATTTTATTCGCCATTTCATGCGCTTTGAGATGCCGCATAGCCTAATACGCTATCTGAAATAGGAGCGACGTAAATTGAACAAATGTGATAGAATTTCCGTGAATTCTTATATTAACCTTAATGTAAAATCATCTAATCGGGTCTCTGTTCGCCCTACCATAGAAGTCTAATAGTGCATTTCACTCGCCATTTCATGCGCTTTGAGATGCCGCCTAGCCCAATACGCTATCTGAAATAGGAGCGACGTAAATTGAACAAATGTGATAGAATTTCCCTGAAATCTTATATTAATCAAAATATAAAATGATATAATCGGGTCTCTGATTGCCCTATCATAGAAGTTTAGTAGTGCATTTTACTCGCCATTCCACGCGCTTTAAGATGCCGCCTAGCCCAGTACGCTATCTGAAATAGGAGCGACGTAAGTTGAACAAATGTGATAGAATTACGCTGAATTCTTACATTAACCATAATGTAAAATGATCTAATCGGGTCTCTGTTTGCCCTACCCTAGAAGTTTAATAGTGCATTTCACTCGTCATTTCATGCGCTTTGAGATGCCGCCTAGCCCAATACGCTATCAGAAATAGGAGCGACGTAAATTGAACAAATGTGACAGAATTACGCTGCATTCTTATATTAACCGAAGTATAAAATGATCTAGTCTGGTCTCAGATTGCCCTATCATAGAAGTTTAATAGTGCATTTTACTCGTCATTTCATGCGCTTTAAGATGCCGCATGGCCCAGCACGCTATCTGAAACAGGAGCGACGTAAATTGAACAAATGTGATAGAATTTCCGTGAATTCTTATATTAACCTTAATGTAAAATCATCTAATCGGGTCTCTGTTCGCCCTACCATAGAAGTCTAATAGTGCATTTCACTCGCCATTTCATGCGCTTTGAGATGCCGCTTAGTCTAATACGCTACCTGAAATTGGAGTGATATAAGTTGAAAAAATGTGATAGAATTTCGCTGAATTCTTTTATTAACCATAATGTAAAATGATCTAATCGGGTCTCTGTTTGCCCTACCCTAGGAGTTTAATAGTGCATTTTACTCGCCATTTCATGCGCTTTGAGATGCCGCCTAGCCCAGTACGCTATCTGAAATTGGAGCAACGTAAATTGAACCAATGTGATAGAATTTCGCTGAATTCTTAAATTAACCATAACACAAAATGATCTAATCGGGTCTCTGTTTGCCCTACCCTAGAAGTTTAATAGTGCATTTTACTCGCCATTTCTTGCGCTTTGAGATGCCGCTTTGCCCAATAAGCTATCTGAAATAGGAGCGACGTAAATTGAACAAATGTGATAGAATTTCGCTGAATTCTTATATTAACCAAAATATAAAATGATCTAATCGGGTCTCTGATAGCCCTATCATAGAAGTTTAATAGTGCATTTAACCCGCCATTCCGCGCGCTTTAAGATGCCGCCTAGCCGAGTACGCTATCTGAAATAGGAGCGACGTAAATTGAACAAATGTGATAGAATTTCGCTGAATACTTATATTAACCTTAATGTAAAATGATCTAATCGGGCCTTTCTTCGCCCTACCCTAGAAGTTTAGCAGTGCATTTTACTCGCCATTTCGTGCGCTTTCAGATGCCGCGTAGTCCAATATGCTATCTGAAATATGAGCGACGTAAATTGAACAAATGTGATAGAGTTTCGCTGAATTCTTATATTAACCTTAATGTAAAATGATCTAATCGGGTCTCTGTTTGCCTTATCCTAGAAGTTTAATAGTGCATTTTACTCGCCATTTCATGCGCATTGAGATGCCGCTTAGCCCAATAAGCTATCTGGAATAGGAGCGACGTAAATTGAACAAATGTGATAGAATTTTGCTGAATTCGTAAATTAACCATAATATAAAATGATCCAATCGGGTCACTGGTTGCCCTACCCTAGAAGTTTAATAGTGCATTTTACTTGCCATTTCATGCGCTTTGAGATGTCGCCTAGCCCAATACGCTATCTGAAATAGGAACGACGTAAATTGAACAAATGTGATAGAATTTCGCTGAATTCTTAAATTAACCATAATATAAAATGATCTAATCGGGTCCCTGTTTGCCCCACCCTAGAAGTTGAATAGTGCATTTCACTCGTCATTTCATGCGCTTTGAGATGCCGCTTAGCCCAATACGCTATCTGAAATAGGAGCGACGTAAATTGAACAAATGTGATAGAATTTCGCTGAATTCTTATATTAACCAAAGTATAAAATGATCTAATCTAGTCTCTGATTGCCCTATCATAGAAGGTTAATAGTGCATTTTACTCGCCATTCCACGCGCTTTAAGATGCCGCCTAGCCCAGTACGCTGTCTGAAATAGAAGCGACGCAAATTGAACAAGTGTGATAGAATCCCGCTGAATACTTATATTAACCTTAATGTAAAATGATCTAATCAGGTGTCTGTTCGCCCTACCCTAGAAGTTTAATAGTGCATGTCACTCGTCATTTCATGCGCTTTGAGATGACGCTTAACCCAATACGCTATCTGAAATAGGAGCGACGTAAGTTGATCAAATGTGACAGAATTACGCTGCATTCTTATATTCACCTTAATGTAAAATGATCTCTTCGGGTCTCTGTTCGCCCTACCCTAGAAGTATAATAGTGCATTTTACTCGCCCTTCCACGCGCTTTAAGATGCCGCCTAGCCCAGTAGGCTATCTGAAATAGGAGCGACGTAAGATGAACAAATGTGATAGAATTACGCTGAATTCTTATATTAACCGTAATATAAAATGAACTAATCGGGTCTCCGTTTGCCTTATCCTAGAAGTTTAATAGCGCATTTTACTCGCCATTTCATGCGCTTTGAGAGGCCGCTTAGCCCAACACGCTATCTGAAATAGGAGCGACGTAAGTTGAACAAATGTGATAGAATTTTGCTGAATTCTTAAATTAACCATAATATAAAATGATCTAATCGGGTCTGTGTTTGCCCTACCCTAGAAGTTTAATAGTGCATTTTACTCGTCACTTCATGCGCCTTCAGATGCCGCTTAGCCCAATAAGCTATCTGAAATAGGAGCGACGTAAATTGAACAAATGTGATAAAATTTCGCAGAATCCTTATGTTAACCAAAATATAAAATGATCTAATCTGGTCTCTGTTCGCCCTAGCCTAGAAGTTTAATAGTGCATTTTGTTCGCCATTTCATGCGCTTTGAGATGCCGCCTAGCCCAATACGCTATCTGAAATAGGAGCGACGTAAATTGAACAAATGTGATAGAATTTCCGTGAAATCTTATATTAAACAAAATATAAAATGATCTAATCGGGTCTCTGATTGCCCTATCATAGAAGTTTAGTAGTGCATTTTACTCGTCATTCCACGCGCTTTAAGGTGCCGCCTAGCCCAGTACGCTATCTGAAATAGGAGCGACGTAAGTTGAACAAATGTGATAGAATTTTGCTGAATTCTTAAATTAACCATAATATAAAATGATCTAATCGGGTCTCTGTTTGCCCTACCCTAGAAGTTTCATAGTGCATTTCACTCGTCATTTCATGCGCTTTGAGATGCCGCCTAGCCCAATACGCTATCAGAAATAGGAGCGACGTAAATTGAACAAATGTGACAGAATTACGCTGCCTTCTTATATTAACCGAAGTATAAAATGATCTAGTCTGGTCTCAGATTACCCTATCATAGAAGTTTAATAGTGCATTTTACTCGCCATTTCATGCGCTTTAAGATGCCGCATGGCCCAGCACGCTATCTGAAACAGGAGCGACGTAAATTGAACAAATGTGATAGAATTTTGCTGACATCTTAAATTAACCATAATATAAAATGATCTAATCGGGTCTCTGTTTGCCCTACCCTAGAAGTTTAATAGTGCATTTTACTCGTCACTTCATGCGCCTTCAGATGCCGCTTAGCCCAATAAGCTATCTGAAATAGGAGCGACGTAAATTGAACAAATGCGATAAAATTTCGCAGAATCCTTAAGTTAACCAAAGTATAAATTGATCTAATCTGGTCTCTGTTCGCCCTAGCCTAGAAGTTTAATAGTGCATTTTACTCGCCATTTCATGCGCTTTCAGATGCCGCATAGCCCAATACGCTGTCTGAAATAGGAGCGACGTAATTTGAACAAATGTGATAGAATTTCCGTGAGTCCTTATATTAACCTTAATGTACAATGATATAATCGGGTCTCTGTTCGCCCTACCATAGAAGTTTAGTAGTGCATTTTACTCGCCATTTCATACGCTTTGGGATGCCGCATAGCCCAATACGCTATCTGAAATAGGAGCGACGTAAATTGAACAAATGTGATAGAATTTCCGTGAATCCTTATATTAACCTTAATGTAAAATGATCTAATCGGGTCTCTGTTCGCCCTACCATAGAAGTCTAATGGTGCATTTCACTCGTCATTTCATGCGGTTTGTGATGCCGCTTAAACCAATACGCTATCTGAAATAGGAGCGACGTAAGTTGAACAAATGTGATAGAATTTCGCTGAATTCTTTTATTAACCATAATGTAAAATGATCTGATCGGGTCTCTGTTTGCCCTACCCTAGAAGTTTAATAGTGCATTTTACTCGTCACTTCATGCGCCTTCAGATGCCGCTTAGCCCAATAAGCTATCTGAAATAGGAGCGACGTAAATTGAACAAATGCGATAAAATTTCGCAGAATCCTTAAGTTAACCAAAGTATAAATTGATCTAATCTGGTCTCTGTTCGCCCTAGCCTAGAAGTTTAATAGTGCATTTTGTTCGCCATTTCATGCGCTTTGTGACGCCGCTTACCCCAATACGCTATCTGAAATAGGAGCCACGTAAATTGTACAAATGTGATAGAATTTCCCTGAAATCTTATATTGAACAAAATATAAAATGATCTAATCTGGTCTCTGATTGCTCTATCATAGAAGTTTAGTAGTGCATTTCACTCGCCCTTCCACGCGCTTTAAGATGCCTCCTAGCCCAGTACGCTATCTGAAATAGGAGCGACGTAAGATGAACAAATGTGATAGAATTACGCTGAATTCTTATATTAACCGTAATATAAAATGATCTAATCGGGTCTCCGTTTGCCTTATCCTAAAAGTTTAATAGCGCATTTTACTCGCCATTTCATGCGCTTTGACAGGCCGCTTAGCCCAATACGCTATCTGAAATAGGAGCGACGTAAATTGAACAAATGTGATAGAATTTCGCCGAATTCTTAAATTAACCATAATATAAAATGATCTCATCGGGTCTCTGTTTGCCCTACCCTAGAAGTTTAATAGTGCATTTTACTCGCCATTTCATGCGCTTTCAGATGCCGCATAGCCCAATACGCTGTCTGAAATAGGAGCGACGTAATTTGAACAAATGTGATAGAATTTCCGTGAGTCCTTATATTAACCTTAATGTACAATGATATAATCGGGTCTCTGTTCGCCCTACCATAGAAGTTTAGTAGTGCATTTTACTCGCCATTTCATACGCTTTGGGATGCCGCATAGCCCAATACGCTATCTGAAATAGGAGCGACGTAAATTGAACAAATGTGATAGAATTTCCGTGAATCCTTATATTAACCTTAATGTAAAATGATCTAATCGGGTCTCTGTTCGCCCTACCATAGAAGTCTAATGGTGCATTTCACTCGTCATTTCATGCGGTTTGTGATGCCGCTTAAACCAATACGCTATCTGAAATAGGAGCGACGTCAGTTGAACAAATGTGATAGAATTTCGCTGAATTCTTTTATTAACCATAATGTAAAATGATCTGATCGGGTCTCTGTTCGCCCTAGCCTAGAAGTTTAATAGTGCATTTTATTCGCCATTTCATGCGCTTTGAGATGCCGCTTAGCCGAATACGCTATCTGAAATAGGAGCGACGTAAATTGAACAAATGTGATAGAATTTCCCTGAAATCTTATATTAATCAAAATATAAAATGATCTAATCGGGTCTCTGATTGCCGTATCATAAAAGATTAGTAGTGCATATCACTCGCCATTTCATGCGCTTTGAGATCCCGCTAAGCCCAATACGCCATCTGAAATAGGAGCGACGTAAATTGAACAAATGTTATAGAATTTCCCTGAAATCTTATATTAATCAAAATATAAAATGATCTAATGGGGTCTCTGATTGCCCTATCATAGAAGATTAGTAGTGCATTTTACTCGCCATTCCACGCGCTTTATGATGCCGCCTAGCCCAGTACGCTATCTGAAATAGGAGCGACGTAACTTGAACAAATGTGATAGAATTACGCTGAATTCTTACATTAACCATAATGTAAAATGATCTAATCGGGTCTCTGTTTGCCCTACCCTAGAAGTTTAATAGTGCATTTCACTCCTCATTTCATGCGCTTTGAGATGCCGCCTAGCCCAATACGCTATCAGAAATAGGAGCGACGTAAATTGAACAAATGTGACAGAATTACGCTGCATTCTTATATTAACCGAAGTATAAAATGATCTAGTCTGGTCTCAGATTACCCTATCATAGAAGTTTAATAGTGCATTTTACTCGCCATTTCATGCGCTTTAAGATGCCGCATGGCCCAGCACGCTATCTGAAACAGGAGCGACGTAAATTGAACAAATGTGATAGAATTTTGCTGACATCTTAAATTAACCATAATATAAAATGATCTAATCGGGTCTCTGTTTGCCCTACCCTAGAAGTTTAATAGTGCATTTTACTCGTCACTTCATGCGCCTTCAGATGCCGCTTAGCCCAATAAGCTATCTGAAATAGGAGCGACGTAAATTGAACAAATGCGATAAAATTTCGCAGAATCCTTAAGTTAACCAAAGTATAAAATGATCTAATCTGGTCTCTGCTCGACCTAGCCTAGAAGTTTAATAGTGCATTTTGTTCGCCATTTCATGCGCTTTGTGATGCCGCTTACCCCAATACGCTATCTGAAATAGGAGCCACGTAAATTGTACAAATGTGATAGAATTTCCCTGAAATCTTATATTGAACAAAATATAAAATGATCTAATCTGGTCTCTGATTGCTCCATCATAGAAGTTTAGTAGTGCATTTTACTCGCCCTTCCACGCGCTTTAAGATGCCTCCTAGCCCGGTACGCTATCTGAAATAGGAGCGACGTAAGATGAACAAATGTGATAGAATTACGCTGAATTCTTATATTAACCGTAATATAAAATGATCTAATCGGGTCTCCGTTTGCCTTATCCTAAAAGTTTAATAGCGCATTTTACTCGCCATTTCATGCGCTTTGACAGGCCGCTTAGCCCAAAACGCTATCTGAAATAGGAGCGACGTAAATTGAACAAATGTGATAGAATTTCGCTGAATTCTTAAATTAACCATAATATAAAATGATCTCATCGGGTCTCTGTTTGCCCTACCCTAGAAGTTTAATAGTGCATTTTACTCGCCATTTCATGCGCTTTCAGATGCCGCATAGCCCAATACGCTGTCTGAAATAGGAGCGACGTAATTTGAACAAATGTGATAGAATTTCCGTGAGTCCTTATATTAACCTTAATGTACAATGATATAATCGGGTCTCTGTTCGCCCTACCATAGAAGTTTAGTAGTGCATTTTACTCGCCATTTCATACGCTTTGGGATGCCGCATAGCCCAACACGCTATCTGAAATAGGAGCGACGTAAATTGAACAAATGTGATAGAATTTCCGTGAATCCTTATATTAACCTTAATGTAAAATGATCTAATCGGGTCTCTGTTCGCCCTACCATAGAAGTCTAATGGTGCATTTCACTCGCCATTTCATGCGGTTTGTGATGCCGCTTAAACCAATACGCTATCTGAAATAGGAGCGACGTAAGTTGAACAAATGTGATAGAATTTCGCTGAATTCTTTTATTAACCATAATGTAAAATGATCTGATCGGGTCTCTGTTCGCCCTAGCCTAGAAGTTTAATAGTGCATTTTATTCGCCACTTCATGCGCTTTGAGATGCCGCTTAGCCGAATACGCTATCTGAAAAAGGAGCGACGCAAATTGAACAAATGTGATACTATTTCCCTGAAATCTTATATTAAACAAAATATAAAATGATCTAATCGGGTCTCTGATTGCTCTATCATAGAAGTTTAGTAGTGAATTTTACTCGCCCTTCCACGCGCTTTAAGATGCCGCCTAGTCCAGTACGCTATCTGAAATAGGAGCGACGTAAGTTGAACAAATGTGATAGAATTACGCTGAATTCTTATATTAACCGTAATATAAAATGATCTAATCGGGTCTCTGTTTGCCTTATCCTAGAAGTTTGATAGTGCATTTTACTGGCCATTTCATGCGCTTTGAGATGCCGCTTAGCCCAATACGCTATCTGAAATAGGAGCGACGTACGTTGAACAAATGTGATAGAATTTCGCTGAATTCTTAAATTAACCATAATATAAAATGATCTCATCGGGACTCTGTCTGACCGACCCTAGAAGTTTAATAGTGCATTTTACTCGCCATTTCATGCGCTTTGAGATGCCGCTTAGCCCAATACGCTATCTGAAATAGGAGCGATAGAAGTTGAACAAATGTGATAGAATTTCGCTGAATTCTTTTATTAACCAAAATGTAAAATGATCTAATCGGGTCTCTGTTCGCCCTAGCCTAGAAGTTTAATAGTGCATTTCACTCGCCATTTCATGCGCTTTGAGATGCCGCTAAGCCCTATAAGCTACCTGAAATAGGAGCGACGTAAATTGAACAAATGTGATAGAATTTCGCTGCATTCTTATAGTAACCAAAGTATATAATGACCTAATCTGGTCTCTGATTGCCCTATCATAGAAGGTTAATAGTGCATTTTACTCGCCATTCCACGCGCTTTAAGATGCCGCCTAGCTCAGTACGCTGTCTGAAATAGAAGCGACGTAACTTGAACAAGTGTGATGGAATCTCGCTGAATACTTATATTAACCTTAATGTAAAATCATCTAATCGGGTCTCTGTTCGCCCTAGCCTAGAAGTTTAATAGCGCATTTTATTCGCCATTTCATGCGCCTTGAGATGCCGCTTAGCCCAATACGCTATCTGAAATAGGAGCGACGTAAATTGAACAAATGTGATAGAATTTCCCTGAAATCTTATATTAAACAAAATATAAAATGATCTAATCGGGTCTCTGATTGAACTATCATAGAAGTTTAGCAGTGCATTTTACTCGCCATTCCACGCGCTTTAAGATGCCGCCTAGCCCAGTACGCTATCTAAATTAGGAGCGACGTAAGTTGAACAAATGTGATAGAATTACGCTGAATTCTTATATTAACAGTAATATAAAATAATCTAATCGGGCCTCTGTTTGCCTTATCCTAGAAGTTTAGTATTGCATTTTACTCGCCATTTCATGCGCTTTGAGATACCGCTTAGCCCAATACGCTATCTGAAATAGGAGCGACGTAAATTGAGCAAATGTGATAGAATTTTGCTGAATTCTTATATTAACCTTAATGTAAAATGATCTAATCGGGTCACTGTTTGCCCTACCCTAGAAGGTTAATAGTGCATTTCACTCGTCATTTCATGCGGATTGAGATGCCGCTAAGCCCAATAAGCTATCTGAAATAGGAGCGACGTAAATTGAACAAATGTGATAGAATTTCGCAGAATTCTTATATTAACCAAAATATAAAATGATCTAATCGAGTCTCTGTTCGCCCTAGCCTAGTAGTTTAATAGTGCATTTTATTCGCCATTTTATGCGCTTTGAGATGCCGCTTAGCCGAATACGCTATCTGAAATAGGAGCGACGTAAATTGAACAGATGTGATAGAATCTCCCTGAAATCTTATATTAACCATAATATAAAATGATCTAATCGGGACTCTGTTCGCCCTAGCCTAGTAGTTTAATAGTGCATTTTATTCGCCACTCTATGCGCTTTGAGATGCCGCTTAGCCGAATACGCTATCTGAAATAGGAGCGACGTAAATTGAACAGATGTGATAGAATCTCCCTGAAATCTTATATTAACCATAATATAAAATGATCTAATCGGGTCTCTGTTCGCCCTAGCCTAGAAGTTTAATAGTGCATTTTATTCGCCATTTCATGCGCTTTTAGATGCCGCTTAGCCTAGG
Organism: Macropis europaea; assembly: GCA_916610135.2. Taxonomy (NCBI): domain Eukaryota; kingdom Metazoa; phylum Arthropoda; class Insecta; order Hymenoptera; family Melittidae; genus Macropis; species Macropis europaea. Next base: position 36,298 of record CAKAJE020001554.1, read on the forward strand.
ACGCTATCTGAAATAGGAACGACGTAACTTGAACAAATGTGATAGAATTCCCGTGAATTCTTATATTAACCTTAATGTAAAATGATCCAATCGGGTCTCTGTTCGCCCTACCATAGAAGTCTAATAGTGCATTTTACTCGCCATTTCATGCGCTTTGAGATGCCGCTTAGCCCAATACGCTATCTGAAATAGGAGCGACGTAAGTTGAACAAATGTGATAGAATTTCGCAGAATTCTTATATTAACCAAAATATAAAATGATCTAATCGGGTCTCTGTTCGCCCTAGCCTAGTAGTTTAATAGTGCATTTTATTCGCCATTTTATGCGCTTTTAGATGCCGCTTAGCCGAATACGCTATCTGAAATAGGAGCGACGTAAATTGAACAGATGTGATAGAATCTCCCTGAAATCTTATATTAACCATAATATAAAATGATCTAATCGGGTCTATGTTCGCCCTAGCCTAGAAGTTTAATAGTGCATTTTATTCGCCATTTCATGCGCTTTTAGATGCCGCTTAGCCTATGACGCTATCTGAAATAGGAACGACGTAAATTGAACAAATGTGATACAATTTCACTGAATTCTTAAATTAACCATATATAAAATGATCTAATCGGGTCTCTGTTTGCCCTACCGTAGAAGTTTAATTAGTGCATTTTACTCGCCATTGCATGTGCTTTGAGATGCCGCTAAGCCCAATAAGCTATCTGTAATAGGAGCGACGTAAATTTTACAAATGTGATAGAATTTCGTTGAATTCTTATATTAACCAAAATATAAAATGGTCTAATCGGGTCTCTGATTGCCCTATCATAGAAGTTTAATAGTGCATTTTACTCGCCATTCCACGCGCTTTAAGATGCCGCCTAGCCCAGTACGCTATCTGAAATAGGAGCGACGTAAATTGAACAAATGTGAGAGAATTTTGCTGAATTCTTAAATTAACCATAATATAAAATGATCTAATCGGGTCCCTGTTTGCCCTACCCTAGAAGTTTGATAGTGCATTTCACTCTTCATTTCATGCGCTTTGAGATGCCGCTAAGCCCAATAAGCTATCTGTAATAGAAGCGACGTAAATTGAACAAATGTGATAGAATTTCGTTGAATTCTTATATTAACCTTAATGTAAAATGATCTAATCGGGACTCTGTTTGCCTTATCCTAGAAGTTTAATAGTGCAATATACTCGTCATTTCATGCGGATTGAGATGCCGCTTAGCCCAATACGATATCTGAAATAGGAACGACGTAACTTGAACAAATGTGATAGAATTCCCGTGAATTCTTATATTAACCTTAATGTAAAATGATCCAATCGGGTCTCTGTTCGCCCTACCATAGAAGTCTAATAGTGCATTTCTCTCGCCATTTCATGCGCTTTGAGATGCCGCTTAGCCCAATACGCTATCTGAAATAGGAGCGACGTAAGTTGAACAAATGTGATAGAATTTCGCAGAATTCTTATATTAACCAAAATATAAAATGATCTAATCGGGTCTCTGTTCGCCCTAGCCTAGTAGTTTAATAGTGCATTTTATTCGCCATTTTATGCGCTTTGAGATGCCGCTTAGCCGAATACGCTATCAGAAATAGGAGCGACGTAAATTGAACAAATGTGATAGAATCACGCTGCATTCTTATATTAACCGTAATATAAAATGATCTAATCGGGTCTCTGTTTGCCTTATCCTAGAAGTATAATAGTGCATTACACTCGCCATTTCATGCGCTTTTAGATGCCGCTTAGCCCAGGACGCTATCTGAAATAGGAACGACGTAAATTGAACAAATGTGAGAGAATTTTGCTGAATTCTTAAATTAACCATAATATAAAATGATCTAATCGGGTCCCTGTTTGCCCTACCCTAGAAGTTTGATAGTGCATTTCACTCGTCATTTCATGCGCTTTGAGATGCCGCTTAGCCCAATACGCTATCTGAAATAGGAGCGACGTAAATTGAACAAATGTGATTGAATTTTGCTGAATTCTTATATTAACCAAAATATAAAATGATCTAATCTGGTCTCTGATTGCCCTATCATAGAAGGTTAATAGTGCATTTTACTCGCCATTCCACGCGCTTTAAGATGCCGCCTAGTCCACTACGCTGTCTGAAATAGAAGCGACGTAAATTGAACAAGTGTGATAGAATCTCGCTGAATACTTATATTAACCTTAATGTAAAATGATCTAATCGGGTCTCTGTTCGCCCTACCCTAGAAGTTTAATAGTGCATTTCACTCGTCATTTCTTGCGCTTTGAGATGCCGCTTTGCCCAATACGCTATCTGAAATAGGAGCGACGTAAATTGAACGAATGTGATAGAATTTCGCTCAATCCTTAAATTAACCATAATACAAAATGATCTAATCGGGTCTCTGTTTGCCCTACCCTAGAACGTTAATAGTGCATTTTACTCGTCATTTCATGCGCTTTGAGATGCCGCTTAGCCTAATACGCTATCTGAAATTGGAGCGATATAAGTTGAACAAATGTGATAGAATTTCGCTGAATTCTTTTATTAACCATAATGTAAAATGATCTAATCGGATCTCTGTTCGCCCGAGCCTAGAACTTTAATAGTGCATTTTATTCGCCATTTCAAACGCCTTGAGATGCCGCTTTGCCCAATACGCTATCTGAAATAGGAGCGACGTAAATTGAACAAATGTGATAGAATTTCACTGAATTCTTATATTAACCAAAATATAAAATGATCTAATCGGGTCTCTGATTGCCCTAGGATAGAAGTTAAATAGTGCATTTTACTCGCCATTCCGAACGCTTTAAGATGCCGCATAGCCCAGTTCGCTATCTGCAATAGGAGCGACGTAAATTGAACAAATGTGATAGAATTTTGCTGAATTCTTAAATTAACCATAGTACAAAATGATCTAATCGGGTCTCTGTTTGCTCTACCCTAGAAGTTTAATAGTGCATTTCGCTCGCCATTTCATGCGCTTTGAGATGCCGCTTAGCTCAATACGCTATTTGAAATAGGAGCGACGTAAGTTGAACAAATGTGATAGAATTTCGCTGAATTCTTAAATTAACCATAACATAAAATGATCTAATCGGGTCTCTGATTGCCCTAGGATAGAAGTTAAATAGTGCATTTTACTCGCCATTCCGAACGCTTTAAGATGCCGCCTAGCCCAGTACGTTATCTGAAATAGGAGCGACGTAAATTGAACAAATGTGATAAAATTTTGCTGACATCTTAAATTAACCATAACATAAAATGATCTCATCGGGTCTCTGTTTGCCCTACCCTAGAAGTTTAATAGTGCATTTTACTCGCCATTTCATGCGCCTTCAGATGCCGCTTAGCCCAATAAGCTATCTGAAATAGGAGCGACGTAAATTGAACAAATGTGATAGAATTTCCCTGAAATCTTATATTAAACAAAATATAAAATGATCTAATCGGGTCTCTGATTGCCCTATCAGAGAAGTTTAACAGTGCATTTCACTCGTCATTTCATGCGCTTTGACATGCCGCTTAGCCCAATAAGCTATCTGAAATAGGAGCGACGTAAATTGAACAAATGTGATAGAATTTCCCTGAAATCTTATATTAACCAAAATATAAAATGATCTAATCGGGTCTCTGATTGCCCTATCATAGAATTTTAATAGTGCATTCTACTCGCCATTCCACCCGCTTTAAGATGCCGCCTAGCCCAGTACGCTATCTGAAATAGGAGCGACGGAAATTGAACAAATGTGATAGAATTTTGCTGAATTCTTAAATTAACCATAATATAAAATGATCTAATCGGGTCTCTGATTGCCCTATCATAGAATTTTAATAGTGCATTTTACTCGCCATTCCACGCGCTTTAAGAAGCCGCCTAACCCAGTACGCTATCTGAAATAGAAGCGACGTTACTTGAACAAGTGTGATAGAATCTCGCTGAATACTTATATTAACCTTAATGTAAAATGATCTAATCGGGTCTCTGTTCGCCCTAGCCTAGAAGATTAATAGCGCATTTTATTCGCCATTTCATGCGCCTTGAGATGCCGCTTAGCCCAATACGCTATCTGAAATAGGAGCGACGTAAATTGAACAAATGTGATAGAATTTCCCTGAAATCTTATATTAAACAAAATATAAAATGATCTAATCGGGTCTCTGATTGCCCTATCATAGAAGTTTAGCAGTGCATTTTACTCGCCATTCCACGCGCTTTAACATGCCGCCTAGCCCAGTACGCTATCTAAATTAGGAGCGACGTAAGTTGAACAAATGTGATAGAATTACGCTGAATTCTTATATTAACCGTAATATAAAATAATCTAATCGGGTCTCTGTTTGCCTTATCCTAGAAGTTCAGTATTTCATTTTACTCGCCATTTCATGCGCTTTGAGATACCGCTTAGCCCAATACGCTATCTGCAATAGGAGCGACGTAAATTGAGAAAATGTGATAGAATTTTGCTGAATTCTTAAATTAACCATAATATAAAATGATCTAACCGCGTCACTGTTTGCCCTACCCTAGAAGGTTAATAGTGCATTTCACTCGTCATTCCATGCGCTTTGAGATGCCGCTAAGCCCAATAAGCTATCTGTAATAGGAGCGACGTTAATTGAACGAATGTGATAGAATTTCGTTGAATTCTTATATTAACCAAAATATAAAATGATCTAATCGGGTCGCTGATTGCCCTATCATAGAATTTTAATAGTGCATTCTACTCGCCATTCCACCCGCTTTAAGATGCCGCCTAGCCCAGTACGCTATCTGAAATAGGAGCGACGGAAATTGAACAAATGTGATAGAATTTTGCTGAATTCTTAAATTAACCATAATATAAAATGATCTAATCGGGTCTCTGTTTGCCCTACCCTAGAAGTTTAATAGTGCATTTTACTCGCCATTTCATGCGCCTTCAGATGCCGCTTAGCCCAATAAGCTATCTGAAATAGGAGCGACGTAAATTGAACAAATGTGATAGAATTTCCCTGAAATCTTATATTAAACAAAATATAAAATGATCTAATCGGGTCTCTGATTGCCCTATCAGAGAAGTTTAACAGTGCATTTCACTCGTCATTTCATGCGCTTTGACATGCCGCTTAGCCCAATAAGCTATCTGAAATAGGAGCGACGTAAATTGAACAAATGTGATAGAATTTCCCTGAAATCTTATATTAACCAAAATATAAAATGATCTAATCGGGTCTCTGATTGCCCTATCATAGAATTTTAATAGTGCATTCTACTCGCCATTCCACCCGCTTTAAGATGCCGCCTAGCCCAGTACGCTATCTGAAATAGGAGCGACGGAAATTGAACAAATGTGATAGAATTTTGCTGAATTCTTAAATTAACCATAATATAAAGTGATCTAATCGGGTCTCTGATTGCCCTATCATAGAATTTTAATAGTGCATTTTACTCGCCATTCCACGCGCTTTAAGAAGCCGCCTAACCCAGTACGCTATCTGAAATAGAAGCGACGTTACTTGAACAAGTGTGATAGAATCTCGCTGAATACTTATATTAACCTTAATGTAAAATGATCTAATCGGGTCTCTGTTCGCCCTAGCCTAGGAAGATTAATAGCGCATTTTATTCGCCATTTCATGCGCCTTGAGATGCCGCTTAGCCCAATACGCTATCTGAAATAGGAGCGACGTAAATTGAACAAATGTGATAGAATTTCCCTGAAATCTTATATTAAACAAAATATAAAATGATCTAATCGGGTCTCTGATTGCCCTATCATAGAAGTTTAGCAGTGCATTTTACTCGCCATTCCACGCGCTTTAACATGCCGCCTAGCCCAGTACGCTATCTAAATTAGGAGCGACGTAAGTTGAACAAATGTGATAGAATTACGCTGAATTCTTATATTAACCGTAATATAAAATAATCTAATCGGGTCTCTGTTTGCCTTATCCTAGAAGTTTAGTATTGCATTTTACTCGCCATTTCATGCGCTTTGAGATACCGCTTAGCCCAATACGCTATCTGAAATAGGAGCGACGTAAATTGAGCAAATGTGATAGAATTTTGCTGAATTCTTATATTAACCTTAATGTAAAATGATCTAATCGGGTCACTGTTTGCCCTACCCTAGAAGGTTAATAGTGCATTTCACTCGTCATTTCATGCGGATTGAGATGCCGCTAAGCCCAATAAGCTATCTGAAATAGGAGCGACGTAAATTGAACAAATGTGATAGAATTTCGCAGAATTCTTATATTAACCAAAATATAAAATGATCTAATCGAGTCTCTGTTCGCCCTAGCCTAGTAGTTTAATAGTGCATTTTATTCGCCATTTTATGCGCTTTGAGATGCCGCTTAGCCGAATACGCTATCTGAAATAGGAGCGACGTAAATTGAACAGATGTGATAGAATCTCCCTGAAATCTTATATTAACCATAATATAAAATGATCTAATCGGGACTCTGTTCGCCCTAGCCTAGTAGTTTAATAGTGCATTTTATTCGCCACTCTATGCGCTTTGAGATGCCGCTTAGCCGAATACGCTATCTGAAATAGGAGCGACGTAAATTGAACAGATGTGATAGAATCTCCCTGAAATCTTATATTAACCATAATATAAAATGATCTAATCGGGTCTCTGTTCGCCCTAGCCTAGAAGTTTAATAGTGCATTTTATTCGCCATTTCATGCGCTTTTAGATGCCGCTTAGCCTAGGACGCTATCTGAAATAGGAACGACGTAACTTGAACAAATGTGATAGAATTCCCGTGAATTCTTATATTAACCTTAATGTAAAATGATCCAATCGGGTCTCTGTTCGCCCTACCATAGAAGTCTAATAGTGCATTTCACTCGCCATTTCATGCGCTTTGAGATGCCGCTTAGCCCAATACGCTATCTGAAATAGGAGCGACGTAAGTTGAACAAATGTGATAGAATTTCGCAGAATTCTTATATTAACCAAAATATAAAATGATCTAATCGGGTCTCTGTTCGCCCTAGCCTAGTAGTTTAATAGTGCATTTTATTCGCCATTTTATGCGCTTTGAGATGCCGCTTAGCCGAATACGCTATCTGAAATAGGAGCGACGTAAATTGAACAGATGTGATAGAATCTCCCTGAAATCTTATATTAACCATAATATAAAATGATCTAATCGGGTCTATGTTCGCCCTAGCCTAGAAGTTTAATAGTGCATTTTATTCGCCATTTCATGCGCTTTTAGATGCCGCTTAGCCTATGACGCTATCTGAAATAGGAACGACGTAAATTGAACAAATGTGATACAATTTCACTGAATTCTTAAATTAACCATAATATAAAATGATCTAATCGGGTCTCTGTTTGCCCTACCGTAGAAGTTTAATAGTGCATTTTACTCGCCATTGCATGTGCTTTGAGATGCCGCTAAGCCCAATAAGCTATCTGTAATAGGAGCGACGTAAATTTTACAAATGTGATAGAATTTCGTTGAATTCTTATATTAACCAAAATATAAAATGGTCTAATCGGGTCTCTGATTGCCCTATCATAGAAGTTTAATAGTGCATTTTACTCGCCATTCCACGCGCTTTAAGATGCCGCCTAGCCCAGTACGCTATCTGAAATAGGAGCGACGTAAATTGAACAAATGTGAGAGAATTTTGCTGAATTCTTAAATTAACCATAATATAAAATGATCTAATCGGGTCCCTGTTTGCCCTACCCTAGAAGTTTGATAGTGCATTTCACTCTTCATTTCATGCGCTTTGAGATGCCGCTAAGCCCAATAAGCTATCTGTAATAGAAGCGACGTAAATTGAACAAATGTGATAGAATTTCGTTGAATTCTTATATTAACCTTAATGTAAAATGATCTAATCGGGACTCTGTTTGCCTTATCCTAGAAGTTTAATAGTGCAATATACTCGTCATTTCATGCGGATTGAGATGCCGCTTAGCCCAATACGATATCTGAAATAGGAACGACGTAACTTGAACAAATGTGATAGAATTCCCGTGAATTCTTATATTAACCTTAATGTAAAATGATCCAATCGGGTCTCTGTTCGCCCTACCATAGAAGTCTAATAGTGCATTTCTCTCGCCATTTCATGCGCTTTGAGATGCCGCTTAGCCCAATACGCTATCTGAAATAGGAGCGACGTAAGTTGAACAAATGTGATAGAATTTCGCAGAATTCTTATATTAACCAAAATATAAAATGATCTAATCGGGTCTCTGTTCGCCCTAGCCTAGTAGTTTAATAGTGCATTTTATTCGCCATTTTATGCGCTTTGAGATGCCGCTTAGCCGAATACGCTATCAGAAATAGGAGCGACGTAAATTGAACAAATGTGATAGAATCACGCTGCATTCTTATATTAACCGTAATATAAAATGATCTAATCGGGTCTCTGTTTGCCTTATCCTAGAAGTATAATAGTGCATTACACTCGCCATTTCATGCGCTTTTAGATGCCGCTTAGCCCAGGACGCTATCTGAAATAGGAACGACGTAAATTGAACAAATGTGAGAGAATTTTGCTGAATTCTTAAATTAACCATAATATAAAATGATCTAATCGGGTCCCTGTTTGCCCTACCCTAGAAGTTTGATAGTGCATTTCACTCGTCATTTCATGCGCTTTGAGATGCCGCTTAGCCCAATACGCTATCTGAAATAGGAGCGACGTAAATTGAACAAATGTGATTGAATTTTGCTGAATTCTTATATTAACCAAAATATAAAATGATCTAATCTGGTCTCTGATTGCCCTATCATAGAAGGTTAATAGTGCATTTTACTCGCCATTCCACGCGCTTTAAGATGCCGCCTAGTCCACTACGCTGTCTGAAATAGAAGCGACGTAAATTGAACAAGTGTGATAGAATCTCGCTGAATACTTATATTAACCTTAATGTAAAATGATCTAATCGGGTCTCTGTTCGCCCTACCCTAGAAGTTTAATAGTGCATTTCACTCGTCATTTCTTGCGCTTTGAGATGCCGCTTTGCCCAATACGCTATCTGAAATAGGAGCGACGTAAATTGAACGAATGTGATAGAATTTCGCTCAATCCTTAAATTAACCATAATACAAAATGATCTAATCGGGTCTCTGTTTGCCCTACCCTAGAACGTTAATAGTGCATTTTACTCGTCATTTCATGCGCTTTGAGATGCCGCTTAGCCTAATACGCTATCTGAAATTGGAGCGATATAAGTTGAACAAATGTGATAGAATTTCGCTGAATTCTTTTATTAACCATAATGTAAAATGATCTAATCGGATCTCTGTTCGCCCGAGCCTAGAACTTTAATAGTGCATTTTATTCGCCATTTCAAACGCCTTGAGATGCCGCTTTGCCCAATACGCTATCTGAAATAGGAGCGACGTAAATTGAACAAATGTGATAGAATTTCACTGAATTCTTATATTAACCAAAATATAAAATGATCTAATCGGGTCTCTGATTGCCCTAGGATAGAAGTTAAATAGTGCATTTTACTCGCCATTCCGAACGCTTTAAGATGCCGCATAGCCCAGTTCGCTATCTGCAATAGGAGCGACGTAAATTGAACAAATGTGATAGAATTTTGCTGAATTCTTAAATTAACCATAGTACAAAATGATCTAATCGGGTCTCTGTTTGCTCTACCCTAGAAGTTTAATAGTGCATTTCGCTCGCCATTTCATGCGCTTTGAGATGCCGCTTAGCTCAATACGCTATTTGAAATAGGAGCGACGTAAGTTGAACAAATGTGATAGAATTTCGCTGAATTCTTAAATTAACCATAACATAAAATGATCTAATCGGGTCTCTGATTGCCCTAGGATAGAAGTTAAATAGTGCATTTTACTCGCCATTCCGAACGCTTTAAGATGCCGCCTAGCCCAGTACGTTATCTGAAATAGGAGCGACGTAAATTGAACAAATGTGATAAAATTTTGCTGACATCTTAAATTAACCATAACATAAAATGATCTCATCGGGTCTCTGTTTGCCCTACCCTAGAAGTTTAATAGTGCATTTTACTCGCCATTTCATGCGCCTTCAGATGCCGCTTAGCCCAATAAGCTATCTGAAATAGGAGCGACGTAAATTGAACAAATGTGATAGAATTTCCCTGAAATCTTATATTAAACAAAATATAAAATGATCTAATCGGGTCTCTGATTGCCCTATCAGAGAAGTTTAACAGTGCATTTCACTCGTCATTTCATGCGCTTTGACATGCCGCTTAGCCCAATAAGCTATCTGAAATAGGAGCGACGTAAATTGAACAAATGTGATAGAATTTCCCTGAAATCTTATATTAAACAAAATATAAAATGATCTAATCGGGTCTCTGATTGCCCTATCATAGAATTTTAATAGTGCATTCTACTCGCCATTCCACCCGCTTTAAGATGCCGCCTAGCCCAGTACGCTATCTGAAATAGGAGCGACGGAAATTGAACAAATGTGATAGAATTTTGCTGAATTCTTAAATTAACCATAATATAAAATGATCTAATCGGGTCTCTGATTGCCCTATCATAGAATTTTAATAGTGCATTTTACTCGCCATTCCACGCGCTTTAAGAAGCCGCCTAACCCAGTACGCTATCTGAAATAGAAGCGACGTTACTTGAACAAGTGTGATAGAATCTCGCTGAATACTTATATTAACCTTAATGTAAAATGATCTAATCGGGTCTCTGTTCGCCCTAGCCTAGAAGATTAATAGCGCATTTTATTCGCCATTTCATGCGCCTTGAGATGCCGCTTAGCCCAATACGCTATCTGAAATAGGAGCGACGTAAATTGAACAAATGTGATAGAATTTCCCTGAAATCTTATATTAAACAAAATATAAAATGATCTAATCGGGTCTCTGATTGCCCTATCATAGAAGTTTAGCAGTGCATTTTACTCGCCATTCCACGCGCTTTAACATGCCGCCTAGCCCAGTACGCTATCTAAAATAGAAGCGACGTAAGTTGAACAAATGTGATAGAATTACGCTGAATTCTTATATTAACCGTAATATAAAATAATCTAATCGGGTCTCTGTTTGCCTTATCCTAGAAGTTTAGTATTTCATTTTACTCGCCATTTCATGCGCTTTGAGATACCGCTTAGCCCAATACGCTATCTGCAATAGGAGCGACGTAAATTGAGAAAATGTGATAGAATTTTGCTGAATTCTTAAATTAACCATAATATAAAATGATCTAACCGCGTCACTGTTTGCCCTACCCTAGAAGGTTAATAGTGCATTTCACTCGTCATTCCATGCGCTTTGAGATGCCGCTAAGCCCAATAAGCTATCTGTAATAGGAGCGACGTTAATTGAACGAATGTGATAGAATTTCGTTGAATTCTTATATTAACCAAAATATAAAATGATCTAATCGGGTCGCTGATTGCCCTATCATAGAATTTTAATAGTGCATTCTACTCGCCATTCCACCCGCTTTAAGATGCCGCCTAGCCCAGTACGCTATCTGAAATAGGAGCGACGGAAATTGAACAAATGTGATAGAATTTTGCTGAATTCTTAAATTAACCATAATATAAAATGATCTAATCGGGTCTCTGTTTGCCCTACCCTAGAAGTTTAATAGTGCATTTTACTCGCCATTTCATGCGCCTTCAGATGCCGCTTAGCCCAATAAGCTATCTGAAATAGGAGCGACGTAAATTGAACAAATGTGATAGAATTTCCCTGAAATCTTATATTAAACAAAATATAAAATGATCTAATCGGGTCTCTGATTGCCCTATCAGAGAAGTTTAACAGTGCATTTCACTCGTCATTTCATGCGCTTTGACATGCCGCTTAGCCCAATAAGCTATCTGAAATAGGAGCGACGTAAATTGAACAAATGTGATAGAATTTCCCTGAAATCTTATATTAACCAAAATATAAAATGATCTAATCGGGTCTCTGATTGCCCTATCATAGAATTTTAATAGTGCATTCTACTCGCCATTCCACCCGCTTTAAGATGCCGCCTAGCCCAGTACGCTATCTGAAATAGGAGCGACGGAAATTGAACAAATGTGATAGAATTTTGCTGAATTCTTAAATTAACCATAATATAAAGTGATCTAATCGGGTCTCTGATTGCCCTATCATAGAATTTTAATAGTGCATTTTACTCGCCATTCCACGCGCTTTAAGAAGCCGCCTAACCCAGTACGCTATCTGAAATAGAAGCGACGTTACTTGAACAAGTGTGATAGAATCTCGCTGAATACTTATATTAACCTTAATGTAAAATGATCTAATCGGGTCTCTGTTCGCCCTAGCCTAGAAGATTAATAGCGCATTTTATTCGCCATTTCATGCGCCTTGAGATGCCGCTTAGCCCAATACGCTATCTGAAATAGGAGCGACGTAAATTGAACAAATGTGATAGAATTTCCCTGAAATCTTATATTAAACAAAATATAAAATGATCTAATCGGGTCTCTGATTGCCCTATCATAGAAGTTTAGCAGTGCATTTTACTCGCCATTCCACGCGCTTTAACATGCCGCCTAGCCCAGTACGCTATCTAAATTAGGAGCGACGTAAGTTGAACAAATGTGATAGAATTACGCTGAATTCTTATATTAACCGTAATATAAAATAATCTAATCGGGTCTCTGTTTGCCTTATCCTAGAAGTTTAGTATTTCATTTTACTCGCCATTTCATGCGCTTTGAGATACCGCTTAGCCCAATACGCTATCTGCAATAGGAGCGACGTAAATTGAGAAAATGTGATAGAATTTTGCTGAATTCTTAAATTAACCATAATATAAAATGATCTAACCGCGTCACTGTTTGCCCTACCCTAGAAGGTTAATAGTGCATTTCACTCGTCATTCCATGCGCTTTGAGATGCCGCTAAGCCCAATAAGCTATCTGTAATAGGAGCGACGTAAATTGAACGAATGTGATAGAATTTCGTTGAATTCTTATATTAACCAAAATATAAAATGATCTAATCGGGTCTCTGATTGCCCTATCATAGAATTTTAATAGTGCATTTTACTCGCCATTTCATGCGCCTTCAGATGCCGCTTAGCCCAATAAGCTATCTGAAATAGGAGCGACGTAAATTGAACAAATGTGATAGAATTTCCCTGAAACCTTATATTAAACAAAAAATAAAATGATCTAATCGGGTATCTGATTGCCCTATCATAGATGTTTAGTAGTGCATATTACTCGCCATTCCACGCGCTTTAAGATGCCGCCTAGCCCAGTACGTTATCTGAAATAGGAGCGACGTAAATTGAACAAATGTGATAAAATTTTGCTGACATCTTAAATTAACCATAACATAAAATGATCTCATCGGGTCTCTGTTTGCCCTACCCTAGAAGTTTAATAGTGCATTTTACTCGCCATTTCATGCGCCTTCAGATGCCGCTTAGCCCAATAAGCTATCTGAAATAGGAGCGACGTAAATTGAACAAATGTGATAGAATTTCCCTGAAATCTTATATTAAACAAAATATAAAATGATCTAATCGGGTCTCTGATTGCCCTATCAGAGAAGTTTAACAGTGCATTTCACTCGTCATTTCATGCGCTTTGACATGCCGCTTAGCCCAATAAGCTATCTGAAATAGGAGCGACGTAAATTGAACAAATGTGATAGAATTTCCCTGAAATCTTATATTAACCAAAATATAAAATGATCTAATCGGGTCTCTGATTGCCCTATCATAGAATTTTAATAGTGCATTCTACTCGCCATTCCACCCGCTTTAAGATGCCGCCTAGCCCAGTACGCTATCTGAAATAGGAACGACGTAAGTTGAACAAATGTGATAGAATTACGCTGAATTCTTATATTAACCGTAATATAAAATGATCTAATCGGGTCTCTGTTTGCCTCATCCTAGAAGTATAATAGTGCATTATACTCGCCATTTCATGCGCTTTTAGATTCCGCTTAGCGCAGGACGCTATCTGAAATAGGAACGACGTAAATTGAACAAATGTGATAGAATTTTGCTGAATTCTTAAATTAACCATAATATAAAATGATCTAATCGGGTCTCTGATTGCCCTATCATAGAATTTTAATAGTGCATTTTACTCGCCATTCCACGCGCTTTAAGATGCCGCCTAACCCAGTACGCTATCTGAAATAGAAGCGACGTTACTTGAACAAGTGTGATAGAATCTCGCTGAATACTTATATTAACCTTAATGTAAAATGATCTAATCGGGTCTCTGTTCGCCCTAGCCTAGAAGATTAATAGCGCATTTTATTCGCCATTTCATGCGCCTTGAGATGTCGCTTAGCCCAATACGCTATCTGAAATAGGAGCGACGTAAATTGAACAAATGTGATAGAATTTCCCTGAAATCTTATATTAAACAAAATATAAAATGATCTAATCGGGTCTCTGATTGCCCTATCATAGAAGTTTAGCAGTGCATTTTACTCGCCATTCCACGCGCTTTAACATGCCGCCTAGCCCAGTACGCTATCTAAATTAGGAGCGACGTAAGTTGAACAAATGTGATAGAATTACGCTGAATTCTTATATTAACCGTAATATAAAATAATCTAATCGGGTCTCTGTTTGCCTTATCCTAGAAGTTTAGTATTTCATTTTACTCGCCATTTCATGCGCTTTGAGATACCGCTTAGCCCAATACGCTATCTGCAATAGGAGCGACGTAAATTGAGAAAATGTGATAGAATTTTGCTGAATTCTTAAATTAACCATAATATAAAATGATCTAACCGCGTCACTGTTTGCCCTACCCTAGAAGGTTAATAGTGCATTTCACTCGTCATTCCATGCGCTTTGAGATGCCGCTAAGCCCAATAAGCTATCTGTAATAGGAGCGACGTAAATTGAACGAATGTGATAGAATTTCGTTGAATTCTTATATTAACCAAAATATAAAATGATCTAATCGGGTCGCTGATTGCCCTATCATAGAATTTTAATAGTGCATTCTACTCGCCATTCCACCCGCTTTAAGATGCCGCCTAGCCCAGTACGCTATCTGAAATAGGAGCGACGGAAATTGAACAAATGTGATAGAATTTTGCTGAATTCTTAAATTAACCATAATATAAAATGATCTAATCGGGTCTCTGATTGCCCTATCATAGAATTTTAATAGTGCATTTTACTCGCCATTACACGCGCTTTAAGATGCCGCCTAACCCAGTACGCTATCTGAAATAGAAGCGACGTTACTTGAACAAGTGTGATAGAATCTCGCTGAATACTTATATTAACCTTAATGTAAAATGATCTAATCGGGTCTCTGTTTGCCTCATCCTAGAAGTATAATAGTGCATTATACTCGCCATTTCATGCGCTTTTAGATTCCGCTTAGCGCAGGACGCTATCTGAAATAGGAACGACGTAAATTGAACAAATGTGATAGAATTTTGCTGAATTCTAAAATTAACCATAATATAAAATGACCTAATCGGGTCTCTGTTTGCCCTACCCTAGAAGTTTAATAGTGCATTTCACTCGTCATTTCATGCGCTTTGAGATGCCGCTTAGCCCAATACGCTATCTGAAATAGGAGCGACGTAAATTGAACAAATGTGATAGAATTTCGCTGAATTCTTATATTAACGAAAGTATATAATGATCTAATCTGGTCTCTGATTGCCCTATCATAGAAGGTTAATAGTGCATTTTACTCGCCATTCCACGCGCTTTAAGATGCCGCCTAGCTCAGTACGCTGTCTGAAATAGAAGCGAAGTAACTTGAACAAGTGTGATAGAATCTCGCTGAATACTTATATTAACCGTAATATAAAATGATCTAATCGGGTCTCTGTTTGCCTTATCCTAGAAGTTTACTAGTGCATTTTACTCGCCATTTCATGCGCCTTCAGATGCCGCTTAGCACAATAAGCTATCTGAAATAGGAGCGACGTAAATTGAACAAATGTGATAGAATTTCCCTGAAACCTTATATTAAACATAATATAAAATGATCTAATCGGGTCTCTGATTGCCCTATCATAGAAGTTTAGTAGTGCATATTACTCGCCATTCCACGCGCTTTAAGATGCCGCCTAGCCCAGTACGCTATCTGAAATAGGAGCGACGTAAATTGAACAAATGTGATAAAATTTTGCTGACATCTTAAATTAACCATAATATAAAATGATCTCATCGGGTCTCTGTTTGCCCTACCCTAGAAGTTTAATAGTGCATTTTACTCGCCATTTCATGCGCCTTCAGATGCCGCTTAGCCCAATAAGCTATCTGAAATAGGAGCGACGTAAATTGAACAAATGTGATAGAATTTTGCTGAATTCTTAAATTAAACATAATATAAAATGATCTAATCGCGTCACTGTTTGCCCTACCCTAGAAGGTTAATAGTGCATTTCACTCGTCATTCCATGCGCTTTGAGATGCCGCTAAGCCCAATAAGCTATCTGTAATAGGAGCGACATAAATTGAACGAATGTGATAGAATTTCGTTGAATTCTTATATTAACCAAAATATAAAATGATCTAATAGGGTCTCTGATTGCCCTATCATAGAAGTTTAGTAGTGCATTTTACTCGCCATTTCATGCGCCTTCAGATGCCGCTTAGCCCAATAAGCTATCTGAAATAGGAGCGACGTAAATTGAACAAATGTGATAGAATTTCCCTGAAATCTTATATTAAAGAAAATATAAAATGAGCTAATCGGGTCTCTTATTGCCCTAGCATAAAAGTTGAGCAGTGCATTTTACTCGCCATTCCACGCACTTTAAGATGGCGCCTAGCCCAGTACGCTATCTGAAATAGGAGCGACGTAAGTTGAACAAATGTGATAGAATTTCGCTGAATTCTTTTATTAACCATAATGTAAAATGATCTAATCGGGTCTCTGTTCGCCCTAACCTAGAACTTTAATAGTGCATTTTATTCGCACATTTCATACGCTTTGAGATGCCGCTTTGCCCAATACGCTATCTGAAATAGGAGCGACGTAAATTGAACAAATGTGATAGAATTTCACTGAATTCTTATATTAACCAAAATATAAAATGATCTAATCGGGTCTCTGATTGCCCTAGGATAGAAGTTTAATAGTGCATTTCACTCGTCATTTCATGCGCTTTGAGATGCCGCTGAGCCCAATAAGGTACCTGTAATAGGAGCGACGTAAATTGAACAAATGTGATAGAATTTCGATGAATTCTTAAATTAACCATAATATAAAATAACCTAATCGGGTCTCTGTTTGCCCTACCCTAGAAGTTTAATAGTGCATTGCACTCGTCATTTCATGCGCTTTGAGATGCCGCTAAGCCCAATAAGCTATCTGAAATAGGAGCGACGTAAATTGAACAAATGTGATAGAATTTCCCTGAAATCTTATATTAAACAAAATATAAAATGAGCTAATCGGGTCTCTGATTGCCCTATCATAGAAGTTTAGTAGTGCATTTTACTCGCCATTCCACGAGCTTTAAGATGCCGCCTAGCACAGTACGCTATCTGAAATAGGAGCGACGTATGTTGAACGAATGTGATAGAATTTCGCTGAATTCTTAAATTAACCAAAATATAAAATGATCTAATCGGGTCTCTGTTTGCCTTATCCTAGAAGTTTAGTAGTGCATTTCACTCGCCATTCCAGGCGCTTTAAGATGCCGCCTAGCCCAGTGCGCTACCTGAAATAGGAGCGACGTAAGTTGAACAAATGTGATAGAATTACGCTGAATTCTTATATTAACCGTAATATAAAATGATCTAATCGGGTCTCTGTTTGCCTTATCCTAGAAGTTTGATAGTGCATTTTACTGGCCATTTCATGCGCTTTGAGATGCCGCTTAGCCCAATACGCTATCTGAAATAGGAGCGACGTACGTTGAACAAATGTGATAGAATTTCGCTGAATTCTTAAATTAACCATAATATAAAATGATCTCATCGGGACTCTGTCTGACCGACCCTAGAAGTTTAATAGTGCATTTTACTCGCCATTTCATGCGCTTTGAGATGCCGCTTAGCCCAATACGCTATCTGAAATAGGAGCGATAGAAGTTGAACAAATGTGATAGAATTTCGCTGAATTCTTTTATTAACCAAAATGTAAAATGATCTAATCGGGTCTCTGTTCGCCCTAGCCTAGAAGTTTAATAGTGCATTTCACTCGCCATTTCATGCGCTTTGAGATGCCGCTAAGCCCTATAAGCTACCTGAAATAGGAGCGACGTAAATTGAACAAATGTGATAGAATTTCGCTGAATTCTTATATTAACCAAAGTATATAATGACCTAATACCTGGTCTCTGATTGCCCTATCATAGAAGGTTAATAGTGCATTTTACTCGCCATTCCACGCGCTTTAAGATGCCGCCTAGCTCAGTACGCTGTCTGAAATAGAAGCGACGTAACTTGAACAAGTGTGATAGAATCTCGCTGAATACTTATATTAACCTTAATGTAAAATCATCTAATCGGGTCTCTGTTCGCCCTAGCCTAGAAGTTTAATAGCGCATTTTATTCGCCATTTCATGCGCCTTGAGATGCCGCTTAGCCCAATACGCTATCTGAAATAGGAGCGACGTAAATTGAACAAATGTGATAGAATTTCCCTGAAATCTTATATTAAACAAAATATAAAATGATCTAATCGGGTCTCTGATTGAACTATCATAGAAGTTTAGCAGTGCATTTTACTCGCCATTCCACGCGCTTTAAGATGCCGCCTAGCCCAGTACGCTATCTAAATTAGGAGCGACGTAAGTTGAACAAATGTGATAGAATTACGCTGAATTCTTATATTAACAGTAATATAAAATAATCTAATCGGGCCTCTGTTTGCCTTATCCTAGAAGTTTAGTATTGCATTTTACTCGCCATTTCATGCGCTTTGAGATACCGCTTAGCCCAATACGCTATCTGAAATAGGAGCGACGTAAATTGAGCAAATGTGATAGAATTTTGCTGAATTCTTATATTAACCTTAATGTAAAATGATCTAATCGGGTCTCTGTTCGCCCTAGCCTAGAAGATTAATAGCGCATTTTATTCGCCATTTCATGCGCCTTGAGATGCCGCTTAGCCCAATACGCTATCTGAAATAGGAGCGACGTAAATTGAACAAATGTGATAGAATTTCCCTGAAATCTTATATTAAACAAAATATAAAATGATCTAATCGGGTCTCTGATTGCCCTATCATAGAAGTTTAGCAGTGCATTTTACTCGCCATTCCACGCGCTTTAACATGCCGCCTAGCCCAGTACGCTATCTAAATTAGGAGCGACGTAAGTTGAACAAATGTGATAGAATTACGCTGAATTCTTATATTAACCGTAATATAAAATAATCTAATCGGGTCTCTGTTTGCCTTATCCTAGAAGTTTAGTATTTCATTTTACTCGCCATTTCATGCGCTTTGAGATACCGCTTAGCCCAATACGCTATCTGCAATAGGAGCGACGTAAATTGAGAAAATGTGATAGAATTTTGCTGAATTCTTAAATTAACCATAATATAAAATGATCTAACCGCGTCACTGTTTGCCCTACCCTAGAAGGTTAATAGTGCATTTCACTCGTCATTCCATGCGCTTTGAGATGCCGCTAAGCCCAATAAGCTATCTGTAATAGGAGCGACGTTAATTGAACGAATGTGATAGAATTTCGTTGAATTCTTATATTAACCAAAATATAAAATGATCTAATCGGGTCGCTGATTGCCCTATCATAGAATTTTAATAGTGCATTCTACTCGCCATTCCACCCGCTTTAAGATGCCGCCTAGCCCAGTACGCTATCTGAAATAGGAGCGACGGAAATTGAACAAATGTGATAGAATTTTGCTGAATTCTTAAATTAACCATAATATAAAATGATCTAATCGGGTCTCTGTTTGCCCTACCCTAGAAGTTTAATAGTGCATTTTACTCGCCATTTCATGCGCCTTCAGATGCCGCTTAGCCCAATAAGCTATCTGAAATAGGAGCGACGTAAATTGAACAAATGTGATAGAATTTCCCTGAAATCTTATATTAAACAAAATATAAAATGATCTAATCGGGTCTCTGATTGCCCTATCAGAGAAGTTTAACAGTGCATTTCACTCGTCATTTCATGCGCTTTGACATGCCGCTTAGCCCAATAAGCTATCTGAAATAGGAGCGACGTAAATTGAACAAATGTGATAGAATTTCCCTGAAATCTTATATTAACCAAAATATAAAATGATCTAATCGGGTCTCTGATTGCCCTATCATAGAATTTTAATAGTGCATTCTACTCGCCATTCCACCCGCTTTAAGATGCCGCCTAGCCCAGTACGCTATCTGAAATAGGAGCGACGGAAATTGAACAAATGTGATAGAATTTTGCTGAATTCTTAAATTAACCATAATATAAAGTGATCTAATCGGGTCTCTGATTGCCCTATCATAGAAGTTTAACAGTGCATTTTATTCGCCATTTCATGCGCCTTGAGATGCCGCTTAGCCCAATACGCTATCTGAAATAGGAGCGACGTAAATTGAACAAATGTGATAGAATTTCCCTGAAATCTTATATTAAACAAAATATAAAATGATCTAATCGGGTCTCTGTTCGCCCTATCATAGAAGTTTAGCAGTGCATTTTACTCGCCATTCCACGCGCTTTAACATGCCGCCTAGCCCAGTACGCTATCTAAATTAGGAGCGACGTAAGTTGAACAAATGTGATAGAATTACGCTGAATTCTTATATTAACCGTAATATAAAATAATCTAATCGGGTCTCTGTTTGCCTTATCCTAGAAGTTTAGTATTTCATTTTACTCGCCATTTCATGCGCTTTGAGATACCGCTTAGCCCAATACGCTATCTGCAATAGGAGCGACGTAAATTGAGAAAATGTGATAGAATTTTGCTGAATTCTTAAATTAACCATAATATAAAATGATCTAACCGCGTCACTGTTTGCCCTACCCTAGAAGGTTAATAGTGCATTTCACTCGTCATTCCATGCGCTTTGAGATGCCGCTAAGCCCAATAAGCTATCTGTAATAGGAGCGACGTAAATTGAACGAATGTGATAGAATTTCGTTGAATTCTTATATTAACCAAAATATAAAATGATCTAATCGGGTCTCTGATTGCCCTATCATAGAATTTTAATAGTGCATTTTACTCGCCATTTCATGCGCCTTCAGATGCCGCTTAGCCCAATAAGCTATCTGAAATAGGAGCGACGTAAATTGAACAAATGTGATAGAATTTCCCTGAAACCTTATATTAAACAAAAAATAAAATGATCTAATCGGGTATCTGATTGCCCTATCATAGATGTTTAGTAGTGCATATTACTCGCCATTCCACGCGCTTTAAGATGCCGCCTAGCCCAGTACGTTATCTGAAATAGGAGCGACGTAAATTGAACAAATGTGATAAAATTTTGCTGACATCTTAAATTAACCATAACATAAAATGATCTCATCGGGTCTCTGTTTGCCCTACCCTAGAAGTTTAATAGTGCATTTTACTCGCCATTTCATGCGCCTTCAGATGCCGCTTAGCCCAATAAGCTATCTGAAATAGGAGCGACGTAAATTGAACAAATGTGATAGAATTTCCCTGAAATCTTATATTAAACAAAATATAAAATGATCTAATCGGGTCTCTGATTGCCCTATCAGAGAAGTTTAACAGTGCATTTCACTCGTCATTTCATGCGCTTTGACATGCCGCTTAGCCCAATAAGCTATCTGAAATAGGAGCGACGTAAATTGAACAAATGTGATAGAATTTCCCTGAAATCTTATATTAACCAAAATATAAAATGATCTAATCGGGTCTCTGATTGCCCTATCATAGAATTTTAATAGTGCATTCTACTCGCCATTCCACCCGCTTTAAGATGCCGCCTAGCCCAGTACGCTATCTGAAATAGGAGCGACGTAAGTTGAACAAATGTGATAGAATTACGCTGAATTCTTATATTAACCGTAATATAAAATGATCTAATCGGGTCTCTGTTTGCCTCATCCTAGAAGTATAATAGTGCATTATACTCGCCATTTCATGCGCTTTTAGATTCCGCTTAGCGCAGGACGCTATCTGAAATAGGAACGACGTAAATTGAACAAATGTGATAGAATTTTGCTGAATTCTAAAATTAACCATAATATAAAATGACCTAATCGGGTCTCTGTTTGCCCTACCCTAGAAGTTTAATAGTGCATTTCACTCGTCATTTCATGCGCTTTGAGATGCCGCTTAGCCCAATACGCTATCTGAAATAGGAGCGACGTAAATTGAACAAATGTGATAGAATTTCGCTGAATTCTTATATTAACGAAAGTATATAATGATCTAATCTGGTCTCTGATTGCCCTATCATAGAAGGTTAATAGTGCATTTTACTCGCCATTCCACGCGCTTTAAGATGCCGCCTAGCTCAGTACGCTGTCTGAAATAGAAGCGAAGTAACTTGAACAAGTGTGATAGAATCTCGCTGAATACTTATATTAACCGTAATATAAAATGATCTCATCGGGTCTCTGTTTGCCCTACCCTAGAAGTTTAATAGTGCATTTTACTCGCCATTTCATGCGCCTTCAGATGCCGCTTAGCCCAATAAGCTATCTGAAATAGGAGCGACGTAAATTGAACAAATGTGATAGAATTTCCCTGAAATCTTATATTAAACAAAATATAAAATGATCTAATCGGGTCTCTGATTGCCCTATCAGAGAAGTTTAACAGTGCATTTCACTCGTCATTTCATGCGCTTTGACATGCCGCTTAGCCCAATAAGCTATCTGAAATAGGAGCGACGTAAATTGAACAAATGTGATAGAATTTCCCTGAAATCTTATATTAACCAAAATATAAAATGATCTAATCGGGTCTCTGATTGCCCTATCATAGAATTTTAATAGTGCATTCTACTCGCCATTCCACCCGCTTTAAGATGCCGCCTAGCCCAGTACGCTATCTGAAATAGGAACGACGTAAGTTGAACAAATGTGATAGAATTACGCTGAATTCTTATATTAACCGTAATATAAAATGATCTAATCGGGTCTCTGTTTGCCTCATCCTAGAAGTATAATAGTGCATTATACTCGCCATTTCATGCGCTTTTAGATTCCGCTTAGCGCAGGACGCTATCTGAAATAGGAACGACGTAAATTGAACAAATGTGATAGAATTTTGCTGAATTCTAAAATTAACCATAATATAAAATGACCTAATCGGGTCTCTGTTTGCCCTACCCTAGAAGTTTAATAGTGCATTTCACTCGTCATTTCATGCGCTTTGAGATGCCGCTTAGCCCAATACGCTATCTGAAATAGGAGCGACGTAAATTGAACAAATGTGATAGAATTTCGCTGAATTCTTATATTAACGAAAGTATATAATGATCTAATCTGGTCTCTGATTGCCCTATCATAGAAGGTTAATAGTGCATTTTACTCGCCATTCCACGCGCTTTAAGATGCCGCCTAGCTCAGTACGCTGTCTGAAATAGAAGCGAAGTAACTTGAACAAGTGTGACAGAATCTCGCTGAATACTTATATTAACCGTAATATAAAATGATCTCATCGGGTCTCTGTTTGCCCTACCCTAGAAGTTTAATAGTGCATTTTACTCGCCATTTCATGCGCCTTCAGATGCCGCTTAGCCCAATAAGCTATCTGAAATAGGAGCGACGTAAATTGAACAAATGTGATAGAATTTCCCTGAAATCTTATATTAAACAAAATATAAAATGATCTAATCGGGTCTCTGATTGCCCTATCAGAGAAGTTTAACAGTGCATTTCACTCGTCATTTCATGCGCTTTGACATGCCGCTTAGCCCAATAAGCTATCTGAAATAGGAGCGACGTAAATTGAACAAATGTGATAGAATTTCCCTGAAATCTTATATTAAACAAAATATAAAATGATCTAATCGGGTCTCTGATTGCCCTATCATAGAATTTTAATAGTGCATTCTACTCGCCATTCCACCCGCTTTAAGATGCCGCCTAGCCCAGTACGCTATCTGAAATAGGAGCGACGGAAATTGAACAAATGTGATAGAATTTTGCTGAATTCTTAAATTAACCATAATATAAAATGATCTAATCGGGTCTCTGATTGCCCTATCATAGAATTTTAATAGTGCATTTTACTCGCCATTCCACGCGCTTTAAGATGCCGCCTAACCCAGTACGCTATCTGAAATAGAAGCGACGTTACTTGAACAAGTGTGATAGAATCTCGCTGAATACTTATATTAACCTTAATGTAAAATGATCTAATCGGGTCTCTGTTCGCCCTAGCCTAGAAGATTAATAGCGCATTTTATTCGCCATTTCATGCGCCTTGAGATGCCGCTTAGCCCAATACGCTATCTGAAATAGGAGCGACGTAAATTGAACAAATGTGATAGAATTTCCCTGAAATCTTATATTAAACAAAATATAAAATGATCTAATCGGGTCTCTGATTGCCCTATCATAGAAGTTTAGCAGTGCATTTTACTCGCCATTCCACGCGCTTTAACATGCCGCCTAGCCCAGTACGCTATCTAAATTAGGAGCGACGTAAGTTGAACAAATGTGATAGAATTACGCTGAATTCTTATATTAACCGTAATATAAAATAATCTAATCGGGTCTCTGTTTGCCTTATCCTAGAAGTTTAGTATTTCATTTTACTCGCCATTTCATGCGCTTTGAGATACCGCTTAGCCCAATACGCTATCTGCAATAGGAGCGACGTAAATTGAGAAAATGTGATAGAATTTTGCTGAATTCTTAAATTAACCATAATATAAAATGATCTAACCGCGTCACTGTTTGCCCTACCCTAGAAGGTTAATAGTGCATTTCACTCGTCATTCCATGCGCTTTGAGATGCCGCTAAGCCCAATAAGCTATCTGTAATAGGAGCGACGTAAATTGAACGAATGTGATAGAATTTCGTTGAATTCTTATATTAACCAAAATATAAAATGATCTAATCGGGTCGCTGATTGCCCTATCATAGAATTTTAATAGTGCATTCTACTCGCCATTCCACCCGCTTTAAGATGCCGCCTAGCCCAGTACGCTATCTGAAATAGGAGCGACGGAAATTGAACAAATGTGATAGAATTTTGCTGAATTCTTAAATTAACCATAATATAAAATGATCTAATCGGGTCTCTGATTGCCCTATCATAGAATTTTAATAGTGCATTTTACTCGCCATTACACGCGCTTTAAGATGCCGCCTAACCCAGTACGCTATCTGAAATAGAAGCGACGTTACTTGAACAAGTGTGATAGAATCTCGCTGAATACTTATATTAACCTTAATGTAAAATGATCTAATCGGGTCTCTGTTTGCCTCATCCTAGAAGTATAATAGTGCATTATACTCGCCATTTCATGCGCTTTTAGATTCCGCTTAGCGCAGGACGCTATCTGAAATAGGAACGACGTAAATTGAACAAATGTGATAGAATTTTGCTGAATTCTAAAATTAACCATAATATAAAATGACCTAATCGGGTCTCTGTTTGCCCTACCCTAGAAGTTTAATAGTGCATTTCACTCGTCATTTCATGCGCTTTGAGATGCCGCTTAGCCCAATACGCTATCTGAAATAGGAGCGACGTAAATTGAACAAATGTGATAGAATTTCGCTGAATTCTTATATTAACGAAAGTATATAATGATCTAATCTGGTCTCTGATTGCCCTATCATAGAAGGTTAATAGTGCATTTTACTCGCCATTCCACGCGCTTTAAGATGCCGCCTAGCTCAGTACGCTGTCTGAAATAGAAGCGAAGTAACTTGAACAAGTGTGATAGAATCTCGCTGAATACTTATATTAACCGTAATATAAAATAATCTAATCGGGTCTCTGTTTGCCTTATCCTAGAAGTTTACTAGTGCATTTTACTCGCCATTTCATGCGCCTTCAGATGCCGCTTAGCACAATAAGCTATCTGAAATAGGAGCGACGTAAATTGAACAAATGTGATAGAATTTCCCTGAAACCTTATATTAAACATAATATAAAATGATCTAATCGGGTCTCTGATTGCCCTATCATAGAAGTTTAGTAGTGCATATTACTCGCCATTCCACGCGCTTTAAGATGCCGCCTAGCCCAGTACGCTATCTGAAATAGGAGCGACGTAAATTGAACAAATGTGATAAAATTTTGCTGACATCTTAAATTAACCATAATATAAAATGATCTCATCGGGTCTCTGTTTGCCCTACCCTAGAAGTTTAATAGTGCATTTTACTCGCCATTTCATGCGCCTTCAGATGCCGCTTAGCCCAATAAGCTATCTGAAATAGGAGCGACGTAAATTGAACAAATGTGATAGAATTTTGCTGAATTCTTAAATTAAACATAATATAAAATGATCTAATCGCGTCACTGTTTGCCCTACCCTAGAAGGTTAATAGTGCATTTCACTCGTCATTCCATGCGCTTTGAGATGCCGCTAAGCCCAATAAGCTATCTGTAATAGGAGCGACATAAATTGAACGAATGTGATAGAATTTCGTTGAATTCTTATATTAACCAAAATATAAAATGATCTAATAGGGTCTCTGATTGCCCTATCATAGAAGTTTAGTAGTGCATTTTACTCGCCATTTCATGCGCCTTCAGATGCCGCTTAGCCCAATAAGCTATCTGAAATAGGAGCGACGTAAATTGAACAAATGTGATAGAATTTCCCTGAAATCTTATATTAAACAAAATATAAAATGAGCTAATCGGGTCTCTGATTGCCCTAGGATAGAAGTTTAATAGTGCATTTCACTCGTCATTTCATGCGCTTTGAGATGCCGCTGAGCCCAATAAGGTACCTGTAATAGGAGCGACGTAAATTGAACAAATGTGATAGAATTTCGATGAATTCTTAAATTAACCATAATATAAAATAACCTAATCGGGTCTCTGTTTGCCCTACCCTAGAAGTTTAATAGTGCATTGCACTCGTCATTTCATGCGCTTTGAGATGCCGCTAAGCCCAATAAGCTATCTGAAATAGGAGCGACGTAAATTGAACAAATGTGATAGAATTTCCCTGAAATCTTATATTAAACAAAATATAAAATGAGCTAATCGGGTCTCTGATTGCCCTATCATAGAAGTTTAGTAGTGCATTTTACTCGCCATTCCACGAGCTTTAAGATGCCGCCTAGCACAGTACGCTATCTGAAATAGGAGCGACGTATGTTGAACGAATGTGATAGAATTTCGCTGAATTCTTAAATTAACCAAAATATAAAATGATCTAATCGGGTCTCTGTTTGCCTTATCCTAGAAGTTTAGTAGTGCATTTCACTCGCCATTCCAGGCGCTTTAAGATGCCGCCTAGCCCAGTGCGCTACCTGAAATAGGAGCGACGTAAGTTGAACAAATGTGATAGAATTACGCTGAATTCTTATATTAACCGTAATATAAAATGATCTAATCGGGTCTCTGTTTGCCTTATCCTAGAAGTTTGATAGTGCATTTTACTGGCCATTTCATGCGCTTTGAGATGCCGCTTAGCCCAATACGCTATCTGAAATAGGAGCGACGTACGTTGAACAAATGTGATAGAATTTCGCTGAAATCTTAAATTAACCATAATATAAAATGATCTCATCGGGACTCTGTCTGACCGACCCTAGAAGTTTAATAGTGCATTTTACTCGCCATTTCATGCGCTTTGAGATGCCGCTTAGCCCAATACGCTATCTGAAATAGGAGCGATAGAAGTTGAACAAATGTGATAGAATTTCGCTGAATTCTTTTATTAACCAAAATGTAAAATGATCTAATCGGGTCTCTGTTCGCCCTAGCCTAGAAGTTTAATAGTGCATTTCACTCGCCATTTCATGCGCTTTGAGATGCCGCTAAGCCCTATAAGCTACCTGAAATAGGAGCGACGTAAATTGAACAAATGTGATAGAATTTCGCTGAATTCTTATATTAACCAAAGTATATAATGACCTAATACCTGGTCTCTGATTGCCCTATCATAGAAGGTTAATAGTGCATTTTACTCGCCATTCCACGCGCTTTAAGATGCCGCCTAGCTCAGTACGCTGTCTGAAATAGAAGCGACGTAACTTGAACAAGTGTGATAGAATCTCGCTGAATACTTATATTAACCTTAATGTAAAATCATCTAATCGGGTCTCTGTTCGCCCTAGCCTAGAAGTTTAATAGCGCATTTTATTCGCCATTTCATGCGCTTTGAGATGCCGCTTAGCCCAATACGCTATCTGAAATAGGAGCGACGTAAATTGAACAAATGTGATAGAATTTCCCTGAAATCTTATATTAAACAAAATATAAAATGATCTAATCGGGTCTCTGATTGAACTATCATAGAAGTTTAGCAGTGCATTTTACTCGCCATTCCACGCGCTTTAAGATGCCGCCTAGCCCAGTACGCTATCTAAATTAGGAGCGACGTAAGTTGAACAAATGTGATAGAATTACGCTGAATTCTTATATTAACAGTAATATAAAATAATCTAATCGGGCCTCTGTTTGCCTTATCCTAGAAGTTTAGTATTGCATTTTACTCGCCATTTCATGCGCTTTGAGATACCGCTTAGCCCAATACGCTATCTGAAATAGGAGCGACGTAAATTGAGCAAATGTGATAGAATTTTGCTGAATTCTTATATTAACCTTAATGTAAAATGATCTAATCGGGTCACTGTTTGCCCTACCCTAGAAGGTTAATAGTGCATTTCACTCGTCATTTCATGCGGATTGAGATGCCGCTAAGCCCAATAAGCTATCTGAAATAGGAGCGACGTAAATTGAACAAATGTGATAGAATTTCGCAGAATTCTTATATTAACCAAAATATAAAATGATCTAATCGAGTCTCTGTTCGCCCTAGCCTAGTAGTTTAATAGTGCATTTTATTCGCCATTTTATGCGCTTTGAGATGCCGCTTAGCCGAATACGCTATCTGAAATAGGAGCGACGTAAATTGAACAGATGTGATAGAATCTCCCTGAAATCTTATATTAACCATAATATAAAATGATCTAATCGGGACTCTGTTCGCCCTAGCCTAGTAGTTTAATAGTGCATTTTATTCGCCACTCTATGCGCTTTGAGATGCCGCTTAGCCGAATACGCTATCTGAAATAGGAGCGACGTAAATTGAACAGATGTGATAGAATCTCCCTGAAATCTTATATTAACCATAATATAAAATGATCTAATCGGGTCTCTGTTCGCCCTAGCCTAGAAGTTTAATAGTGCATTTTATTCGCCATTTCATGCGCTTTTAGATGCCGCTTAGCCTAGGACGCTATCTGAAATAGGAACGACGTAACTTGAACAAATGTGATAGAATTCCCGTGAATTCTTATATTAACCTTAATGTAAAATGATCCAATCGGGTCTCTGTTCGCCCTACCATAGAAGTCTAATAGTGCATTTCACTCGCCATTTCATGCGCTTTGAGATGCCGCTTAGCCCAATACGCTATCTGAAATAGGAGCGACGTAAGTTGAACAAATGTGATAGAATTTCGCAGAATTCTTATATTAACCAAAATATAAAATGATCTAATCGGGTCTCTGTTCGCCCTAGCCTAGTAGTTTAATAGTGCATTTTATTCGCCATTTTATGCGCTTTGAGATGCCGCTTAGCCGAATACGCTATCTGAAATAGGAGCGACGTAAATTGAACAGATGTGATAGAATCTCCCTGAAATCTTATATTAACCATAATATAAAATGATCTAATCGGGTCTATGTTCGCCCTAGCCTAGAAGTTTAATAGTGCATTTTATTCGCCATTTCATGCGCTTTTAGATGCCGCTTAGCCTATGACGCTATCTGAAATAGGAACGACGTAAATTGAACAAATGTGATACAATTTCACTGAATTCTTAAATTAACCATAATATAAAATGATCTAATCGGGTCTCTGTTTGCCCTACCGTAGAAGTTTAATAGTGCATTTTACTCGCCATTGCATGTGCTTTGAGATGCCGCTAAGCCCAATAAGCTATCTGTAATAGGAGCGACGTAAATTTTACAAATGTGATAGAATTTCGTTGAATTCTTATATTAACCAAAATATAAAATGGTCTAATCGGGTCTCTGATTGCCCTATCATAGAAGTTTAATAGTGCATTTTACTCGCCATTCCACGCGCTTTAAGATGCCGCCTAGCCCAGTACGCTATCTGAAATAGGAGCGACGTAAATTGAACAAATGTGAGAGAATTTTGCTGAATTCTTAAATTAACCATAATATAAAATGATCTAATCGGGTCCCTGTTTGCCCTACCCTAGAAGTTTGATAGTGCATTTCACTCTTCATTTCATGCGCTTTGAGATGCCGCTAAGCCCAATAAGCTATCTGTAATAGAAGCGACGTAAATTGAACAAATGTGATAGAATTTCGTTGAATTCTTATATTAACCTTAATGTAAAATGATCTAATCGGGACTCTGTTTGCCTTATCCTAGAAGTTTAATAGTGCAATATACTCGTCATTTCATGCGGATTGAGATGCCGCTTAGCCCAATACGATATCTGAAATAGGAACGACGTAACTTGAACAAATGTGATAGAATTCCCGTGAATTCTTATATTAACCTTAATGTAAAATGATCCAATCGGGTCTCTGTTCGCCCTACCATAGAAGTCTAATAGTGCATTTCTCTCGCCATTTCATGCGCTTTGAGATGCCGCTTAGCCCAATACGCTATCTGAAATAGGAGCGACGTAAGTTGAACAAATGTGATAGAATTTCGCAGAATTCTTATATTAACCAAAATATAAAATGATCTAATCGGGTCTCTGTTCGCCCTAGCCTAGTAGTTTAATAGTGCATTTTATTCGTCATTTCATGCGCTTTGAGATGCCGCTTTGCCCAATACGCTATCTGAAATAGGAGCGACGTAAATTGAACGAATGTGATAGAATTTCGCTCAATCCTTAAATTAACCATAATATAAAATGATCTAATCGGGTCTCTGTTTGCCCTACCCTAGAACGTTAATAGTGCATTTTACTCGTCATTTCATGCGCTTTGAGATGCCGCTTAGCCTAATACGCTATCTGAAATTGGAGCGATATAAGTTGAACAAATGTGATAGAATTTCGCTGAATTCTTTTATTAACCATAATGTAAAATGATCTAATCGGATCTCTGTTCGCCCGAGCCTAGAACTTTAATAGTGCATTTTATTCGCCATTTCAAACGCCTTGAGATGCCGCTTTGCCCAATACGCTATCTGAAATAGGAGCGACGTAAATTGAACAAATGTGATAGAATTTCGCTGAATTCTTATATTAACGAAAGTATATAATGATCTAATCTGGTCTCTGATTGCCCTATCATAGAAGGTTAATAGTGCATTTTACTCGCCATTCCACGCGCTTTAAGATGCCGCCTAGCTCAGTACGCTGTCTGAAATAGAAGCGAAGTAACTTGAACAAGTGTGACAGAATCTCGCTGAATACTTATATTAACCGTAATATAAAATGATCTCATCGGGTCTCTGTTTGCCCTACCCTAGAAGTTTAATAGTGCATTTTACTCGCCATTTCATGCGCCTTCAGATGCCGCTTAGCCCAATAAGCTATCTGAAATAGGAGCGACGTAAATTGAACAAATGTGATAGAATTTCCCTGAAATCTTATATTAAACAAAATATAAAATGATCTAATCGGGTCTCTGATTGCCCTATCAGAGAAGTTTAACAGTGCATTTCACTCGTCATTTCATGCGCTTTGACATGCCGCTTAGCCCAATAAGCTATCTGAAATAGGAGCGACGTAAATTGAACAAATGTGATAGAATTTCCCTGAAATCTTATATTAACCAAAATATAAAATGATCTAATCGGGTCTCTGATTGCCCTATCATAGAATTTTAATAGTGCATTCTACTCGCCATTCCACCCGCTTTAAGATGCCGCCTAGCCCAGTACGCTATCTGAAATAGGAGCGACGGAAATTGAACAAATGTGATAGAATTTTGCTGAATTCTTAAATTAACCATAATATAAAATGATCTAATCGGGTCTCTGATTGCCCTATCATAGAATTTTAATAGTGCATTTTACTCGCCATTCCACGCGCTTTAAGATGCCGCCTAACCCAGTACGCTATCTGAAATAGAAGCGACGTTACTTGAACAAGTGTGATAGAATCTCGCTGAATACTTATATTAACCTTAATGTAAAATGATCTAATCGGGTCTCTGTTCGCCCTAGCCTAGAAGATTAATAGCGCATTTTATTCGCCATTTCATGCGCCTTGAGATGTCGCTTAGCCCAATACGCTATCTGAAATAGGAGCGACGTAAATTGAACAAATGTGATAGAATTTCCCTGAAATCTTATATTAAACAAAATATAAAATGATCTAATCGGGTCTCTGATTGCCCTATCATAGAAGTTTAGCAGTGCATTTTACTCGCCATTCCACGCGCTTTAACATGCCGCCTAGCCCAGTACGCTATCTAAATTAGGAGCGACGTAAGTTGAACAAATGTGATAGAATTACGCTGAATTCTTATATTAACCGTAATATAAAATAATCTAATCGGGTCTCTGTTTGCCTTATCCTAGAAGTTTAGTATTTCATTTTACTCGCCATTTCATGCGCTTTGAGATACCGCTTAGCCCAATACGCTATCTGCAATAGGAGCGACGTAAATTGAGAAAATGTGATAGAATTTTGCTGAATTCTTAAATTAACCATAATATAAAATGATCTAACCGCGTCACTGTTTGCCCTACCCTAGAAGGTTAATAGTGCATTTCACTCGTCATTCCATGCGCTTTGAGATGCCGCTAAGCCCAATAAGCTATCTGTAATAGGAGCGACGTAAATTGAACGAATGTGATAGAATTTCGTTGAATTCTTATATTAACCAAAATATAAAATGATCTAATCGGGTCGCTGATTGCCCTATCATAGAATTTTAATAGTGCATTCTACTCGCCATTCCACCCGCTTTAAGATGCCGCCTAGCCCAGTACGCTATCTGAAATAGGAGCGACGGAAATTGAACAAATGTGATAGAATTTTGCTGAATTCTTAAATTAACCATAATATAAAATGATCTAATCGGGTCTCTGATTGCCCTATCATAGAATTTTAATAGTGCATTTTACTCGCCATTACACGCGCTTTAAGATGACGCCTAACCCAGTACGCTATCTGAAATAGAAGCGACGTTACTTGAACAAGTGTGATAAAATCTCGCTGAATACTTATATTAACCTTAATGTAAAATGATCTAATCGGGTCTCTGTTTGCCTCATCCTAGAAGTATAATAGTGCATTATACTCGCCATTTCATGCGCTTTTAGATTCCGCTTAGCGCAGGACGCTATCTGAAATAGGAACGACGTAAATTGAACAAATGTGATAGAATTTTGCTGAATTCTAAAATTAACCATAATATAAAATGACCTAATCGGGTCTCTGTTTGCCCTACCCTAGAAGTTTAATAGTGCATTTCACTCGTCATTTCATGCGCTTTGAGATGCCGCTTAGCCCAATACGCTATCTGAAATAGGAGCGACGTAAATTGAACAAATGTGATAGAATTTCGCTGAATTCTTATATTAACGAAAGTATATAATGATCTAATCTGGTCTCTGATTGCCCTATCATAGAAGGTTAATAGTGCATTTTACTCGCCATTCCACGCGCTTTAAGATGCCGCCTAGCTCAGTACGCTGTCTGAAATAGAAGCGAAGTAACTTGAACAAGTGTGATAGAATCTCGCTGAATACTTATATTAACCGTAATATAAAATAATCTAATCGGGTCTCTGTTTGCCTTATCCTAGAAGTTTACTAGTGCATTTTACTCGCCATTTCATGCGCCTTCAGATGCCGCTTAGCACAATAAGCTATCTGAAATAGGAGCGACGTAAATTGAACAAATGTGATAGAATTTCCCTGAAACCTTATATTAAACATAATATAAAATGATCTAATCGGGTCTCTGATTGCCCTATCATAGAAGTTTAGTAGTGCATATTACTCGCCATTCCACGCGCTTTAAGATGCCGCCTAGCCCAGTACGCTATCTGAAATAGGAGCGACGTAAATTGAACAAATGTGATAAAATTTTGCTGACATCTTAAATTAACCATAATATAAATGATCTCATCGGGTCTCTGTTTGCCCTACCCTAGAAGTTTAATAGTGCATTTTACTCGCCATTTCATGCGCCTTCAGATGCCGCTT
The DNA here is from genome assembly GCA_916610135.2 of Macropis europaea. Lineage (NCBI taxonomy): Eukaryota > Metazoa > Arthropoda > Insecta > Hymenoptera > Melittidae > Macropis > Macropis europaea. Next base: position 70,439 of record CAKAJE020001554.1, read on the forward strand.
AGCCCAATAAGCTATCTGAAATAGGAGCGACGTAAATTGAACAAATGTGATAGAATTTTGCTGAATTCTTAAATTAAACATAATATAAAATGATCTAATCGCGTCACTGTTTGCCCTACCCTAGAAGGTTAATAGTGCATTTCACTCGTCATTCCATGCGCTTTGAGATGCCGCTAAGCCCAATAAGCTATCTGTAATAGGAGCGACATAAATTGAACGAATGTGATAGAATTTCGTTGAATTCTTATATTAACCAAAATATAAAATGATCTAATAGGGTCTCTGATTGCCCTATCATAGAAGTTTAGTAGTGCATTTTACTCGCCATTTCATGCGCCTTCAGATGCCGCTTAGCCCAATAAGCTATCTGAAATAGGAGCGACGTAAATTGAACAAATGTGATAGAATTTCCCTGAAATCTTATATTAAACAAAATATAAAATGAGCTAATCGGGTCTCTTATTGCCCTAGCATAAAAGTTGAGCAGTGCATTTTACTCGCCATTCCACGCACTTTAAGATGGCGCCTAGCCCAGTACGCTATCTGAAATAGGAGCGACGTAAGTTGAACAAATGTGATAGAATTTCGCTGAATTCTTTTATTAACCATAATGTAAAATGATCTAATCGGGTCTCTGTTCGCCCTAACCTAGAACTTTAATAGTGCATTTTATTCGCACATTTCATACGCTTTGAGATGCCGCTTTGCCCAATACGCTATCTGAAATAGGAGCGACGTAAATTGAACAAATGTGATAGAATTTCACTGAATTCTTATATTAACCAAAATATAAAATGATCTAATCGGGTCTCTGATTGCCCTAGGATAGAAGTTTAATAGTGCATTTCACTCGTCATTTCATGCGCTTTGAGATGCCGCTGAGCCCAATAAGGTACCTGTAATAGGAGCGACGTAAATTGAACAAATGTGATAGAATTTCGATGAATTCTTAAATTAACCATAATATAAAATAACCTAATCGGGTCTCTGTTTGCCCTACCCTAGAAGTTTAATAGTGCATTGCACTCGTCATTTCATGCGCTTTGAGATGCCGCTAAGCCCAATAAGCTATCTGAAATAGGAGCGACGTAAATTGAACAAATGTGATAGAATTTCCCTGAAATCTTATATTAAACAAAATATAAAATGAGCTAATCGGGTCTCTGATTGCCCTATCATAGAAGTTTAGTAGTGCATTTTACTCGCCATTCCACGAGCTTTAAGATGCCGCCTAGCACAGTACGCTATCTGAAATAGGAGCGACGTATGTTGAACGAATGTGATAGAATTTCGCTGAATTCTTAAATTAACCAAAATATAAAATGATCTAATCGGGTCTCTGTTTGCCTTATCCTAGAAGTTTAGTAGTGCATTTCACTCGCCATTCCAGGCGCTTTAAGATGCCGCCTAGCCCAGTGCGCTACCTGAAATAGGAGCGACGTAAGTTGAACAAATGTGATAGAATTACGCTGAATTCTTATATTAACCGTAATATAAAATGATCTAATTGGGTCTCTGTTTGCCTTATCCTAGAAGTTTGATAGTGCATTTTACTGGCCATTTCATGCGCTTTGAGATGCCGCTTAGCCCAATACGCTATCTGAAATAGGAGCGACGTACGTTGAACAAATGTGATAGAATTTCGCTGAATTCTTAAATTAACCATAATATAAAATGATCTCATCGGGACTCTGTCTGACCGACCCTAGAAGTTTAATAGTGCATTTTACTCGCCATTTCATGCGCTTTGAGATGCCGCTTAGCCCAATACGCTATCTGAAATAGGAGCGATAGAAGTTGAACAAATGTGATAGAATTTCGCTGAATTCTTTTATTAACCAAAATGTAAAATGATCTAATCGGGTCTCTGTTCGCCCTAGCCTAGAAGTTTAATAGTGCATTTCACTCGCCATTTCATGCGCTTTGAGATGCCGCTAAGCCCTATAAGCTACCTGAAATAGGAGCGACGTAAATTGAACAAATGTGATAGAATTTCGCTGAATTCTTATATTAACCAAAGTATATAATGACCTAATACCTGGTCTCTGATTGCCCTATCATAGAAGGTTAATAGTGCATTTTACTCGCCATTCCACGCGCTTTAAGATGCCGCCTAGCTCAGTACGCTGTCTGAAATAGAAGCGACGTAACTTGAACAAGTGTGATAGAATCTCGCTGAATACTTATATTAACCTTAATGTAAAATCATCTAATCGGGTCTCTGTTCGCCCTAGCCTAGAAGTTTAATAGCGCATTTTATTCGCCATTTCATGCGCCTTGAGATGCCGCTTAGCCCAATACGCTATCTGAAATAGGAGCGACGTAAATTGAACAAATGTGATAGAATTTCCCTGAAATCTTATATTAAACAAAATATAAAATGATCTAATCGGGTCTCTGATTGAACTATCATAGAAGTTTAGCAGTGCATTTTACTCGCCATTCCACGCGCTTTAAGATGCCGCCTAGCCCAGTACGCTATCTAAATTAGGAGCGACGTAAGTTGAACAAATGTGATAGAATTACGCTGAATTCTTATATTAACAGTAATATAAAATAATCTAATCGGGCCTCTGTTTGCCTTATCCTAGAAGTTTAGTATTGCATTTTACTCGCCATTTCATGCGCTTTGAGATACCGCTTAGCCCAATACGCTATCTGAAATAGGAGCGACGTAAATTGAGCAAATGTGATAGAATTTTGCTGAATTCTTATATTAACCTTAATGTAAAATGATCTAATCGGGTCACTGTTTGCCCTACCCTAGAAGGTTAATAGTGCATTTCACTCGTCATTTCATGCGGATTGAGATGCCGCTAAGCCCAATAAGCTATCTGAAATAGGAGCGACGTAAATTGAACAAATGTGATAGAATTTCGCAGAATTCTTATATTAACCAAAATATAAAATGATCTAATCGAGTCTCTGTTCGCCCTAGCCTAGTAGTTTAATAGTGCATTTTATTCGCCATTTTATGCGCTTTGAGATGCCGCTTAGCCGAATACGCTATCTGAAATAGGAGCGACGTAAATTGAACAGATGTGATAGAATCTCCCTGAAATCTTATATTAACCATAATATAAAATGATCTAATCGGGACTCTGTTCGCCCTAGCCTAGTAGTTTAATAGTGCATTTTATTCGCCACTCTATGCGCTTTGAGATGCCGCTTAGCCGAATACGCTATCTGAAATAGGAGCGACGTAAATTGAACAGATGTGATAGAATCTCCCTGAAATCTTATATTAACCATAATATAAAATGATCTAATCGGGTCTCTGTTCGCCCTAGCCTAGAAGTTTAATAGTGCATTTTATTCGCCATTTCATGCGCTTTTAGATGCCGCTTAGCCTAGGACGCTATCTGAAATAGGAACGACGTAACTTGAACAAATGTGATAGAATTCCCGTGAATTCTTATATTAACCTTAATGTAAAATGATCCAATCGGGTCTCTGTTCGCCCTACCATAGAAGTCTAATAGTGCATTTCACTCGCCATTTCATGCGCTTTGAGATGCCGCTTAGCCCAATACGCTATCTGAAATAGGAGCGACGTAAGTTGAACAAATGTGATAGAATTTCGCAGAATTCTTATATTAACCAAAATATAAAATGATCTAATCGGGTCTCTGTTCGCCCTAGCCTAGTAGTTTAATAGTGCATTTTATTCGCCATTTTATGCGCTTTGAGATGCCGCTTAGCCGAATACGCTATCTGAAATAGGAGCGACGTAAATTGAACAGATGTGATAGAATCTCCCTGAAATCTTATATTAACCATAATATAAAATGATCTAATCGGGTCTATGTTCGCCCTAGCCTAGAAGTTTAATAGTGCATTTTACTCGCCATTGCATGTGCTTTGAGATGCCGCTAAGCCCAATAAGCTATCTGTAATAGGAGCGACGTAAATTTTACAAATGTGATAGAATTTCGTTGAATTCTTATATTAACCAAAATATAAAATGGTCTAATCGGGTCTCTGATTGCCCTATCATAGAAGTTTAATAGTGCATTTTACTCGCCATTCCACGCGCTTTAAGATGCCGCCTAGCCCAGTACGCTATCTGAAATAGGAGCGACGTAAATTGAACAAATGTGAGAGAATTTTGCTGAATTCTTAAATTAACCATAATATAAAATGATCTAATCGGGTCCCTGTTTGCCCTACCCTAGAAGTTTGATAGTGCATTTCACTCTTCATTTCATGCGCTTTGAGATGCCGCTAAGCCCAATAAGCTATCTGTAATAGAAGCGACGTAAATTGAACAAATGTGATAGAATTTCGTTGAATTCTTATATTAACCTTAATGTAAAATGATCTAATCGGGACTCTGTTTGCCTTATCCTAGAAGTTTAATAGTGCAATATACTCGTCATTTCATGCGGATTGAGATGCCGCTTAGCCCAATACGATATCTGAAATAGGAACGACGTAACTTGAACAAATGTGATAGAATTCCCGTGAATTCTTATATTAACCTTAATGTAAAATGATCCAATCGGGTCTCTGTTCGCCCTACCATAGAAGTCTAATAGTGCATTTCTCTCGCCATTTCATGCGCTTTGAGATGCCGCTTAGCCCAATACGCTATCTGAAATAGGAGCGACGTAAGTTGAACAAATGTGATAGAATTTCGCAGAATTCTTATATTAACCAAAATATAAAATGATCTAATCGGGTCTCTGTTCGCCCTAGCCTAGTAGTTTAATAGTGCATTTTATTCGTCATTTCATGCGCTTTGAGATGCCGCTTTGCCCAATACGCTATCTGAAATAGGAGCGACGTAAATTGAACGAATGTGATAGAATTTCGCTCAATCCTTAAATTAACCATAATATAAAATGATCTAATCGGGTCTCTGTTTGCCCTACCCTAGAACGTTAATAGTGCATTTTACTCGTCATTTCATGCGCTTTGAGATGCCGCTTAGCCTAATACGCTATCTGAAATTGGAGCGATATAAGTTGAACAAATGTGATAGAATTTCGCTGAATTCTTTTATTAACCATAATGTAAAATGATCTAATCGGATCTCTGTTCGCCCGAGCCTAGAACTTTAATAGTGCATTTTATTCGCCATTTCAAACGCCTTGAGATGCCGCTTTGCCCAATACGCTATCTGAAATAGGAGCGACGTAAATTGAACAAATGTGATAGAATTTCACTGAATTCTTATATTAACCAAAATATAAAATGATCTAATCGGGTCTCTGATTGCCCTAGGATAGAAGTTAAATAGTGCATTTTACTCGCCATTCCGAACGCTTTAAGATGCCGCATAGCCCAGTTCGCTATCTGCAATAGGAGCGACGTAAATTGAACAAATGTGATAGAATTTTGCTGAATTCTTAAATTAACCATAGTACAAAATGATCTAATCGGGTCTCTGTTTGCTCTACCCTAGAAGTTTAATAGTGCATTTCGCTCGCCATTTCATGCGCTTTGAGATGCCGCTTAGCTCAATACGCTATTTGAAATAGGAGCGACGTAAGTTGAACAAATGTGATAGAATTTCGCTGAATTCTTAAATTAACCATAACATAAAATGATCTAATCGGGTCTCTGTTTGCCCTACCCTAGAAGTTTAATAGTGCATTTTGCTCGTCATTTCATGCGCTTTGAGATGCCGCTGAGCCCAATACGCTATTTGAAATAAGAGCGACGTAAATTGAACAAATGTGATAGAATTTCACTGAATTCTTATATTAACCAAAATATAAAATGATCTAATCGGGTCTCTGTTCGCCCTACCATAGAAGTCTAATGGTGCATTTCACTCGCCATTTCATGCGCTTTGCGATGCCGCTTAGCCCAATACGCTATCTGAAATAGGAGCGACGTAAGTTGAACAAATGTGATAGAATTTCGCTGAATTCTTTTATTAACCATAATGTAAAATGATCTGCTCGGGTCTCTGTTCGCCCTAGCCTAGAAGTTTAATAGTGCATTTCACTCGTCATTTCATGCGCTTTGAGATGCCGCTGAGCCGAATAAGCTATTTGTAATAGGAGCGACGCAAATTGAACAAATGTGATAGAATTTCGCTGAATTCTTATATTAACCAAAATATAAAATGATCTAATCGGGTCTCTGATTGCCCTATCATAGAATTTTAATAGTGCATTTTACTCGCCATTCCACGCGCTTTAAGATGCCGCCTAACCCAGTACGCTATCTGAAATAGAAGCGACGTAACTTGAACAAGTGTGATAGAATCTCGCTGAATACTTATATTAACCTTAATGTAAAATGATCTAATCGGGTCTCTGTTCGCCCTAGCCTAGAAGATTAATAGCGCATTTTATTCGCCATTTCATGCGCCTTGAGATGCCGCTTAGCCCAATACGCTATCTGAAATAGGAGCGACGTAAATTGAACAAATGTGATAGAATTTCCCTGAAATCTTATATTAAACAAAATATAAAATGATCTAATCGGGTCTCTGATTGCCCTATCATAGAAGTTTAGCAGTGCATTTTACTCGCCATTCCACGCGCTTTAACATGCCGCCTAGGCCAGTACGCTATCTAAATTAGGAGCGACGTAAGTTGTACAAATGTGATAGAATTACGCTGAATTCTTATATTAACCGTAATATAAAATAATCTAATCGGGTCTCTGTTTGCCTTATCCTGGAAGTTTAGTATTGCATTTTACTCGCCATTTCATGCGCTTTGAGATACCGCTTAGCCCAATACGCTATCTGAAATAGGAGCGACGTAAATTGAGAAAATGTGATAGAATTTTGCTGAATTCTTAAATTAACCATAATATAAAATGATCTAACCGCGTCACTGTTTGCCCTACCCTAGAAGGTTAATAGTGCATTTCACTCGTCATTCCATGCGCTTTGAGATGCCGCTAAGCCCAATAAGCTATCTGTAATAGGAGCGACGTAAATTGAACGAATGTGATAGAATTTCGTTGAATTCTTATATTAACCAAAATATAAAATGATCTAATCGGGTCTCTGATTGCCCTATCATAGAAGTTTAATAGTGCATTTTACTCGCCATTTCATGCGCCTTCAGATGCCGCTTAGCCCAATAAGCTATCTGAAATAGGAGCGACGTAAATTGAACAAATGTGATAGAATTTCCCTGAAATCTTATATTAAACAAAATATAAAATGAGCTAATCGGGTCTCTGATTGCCCTATCATAGAAGTTTAGAAGTGCATATTACTCGCCATTCCACGCGCTTTAAGATGCCGCCTAGCCCAGTACGCTATCTGAAATAGGAGCGACGTAAATTGAACAAATGTGATAAAATTTTGCTGACATCTTAAATTAACCATAATATAAAATGATCTAATCGGGTCTCTGTTTGCCTTATCCTAGAAGTTTAGTAGTGCATTTCACTCGCCATTCCAGGGGCTTTAAGATGCCGCCTAGCCGAGTGCGCTACCTGAAATAGGAGCGACGTAAGTTGAACAAATGTGATAGAATTACGCTGAATTCTTATATTAACCGTAATATAAAATGATCTAATCGGGTCTCTGTTTGCCTTATCCTAGAAGTTTGATAGTGCATTTTACTGGCCATTTCATGCGCTTTGAGATGCCGCTTAGCCCAATACGCTATCTGAAATAGGAGCGACGTACGTTGAACAAATGTGATAGAATTTCGCTGAATTCTTAAATTAACCATAATATAAAATGATCTCATCGGGACTCTGTCTGACCGACCCTAGAAGTTTAATAGTGCATTTTACTCGCCATTTCATGCGCTTTGAGATGCCGCTTAGCCCAATACGCTATCTGAAATAGGAGCGATAGAAGTTGAACAAATGTGATAGAATCTCCCTGAAATCTTATATTAACCATAATATAAAATGATCTAATCGGGACTCTGTTCGCCCTAGCCTAGTAGTTTAATAGTGCATTTTATTCGCCACTCTATGCGCTTTGAGATGCCGCTTAGCCGAATACGCTATCTGAAATAGGAGCGACGTAAATTGAACAGATGTGATAGAATCTCCCTGAAATCTTATATTAACCATAATATAAAATGATCTAATCGGGTCTCTGTTCGCCCTAGCCTAGAAGTTTAATAGTGCATTTTATTCGCCATTTCATGCGCTTTTAGATGCCGCTTAGCCTAGGACGCTATCTGAAATAGGAACGACGTAACTTGAACAAATGTGATAGAATTCCCGTGAATTCTTATATTAACCTTAATGTAAAATGATCCAATCGGGTCTCTGTTCGCCCTACCATAGAAGTCTAATAGTGCATTTCACTCGCCATTTCATGCGCTTTGAGATGCCGCTTAGCCCAATACGCTATCTGAAATAGGAGCGACGTAAGTTGAACAAATGTGATAGAATTTCGCAGAATTCTTATATTAACCAAAATATAAAATGATCTAATCGGGTCTCTGTTCGCCCTAGCCTAGTAGTTTAATAGTGCATTTTATTCGCCATTTTATGCGCTTTGAGATGCCGCTTAGCCGAATACGCTATCTGAAATAGGAGCGACGTAAATTGAACAGATGTGATAGAATCTCCCTGAAATCTTATATTAACCATAATATAAAATGATCTAATCGGGTCTATGTTCGCCCTAGCCTAGAAGTTTAATAGTGCATTTTATTCGCCATTTCATGCGCTTTTAGATGCCGCTTAGCCTATGACGCTATCTGAAATAGGAACGACGTAAATTGAACAAATGTGATACAATTTCACTGAATTCTTAAATTAACCATAATATAAAATGATCTAATCGGGTCTCTGTTTGCCCTACCGTAGAAGTTTAATAGTGCATTTTACTCGCCATTGCATGTGCTTTGAGATGCCGCTAAGCCCAATAAGCTATCTGTAATAGGAGCGACGTAAATTTTGCAAATGTGATAGAATTTCGTTGAATTCTTATATTAACCAAAATATAAAATGGTCTAATCGGGTCTCTGATTGCCCTATCATAGAAGTTTAATAGTGCATTTTACTCGCCATTCCACGCGCTTTAAGATGCCGCCTAGCCCAGAACGCTATCTGAAATAGGAGCGACGTAAATTGAACGAATGTGAGAGAATTTTGCTGAATTCTTAAATTAACCGTAATATAAAATGATCTAATCGGGTCCCTGTTTGCCCTACCCTAGAAGTTTGATAGTGCATTTCACTCTTCATTTCATGCGCTTTGAGATGCCGCTAAGCCCAATAAGCTATCTGTAATAGAAGCGACGTAAATTGAACAAATGTGATAGAATTTCGTTGAATTCTTATATTAACCTTAATGTAAAATGATCTAATCGGGACTCTGTTTGCCTTATCCTAGAAGTTTAATAGTGCAATATACTCGTCATTTCATGCGGATTGAGATGCCGCTTAGCCCAATACGATATCTGAAATAGGAACGACGTAACTTGAACAAATGTGATAGAATTCCCGTTAATTCTTATATTAACCTTAATGTAAAATGATCCAATCGGGTCTCTGTTCGCCCTACCATAGAAGTCTAATAGTGCATTTCTCTCGCCATTTCATGCGCTTTGAGATGCCGCTTAGCCCAATACGCTATCTGAAATAGGAGCGACGTAAGTTGAACAAATGTGATAGAATTTCGCAGAATTCTTATATTAACCAAAATATAAAATGATCTAATCGGGTCTCTGTTCGCCCTAGCCTAGTAGTTTAATAGTGCATTTTATTCGCCATTTTATGTGCTTTGAGATGCCGCTTAGCCGAATACGCTATCAGAAATAGGAGCGACGTAAATTGAACAAATGTGATAGAATCACGCTGCATTCTTATATTAACCGTAATATAAAATGATCTAATCGGGTCTCTGTTTGCCTTATCCTAGAAGTATAATAGTGCATTATACTCGCCATTTCATGCGCTTTTAGATGCCGCTTAGCCCAGGACGCTATCTGAAATAGGAACGACGTAAATTGAACAAATGTGAGAGAATTTTGCTGAATTCTTAAATTAACCATAATATAAAATGATCTAATCGGGTCCCTGTTTGCCCTACCCTAGAAGTTTGGTAGTGCATTTCACTCGTCATTTCATGCGCTTTGAGATGCCGCTTAGCCCAATACGCTATCTGAAATAGGAGCGACGTAAATTGAACAAATGTGATTGAATTTTGCTGAATTCTTATATTAACCAAAATATAAAATGATCTAATCGGGTCTCTGTTCGCCCTACCATAGAAGTCTAATGGTGCATTTCACTCGCCATTTCATGCGCTTTGCGATGCCGCTTAGCCCAATACGCTATCTGAAATAGGAGCGACGTAAGTTGAACAAATGTGATAGAATTTCGCTGAATTCTTTTATTAACCATAATGTAAAATGATCTGCTCGGGTCTCTGTTCGCCCTAGCCTAGAAGTTTAATAGTGCATTTCACTCGTCATTTCATGCGCTTTGAGATGCCGCTGAGCCGAATAAGCTATTTGTAATAGGAGCGACGCAAATTGAACAAATGTGATAGAATTTCGCTGAATTCTTATATTAACCAAAATATAAAATGATCTAATCGGGTCTCTGATTGCCCTATCATAGAATTTTAATAGTGCATTTTACTCGCCATTCCACGCGCTTTAAGATGCCGCCTAACCCAGTACGCTATCTGAAATAGAAGCGACGTAACTTGAACAAGTGTGATAGAATCTCGCTGAATACTTATATTAACCTTAATGTAAAATGATCTAATCGGGTCTCTGTTCGCCCTAGCCTAGAAGATTAATAGCGCATTTTATTCGCCATTTCATGCGCCTTGAGATGCCGCTTAGCCCAATACGCTATCTGAAATAGGAGCGACGTAAATTGAACAAATGTGATAGAATTTCCCTGAAATCTTATATTAAACAAAATATAAAATGATCTAATCGGGTCTCTGATTGCCCTATCATAGAAGTTTAGCAGTGCATTTTACTCGCCATTCCACGCGCTTTAACATGCCGCCTAGCCCAGTACGCTATCTAAATTAGGAGCGACGTAAGTTGTACAAATGTGATAGAATTACGCTGAATTCTTATATTAACCGTAATATAAAATAATCTAATCGGGTCTCTGTTTGCCTTATCCTAGAAGTTTAGTATTGCATTTTACTCGCCATTTCATGCGCTTTGAGATACCGCTCAGCCCAATACGCTATCTGAAATAGGAGCGACGTAAATTGAGAAAATGTGATAGAATTTTGCTGAATTCTTAAATTAACCATAATATAAAATGATCTAACCGCGTCACTGTTTGCCCTACCCTAGAAGGTTAATAGTGCATTTCACTCGTCATTCCATGCGCTTTGAGATGCCGCTAAGCCCAATAAGCTATCTGTAATAGGAGCGACGTAAATTGAACGAATGTGATAGAATTTCGTTGAATTCTTATATTAACCAAAATATAAAATGATCTAATCGGGTCTCTGATTGCCCTATTATAGAAGTTTAATAGTGCATTTTACTCGCCATTTCATGCGCCTTCAGATGCCGCTTAGCCCAATAAGCTATCTGAAATAGGAGCGACGTAAATTGAACAAATGTGATAGAATTTCCCTGAAACCTTATATTAAACAAAAAATAAAATGATCTAATCGGGTCTCTGATTGCCCTATCATAGAAGTTTAGAAGTGCATATTACTCGCCATTCCACGCGCTTTAAGATGCCGCCTAGCCCAGTACGCTATCTGAAATAGGAGCGACGT
>CAKAJE020001555.1:0-268308 GCA_916610135.2 Macropis europaea
AAATGTGATAGAATTTCATTGAATTCTTATATTAACCACAATATAAAATGATCTAATTGGGTCACTGATGGCCGGTATCCGAGAAGGTAGTAGTGCATTTTATTCGCCATTTCATGCGCTTTAAGATGACGCCCGGTTCAATACGATATCTGATGTAGGAGCGACGTGATTTGGACAAATGTGATAGAGTTACGATGAATTCTTAAATTAGCTATAATATAAGATGATCTAATCGCGTCTCTGACTGCCCTATCATAGAAGTTTGATAGTGCATTTTACTCGTCATTCCATGTGCTTCAAGGTGCCGCGTAGCCCAATACGCTAACTGGAATTGGAGCTACGTAAATTGAACAAGTGTGTTAGAGTTTCGCTGAATTCTTAAATTAACCATAATATAAAATGATATAATAGGGTCTCTGTTTGCACTACCCTAGCAGTTTAATAGTGCATTTTACTCGACATTTCATGCGCTTTAAGATGCCACCCAGTCCAATACGCTATCTGTAATAGGGGCGACGTAAATTGAACAAATGGGATAAAATTACGTTGAATTCTTATATTAACAATAATATGAAATGATCTAATCGGGTCCCTGATTGCTCTATCATAGAAGTTTGATAGTGCATATTACTCGTCATTTCATGCGCTTTAAGGTCCCGCTTAGCCCAATACGCTATCTGAAATAGGAGCGACGTAAATTGAGCAAATGTGGTTCAAATACGCTGCATTCTTATATTAACCATAATATAAAATGATCTAATCTGGTCTCCGATTGCCCTATCCGAGAAGGTTAATAGCGCATTTTACTCGTCATTTCATTCGCTTTAAGGTGCCGCCTAGCCCAATACGCTATTTGAAATTGGAGCTACGTAAATTGAACAAGTGTAATAATGTTTCGCTGAATTCTTAAATTAACCATAATATAAAATGATCTAATCGCGTCTCTGATTGCCCTATCATAGAAGTTTGATAGTGCGTTTTACTCGTCATTCCATGCGCTCTAAGGTGCCGCCTAGCCCAATACGCTAACTGAAATTGGAGCTACGTAAATTGAACAAGTGTGATAGAGTTTCGCTGAATTCTTAAATTAACCATAATATAAAATGATATAATCGGGTCTCTGTTTGCACTACCCTAGCAGTTTAATAGTGCATTTTACTCGACATTTCTTGCGCTTTAAGATGCCACCCAGCCCAATACGCTTTCTGTAATAGGGGCGACGTAATTTGAACAAATGGGATAAAACTACGTTGAATTCTTATATTAACAATAATATGAAATGATCTAATCGGGTCTCTGATTGCCCTATCATAGAAGTTTGATAGTGCATTATACTCGTCATTTCATGCGCTTTAACGTCCCGCTTAGCCCAATACGCTATCTGAAATAGGAGCGACGTAAATTGAGCAAATGTGGTTCAATTACGCTGCATTCTTATACTGTCCATAATATAAAATGATCTAATCTGGTCTCCGATTGCCCTATCCGAGTATGTTAATAGCGCATTTTACTCGTCATTTCATTCGCTTTAAGGTGCCGCCTAGCCCAATACGCTATCTGAAATTGGAGCTACGTAAATTGAACGAGTGTTATAAAGTTTCGCTGCATTCTTAAATTAACCATAATATAAAATGATCTAATCGGGTCTCTGATCGCCCTATCATAGAAGTTTAATAGTGGATTTTGCTGGGCATCTCATGCGCTTTAAGATGCCACACAGCCCAATACGCAATCTGAAATTGGAGCTACGTAAATTGAGCAAACGTGATAGAATTACGCAGAATTCTTATATTAACCATAATATAATATGATCTACTCGGGTCTCTGATTGCCCTATCATAGAAGCTTAATAGTGCATTTTACTCGTCATTTCAGGCGCTTTAAGGTGCCGCCTAGCCCAAAACGCTATCTGAAATTGGAGCTACGTAAATTGAACAAGTGTAATAATGTTTCGCTGAATTCTTAAATTAACCATAATATAAAATGATCTAATCGCGTCTCTGATTGCCCTATCATAGAAGTTTGATAGTGCGTTTTACTCGTCATTCCATGCGCTTTAAGGTGCCGCCTAGCCCAATACGCTATCTGAAATTGGAGCTACGTAAATTGAGCAAACGTGATAGAATTACGCAGAATTCTTATATTAACCATAATATAATATGATCTACTCGGGTCTCTGATTGCCCTATCATAGAAGTTTAATAGTGCATTTTGCTCGGCATTTCATGCGCGTTAAGGTGCCGCTTATCCCAATACGCTATCTGAGTTAGGAGCGACGGAAATAGAACAAACGTGATAGAATTACGCTGAATTCTTATATTAATCACAATATAAGATGATCTAATCGGGTCTCTGGTTGCTCTATCCTAGATGTTTAGTAGTGCATTTTACTCGAAATTTCATGCGCTTTATGATGCCGCATAGCCCAATACGCTATCTGAAATACGGGCAACGTAAATTGAACAAATGTGAAAAAAGTACGGTGAATTCTTATATTAACAATAATATAAAATGATCAAATCGGGTCTCTGATTGCCCTATCATAGAAGTTTAATAGTTCATTTTACACGAAATTTCATGCGCTTTAAGGTGCCGCTTAGCACAATACGCTATCTGAAATAGGAGCGACGTAAATTGAACAAATGTGATAGAATTTCGCTGAATTCTTGTATTAACCATAATATATAATGATATAAACGGGTCTCTGATTGCCCTATCGTAGAAGGTTAGTAGTGCATTTCAATCGAAATTTCGTGCGCTTTAAGATGCCGCTTAGCCCAATACGCTACCTGAAGTAGGAGCGACGTAAATTGAACAAACGTGATAGAATTACGCAGAATTCTTATATTAACCATAATATAATATGGTCTATTCGGGTCTCTGATTGCCCTATCATAGAAGTTTAATAGTGCATTTTACTCGTCATTGCATGCGCTCTAAGGTGCCGCCTAGCCCAAATCGCTGTCTGAAATAGGGGCGACGTAAATTGAACAAATGTGATAAAATTACGCTGAATTCCTATATTAACAATAATATAAAATGATCTAATCTGGTCTCTGATTGACCTCTCATAGAACTTTAACAGTGCATTTTGCTCATCATATCATGCGCTTTACGGTGCCGCCTAGCCCAGCCCGCTATCTGAAATTGGAGCTACGAAAATTGAACAAATGTGATAGAATTACGCAGAATTCTTATATTGAACATAATATAAAATGATCTAATCGGGATTCTGTTTGCCCTACCCTAGAAGTTTAATAGCGCATTTTACTCGACATTTCATTCGCTTTAAGATGCCACCTAGCCCAATACGCTCTCTGAAATATGGGCGACGTAAATTGAACAAATGTGATAAAATTACGCCGAATTCTCATAATAACAATAATATAAAATGATCTAATCGGGTCTCTGATTGCCCTATCATAGAAGTTTAATAGTGCATTGTACTCGCCATTTGATGCGCTATAAGGTGCCACTTAGCCCAATACGCTATCTGAAATAGGAGCGACGTAAATTGAACAAATGTGATAGAATTACGCAGAATTCTTATATTAACCATAATTTAAAGTGATCTAATCGGGTCTCTGATTGCCCTATCGTAGAAGTTGAATAGTGCATTTTACTCGTCATTTCATGCGCTTTAAGGTGCCGCCTAGCCCAATACGCTATCTGAAATTGGAGCTACGTAAATTGAACAAGTGTGATAGAGTTTCGCTGAATTCTTAAATTAAACATAATATAAAATGATCTAATCGGCTCTCTCCTTGCCCGACCCCAGAATTTTAATAGTGCATTTTACTCGACGTTTCATACGCTTTATGATGCAACCTAGCCCAATACGCTATCAGAAATAGGGGCGACGTAATTTGAACAAATGTGATAAAATTACGATGCATTCTTATATTAACAATAATATAAAATGATCTAATCGGGTCCCTGATTGCCCTATCATAGAAGCATAATAGTGCATTTTACTCGACATTTCATGCGCTTTATGATGCCGCTTAGCCCAATATGCTATCTGAAATAGGAGCGACGTAAATTGTACAAATGTGATAGAATTACGCAGAATTCTTATATTAACCATAATATAATACGATCAATTCGGGTCTCTGATCGCCCTATCATAGAAGTTTACCAGTGCATGTTACTCGACATTTCATGCGCTTTAAGGTGCCGCTTGGCCCAATACGCTATCTGAAACAGAAGCGCCGTAAATTGAACAAATGTGATAGAATTTCGCTGAATTCTTAAATTAACCATGATATAAAATGATCTAATCGGGTCTCTGTTTGCCGTACCCTTGAAGTTCAATAGTGCATTTTACTCGACATTTCATTAGCTTTAATATGCCACCCAGCCCAATACGCTATCTGAAATAGGGGCGACGTAAATTGAACAAATGTGGTAAAATTTCGCTGAATTCTTATATTAACCATAATATAAGATGACCTAATCGGGTCTCTGATTGCCCTATCCGAGAAGCTTAGTAGTGCATTTTACTCGACATTTCATGCGCTTTAAGATGCCGCCTAGTCCAATGCGCTATCTGAAATTGGAGCTACGTAAATTGCACAAACGTGATAGAATTACGCAGAATTCTTATGTTAGCCATAATATAATACGATCTATTCGGGTCTCTGATTGCCCTATCATAGAAGCTTAATAGTGCATTTTACGAGTCATTTCATGCGCTTTATGGTGCCGCCTAGCCCAATACGCAATCTGAAATAGGAGCGATATAAATTGAACAAATGTGATAAAATTACGTTGAATTCTTATATTAACAATAATATAAAATGATCTAATCGGGTCTCTGATTGCCCTATGATAGAAGTTTAATAGTGCATTTTACTCGACATTTCATGCGCTTTAAGATGCCGCCCATCCCAGTACGCTATCTGAAATAGGAGCGACGTAAATTGAACAAGTGTGATAGAATTACGCAGAATTCTTATATTAACCATAATATAGAATGATCTAATCGGGTCTCTGATTGCCCTATCATAGAAGTTTGATAGTGCATTGTACTCGTCATTCCATGCGCTTCAAGGTGCCGCCTAGCCCAATACGCTAACTGAAATTGGAGCTACGTAAATTGAACAAGTGTGTTAGAGTTTCGCTGAATTCTTAAATTAACCATAATATAAAATGATATAATAGGGTCTCTGTTTGCACTACCCTAGCAGTTTAATAGTGCATTTTACTCGACATTTCATGCGCTTTAAGATGCCACCCAGTCCAATACGCTATCTGTAATAGGGACGACGTAAATTGAACAAATGGGATAAAATTACGTTGAATTCTTATATTAACAATAATATGAAATGATCTAATCGGGTCTCTGATTGCCCTATCATAGAAGTTTGATAGTGCATTTTACTCGTCATTTCATGCGCTTTAAGGTCCCGCTTAGCCCAATACGCTATCTGAAATAGGAGCGACGTAAATTGAGCAAATGTGGTTCAATTACGCTGCATTCTTATATTAACCATAATATAAAATGATCTAATCTGGTCTCCGATTGCCCTATCCGAGAAGGTTAATAGCGCATTTTACTCGTCATTTCATTCGCTTTAAGGTGCCGCCTAGCCCAATACGCTATCTGCAATTGGAGCTACGTAAATTGAACAAATGTGATAGACTTTCGCTGAATTCTTAAATTAACCATAATATGAAACGATCAAATCGGGTCTCTGTTTGCCCTACCCTACAAGTTTAATAGTGCATTTTACTCGACATTTCATGCGCTTTAAGATGCCGCGTAGCCCAATACGCTATCAGAAATAGGGGCGACGTAATTTGAACAAATGTGATAAAATTACGATACATTCTTATATTAACAATAATATAAAATGATCTAATCGGGTCCCTGATTGCCCTATCATAGAAGTTTAATAGTGCATTTTACTCGACATTTCATGCGTGTTAAGGTGCCGCTTAGACCAGTACGCTATCTGAAATAGGAGCGACGTAAATTGAACAAATGTGATAGAATTTCGCTGAATTCTTATATTAACCATAATATAAAATGATCTAATCGGGTCTCTGATTGACCTGTCATAGAAGTTTAATAGTGCATTTTAGTCGCCATTTCATGCGCTTTAAGGAGCCGCATAGCCCAATACGCGATCTGAAATAGGAGCGACGTAAATTGTACAAATGTGATAGAATTACGCAGAATTCTTATATTGACCATAATATAAAATGATCTAATCTGGTCTCCGATTGCCCTATCCGAGAATGTTAATAGCGCATTTTACTCGTCATTTCATTCGCTTTAAGGTGCCGCCTAGCCCAATACGCTATCTGAAATTGGAGCTACGTAAATTGAACAAGTGTTATAAAGTTTCGCTAAATTCTTAAATTAACCATAATATAAAATGATCTAATCGGGTCTCTGTTTGCCGTACCCTAGAAGTTTAATAGTGCATTTTACTCGACATTTCATGCGCTTTAAGATGCCGCCTAGCCCAATACGCTATCTGAAATACGGGCAACGTAAATTGAACAAATGTGAAAAAAGTACGGTGAATTCTTATATTAACAATAATATAAAATGATCTAATCGGGTCTCTGATTGCCCTATCATAGAAGTTTAATAGTACATTTTACACGAAATTTCATGCGCTTTAAGGAGCCGCTTAGCACAATACGCTATCTGAAATAGGAGCGACGTAAATTGAACAAGTGTTATAAAGTTTCGCTAAATTCTTAAATTAACCATAATATAAAATGATCTAATCGGGTCTCTGTTTGCCGTACCCTAGAAGTCTAATAGTGCATTTTACTCGACATTTCATGCGCTTTAAGATGCCACCTAGCCCAATACGCTATCTGAAATTGGAGCTACGTAAATTGAACAAGGGTGATAGAACAACGCTGAATTCTTAAATTAACCATAATATAAAATGATCTAATCGTGTCTCTGTTTGCCGTACCCTGGAATTTTAATAGTGCATTTTACTCGTCATTTCGTGCGCTTTAAGGTGCCACTTAGCCCAATACGCTATCTGAAATAGGAGCGACGTAAATTGAACAAATGTGATAGAAGTACGCTGAATTCTTATATTAATCATAATATAAGATGATCTAATCGGGTCTCTGGTTGCTCTATCCTAGATGGTTAGTAGTGCATTTTACTCGAAATTTCATGCGCGTTAAGATGCCGCATAGCCCAATACGCTATCTGAAATACGGGCAACGTAAATTGAACAAATGTGAAAAAAGTACGGTGAATTCTTATATTAACAATAATATAAAATGATCTAATCGGGTCTCTGATTGCCCTATCATAGAAGTTTAATAGTACATTTTACACGAAATTTCATGCGCTTTAAGGAGCCGCTTAGCACAATACGCTATCTGAAATAGGAGCGACGTAAATTGAACAAATGTGATAGAGTTTCGCTGAATTCTTGTATTAACCATAATATAAAATGATATAAACGGGTCTCTGATTGCCCTATCATAGAAGGTTAGTAGTGCATTTTAATCGACATTTCGTGCGCTTTAAGATGCCGCTTAGCCCAATACGCTACCTGAAGTAGGAGCGACGTAAATTGAACAAACGTGATAGAATTACGCAGAATTCTTATATTAACAATAATATAAAATGATCTAATCGTGTCTCTGATTGCCCTACCCTAGAAGTTTAACAGTGCATTTTACTCGACATTTCATGCGCTTTAAGATGCCGCCTAGCTCAATACGCTATCTGAATTAGGGGCGACGTAAATTGAACAAATGTGATGAAATTACGCAGAATTCTTATATTAACCATAATATAATATGATCTATTCGAGTCTCTGATTGCCCTATCATGGAAGTTTAGTAGTGCATTTTACTCGTCATTTCATGCGCTTTAATGTGCCGCCTAGCCCAATCCGCTATCTGAATTTTGAGCTACGTAAATTGAACAAATGTGACAGAGTTACGCAGAATTCTTATATTAACCATAATATAAAATGATCTAATCGGGTCTCTGATTGCCCTGTCATACACGGTTAGCAGTGCATTTCACTCGACATTTCGTGCGCTTTAAGATGCCGCTAAGCCCAATACGCCACCTGAAATTGGAGCGACGTAAATTGAACGAATGTGATAGAATTACACTGAATTCTTATATTAATCATAATATAAGATGATCTAATCGGGTCTCTGACTGCCCTATCCTAGAAGTTTAGTAGTGCATTTTACTCGACATTTCATGCGCTTGAAGATGCCGCTTAGCTCAATACGCTATCTGAAATAGGAGCGACGTAAATTGAACAAATGTGATAAAATTACGTTGAATTCTTATATTAACAATAATATTAAATGATCTAATCGGGTCTCTGATTGCCCTACCATAGAATTTTAATAGTGCATTTTACTCGTCATTTCATGCGCTTTATGATGCAACCTAGCCCAATACGCTATCTGAAATTGGGGCGACGTAAATTTAACAAGTGTGATAGAGTTTCGCTGAATTCATAAATTAACCATAATATAAAATGATCTAATCGGGTCTCTGATTGCCCTATCATAGAAGTTTAATAGTGCATTTTACTCGACATTTCATGCGCTTTATGATGCAACCTAGCCCAATACGCTATCTGAAATAGGGGCGACGTAAATTGAACAAATGTGACAGAGTTACGCAGAATTCTTATATTAACCATAATATAAAATGATATAATCGGGTCTCTGATTGCCCAGTCATAGAAGGTTAGTAGTGCATTATACTCGACATTTCGTGCGCTTTAAGATGCCGCTAAGCCCAATACGCCACCTGAAATTGGAGCGACGTAAATTGAACGAATGTGATAGAATTACACTGAATTCTTATATTCATCATAATATAAGATGATCTAATAGGGTCTCTGACTGCCCTATCCTAGAAGTTTAGTAGTGCATTTTACTCGACATTTCATGCGCTTTAAGATGCCGCTTAGCCCAATACGCTATCTGAAATAGCAGCGGCGTAAATTGAACAAATGTGATAAAATTACGCCGAATTCTTATATTAACAATAATATAAAATGATCTAATCGGGTCTCTGGTTGCTCTATCCTGGATGTTTAGTAGTGCATTTTACTCGAAATTTCATGCGCTTTAAGATGCCGCATAGCCCAATACGCTATCTGAAATACGGGCAACGTAAATTGATCAAATGTGAAAAAAGTACGGTGAATTGTTATATTAACAATAATATAAAATGATCTAATCGGGTCTCTGATTGCCCTATCATAGAAGTTTAATAGTGCATTTTACTCGACATTTCATGCGCTTTATGATGCAACCTAGCCCAATACGCTACCTGAAGTAGGGGCGACGTAAATTGAACAAATGTGATAAAATTACGCCGCATTCTTATATTAACAATAATATAAAATGATCTAATCGGGTCTCTGATTGCCCTTTCATAGAAGTTTAATAGTTCATTTCACTCGAAATTTCATGCGCTTTAAGGTGCCTCTTATCACAATACGCTACCTGAAGTAGGAGCGACGTAAATTGAACAAATGTGATAGAATTTCGCTGAATTCTTAAATTAACCATAATATAAAATGATCTAAGCGGGTCTCTGATTGCCCTATCATAGAAGGTTAGCAGTGCGTTTTACTCGACATTTCGTGCGCTTTAAGATTCCGCTTAGCCCAATACGCTACCTGAAGTAGAAGCGACGTAAATTGAACAAACGTGATAGAATTACGCAGAATTCTTATATTAACCATAATATAAAATGATCTAATCGGGTCTCTGTTTGCCCTAGCCTAGAATTTTAATAGTGCATTTTACTCGTCATTTCATGCGCTTTAAGGTGCCGCTTAGCCCAATACGCTATCTGAAATAGGAGCGACGCAAATTGAACAAATGTGATAAAATTACTCAGAATTCTTATATTAACAATTATATAAAATGATCTAATCGGGTCTCTGATTGCCCTATCATAGAAGTTTAATAGTGCATTTTACTCGTCATTTCATGCGCTTTAAGGTGCCGCTTAGCCCAATACGCTATCTGAAATAGGAGCGACGTAAATTGAGCAAATGTGGTTCAATTACGCTGCATTCTTATATTAACCATAATATAAAATGATCTAATCGGGTCTCTGATTGCCCTATCATAGAAGGTTAGTAGTGCATTTTACTCGTCATTCCACGCGCTTTAAGATGCCGCCTAGACCAATATACTATCTGAAATAGCAGCTACTTAAATTGAACAAATGGGATAGAATTCCGCAGAATTCTTATATTAACCGTAATATAAAATGATCTAATCGGCTCTCTGTTTGGCCTACCCTAGAAGTTTAATAGTGCATTTTACTCGACATTTCATGCGCTTTAAGATGCCGCTTAGGCCAATACGCTATCTGTAGTAGGAGCGACGTTAATTAAACAAATTTGATAGAATTACGCAGAATTCTTATATTAACCATAATATAATACGATCTATTCGGGCCTCTGATTGCCCTATCATAGAAGTTTAATAGTGAATTTTACTCGCCACTTCGTGCGCTTTAAAGTGCCGCCTAGCCCAATGCGCTATCTGAAATAGGGGCGACGTAAATTGAACAAATGTGATAAAAGTTCGCTGAATTCTTATTTTAACCATAATATAAGATGACCTAATCGGGTTTCTGATTGCCCTATCCGAGAAGTTTAGTAGTACATTTTACTCGACATTTCATGCGCTTTAAGATGCCGCCTAGCACAATACGCTATCTGAAATTGGAGCTACGTAAATTGAACAAACGTGATAGAATTGCGCAGAATTCTTTTAATAACCATAATATAATACGACCTATTCGGGTCTCTGATTGCCCTATCATAGAAGTTTAATAGTGCATTTTACTCGTCATTTCATGCACTTTAAGGTGCCGCCGAGCGCAATACGCTAACTGAAATAGTAGCGTCATAAATTGAAGAAATGTGATAGAATTACGCAGAATTCTTATATTAACCATAATATTGATTGATCTAATCGGGTCTTTGATTGCCCTATCACAGAAGGTTAGTAGTGCATTTTACTCGTCATTCTACGCGCTTTAAGCTGCCGCCTCGCCCAATACGCTATCTGAAATAGGAGCGACGTAAATTGAACAAATGTGATAGAATTTCGCTGAATTCTTAAATTAACCATAATATAAAATGATCTGATCGGGTCTGTGTTTGCCCTACCCTAGAAGCTTAATAGTGCATTTTACACGCCATTTCATGCGCTTTGAGATGCCGCTTAGCCCAATACGCTATCTGAAATAGAAGCGACGTAAATTGAACAAATGTGATAGAATGTTGCTGAATTCTTAAATTAACCATAATATAAAATGATGTAATCGAGTCTCTGTTTGCCTTACCCTAGAAGTTTAATAGTGCATTGTACTCGCCAATTCATGCGCTTTAAGGTGGCGCCTAGCCCAATACGCTATCTGAATTAGGAGCGACGTAAATTGGACAAATGTGATAGAATTATACAGAATTCTTATATTAACCATAACATAAAATGGTCTAATCGGGTCTCTGATTGCCCTATCATAGAAGGTTTTTAGGGCATTTTACTCGTCATTCCACGCGCTTTAAGATGCCGCCTAGACCAACATACTATCTGAAATAGCAGCTACTTAAATTGAACAAATGTGACAGAATTGCGCTGCATTCTTATATTAACCATAATATAAAATGATCTAATTGGGTCTCTGATGGCCGTATCCGAGAAGGATAGTAGGGCATTTTATTCGCCATTTCATGCGCTTTAAGAGGCCGTCTAGCTCAATACGATATCTGGTGTAGGAGCGACGTAAATTGACCAAATGTGGTAGAATTACCCAGAATTCTTATATTAACCCTAATATAATACGATATATTCGGATCTCTGATTGCCCTATCATAGAAGTTTAATAATGCATTTTACTCGTCATTTCATGCGCTTTAAGGTGCCGCCTAGCTCAATACGCTATCTGAAATAGGGGCGACGTAAATTGAACAAATGTGATGAAATTACGCAGAATTCTTATATTAACCATAATATAATATGATCTATTCGAGTCTCTGATTGCCCTATCATGGAAGCTTAGTAGTGCATTTTACTCGTCATTTCATGCGCTTTAATGTGCCGCCTAGCCCAATCCGCTATCTGAATTTTGAGCTACGTAAATTGAACAAATGTGACAGAGTTACGCAGAATTCTTATATTAACCATAATATAAAATGATCTAATCGGGTCTCTGATTGCCCTGTCATACACGGTTAGCAGTGCATTTCACTCGACATTTCGTGCGCTTTAAGATGCCGCTAAGCCCAATACGCCACCTGAAATTGGAGCGACGTAAATTGAACGAATGTGATAGAATTACACTGAATTCTTATATAAATCATAATATAAGAAGATCTAATCGGGTCTCTGACTGCCCTATCCTAGAAGTTTAGTAGTGCATTTTACTCGACATTTCATGCGCTTGAAGATGCCGCTTAGCTCAATACGCTATCTGAAATAGGAGCGACGTAAATTGAACAAATGTGATAAAATTACGTTGAATTCTTATATTAACAATAATATTAAATGATCTAATCGGGTCTCTGATTGCCCTACCATAGAATTTTAATAGTGCATTTTACTCGTTATTTCATGCGCTTTATGATGCAACCTAGCCCAATACGCTATCTGAAATTGGGGCGACGTAAATTTAACAAGTGTGATAGAGTTTCGCTGAATTCATAAATTAACCATAATATAAACTGATCTGATCGGGTCTCTGATTGCCCTATCACAGAAGTTTAATAGAGCATTTTACTCGACATTTCATGCGCTTTATGATGCAACCTAGCCCAATACGCTATCTGAAATAGGGGCGACGTAAATTGAACAAATGTGACAGAGTTACGCAGAATTCTTATATTAACCATAATATAAAATGATATAATCGGGTCTCTGATTGCCCAGTCATAGAAGGTTAGTAGTGCATTATACTCGACATTTCGTGCGCTTTAAGATGCCGCTAAGCCCAATACGCCACCTGAAATTGGAGCGACGTAAATTGAACGAATGTGATAGAATTACACTGAATTCTTATATTCATCATAATATAAGATGATCTAATAGGGTCTCTGACTGCCCTATCCTAGAAGTTTAGTAGTGCATTTTACTCGACATTTCATGCGCTTTAAGATGCCGCTTAGCCCAATACGCTATCTGAAATAGGAGCGGCGTAAATTGAACAAATGTGATAAAATTACGTTGAATTCTTATATTAACAATAATATAAAATGATCTAATCGGGTCTCTGATTGCCCTACCCTAGAATTTTAATAGCGCATTGTACTCGTCATTTCATGCGCTTTATGATGCAACCTAGCCCAATACGCTATCTGAAATAGGGGCGACGTAAATTGAACAAATGTGATAAAATTACGCCGAATTCTTATATTAACAATAATATAAAATGATCTAATCGGGTCTCTGGTTGCTCTATCCTGGATGTTTAGTAGTGCATTTTACTCGAAATTTCATGCGCTTTAAGATGCCGCATAGCCCAATACGCTATCTGAAATACGGGCAACGTAAATTGATCAAATGTGAAAAAAGTACGGTGAATTGTTATATTAACAATAATATAAAATGATCTAATCGGGTCTCTGATTGCCCTATCATAGAAGTTTAATAGTGCATTTTACTCGACATTTCATGCGCTTTATGATGCAACCTAGCCCAATACGCTACCTGAAGTAGGGGCGACGTAAATTGAACAAATGTGATAAAATTACGCCGCATTCTTATATTAACAATAATATAAAATGATCTAATCGGGTCTCTGATTGCCCTATCATAGAAGTTTAATAGTTCATTTCACTCGAAATTTCATGCGCTTTAAGGTGCCTCTTATCACAATACGCTACCTGAAGTAGGAGCGACGTAAATTGAACAAATGTGATAGAATTTCGCTGAATTCTTAAATTAACCATAATATAAAATGATCTAAGCGGGTCTCTGATTGCCCTATCATAGAAGGTTAGCAGTGCGTTTTACTCGACATTTCGTGCGCTTTAAGATGCCGCTTAGCCCAATA
This sequence comes from Macropis europaea, assembly GCA_916610135.2. Classification (NCBI taxonomy): domain Eukaryota; kingdom Metazoa; phylum Arthropoda; class Insecta; order Hymenoptera; family Melittidae; genus Macropis; species Macropis europaea. The sequence continues at coordinate 14,048 of CAKAJE020001555.1, forward strand.
CGCTACCTGAAGTAGAAGCGACGTAAATTGAACAAATGTGATAGAATTACGCAGAATTCTTATATTAACCATAATATAAAATGATCTAATCGGGTCTCTGTTTGCCCTAGCCTAGAATTTTAATAGTGCATTTTACTCGTCATTTCATGCGCTTTAAGGTGCCGCTTAGCCCAATACGCTATCTGAAATAGGAGCGACGCAAATTGAACAAATGTGATAAAATTACGCAGAATTCTTATATTAACCATAATATAAAATGATCTAATCGGGTCTCTGATTGCCCTATCATAGAAGTTTAATAGTGCATTTTACTCGTCATTTCATGCGCTTTATGGTCCCGCTTAGCCCAATACGCTATCTGAAATAGGAGCGACGTAAATTGAGCAAATGTGGTTCAATTACGCTGCATTCTTATATTAACCATAATATAAAATGATCTAATCGGGTCGCTGTTTGCCCTATCATAGAAGGTTAGTAGTGCATTTTACTCGTCATTCCACGCGCTTTAAGATGCCGCCTAGACCAATATACTATCTGAAATAGCAGCTACTTAAATTGAACAAATGGGATAGAATTCCGCAGAATTCTTATATTAACCGTAATATAAAATGATCTAATCGGCTCTCTGTTTGGCCTACCCTAGAAGTTTAATAGTGCATTTTACTCGACATTTCATGCGCTTTAAGATGCCGCTTAGGCCAATACGCTATCTGTAGTAGGAGCGACGTTAATTAAACAAATTTGATAGAATTACGCAGAATTCTTATATTAACGATAATATAATACGATCTATTCGGGCCTCTGATTGCCCTATCATAGAAGTTTAATAGTGAATTTTACTCGCCACTTCGTGCGCTTTAAAGTGCCGCCTAGCCCAATGCGCTATCTGGAATAGGGGCGACGTAAATTGAACAAATGTGATAAAAGTTCGCTGAATTCTTATTTTAACCATAATATAAGATGACCTAATCGGGTTTCTGATTGCCCCATCCGAGAAGTTTAGTAGTACATTTTACTCGACATTTCATGCGCTTTAAGATGCCGCCTAGCACAATACGCTATCTGAAATTGGAGCTACGTAAATTGAACAAACGTGATAGAATTGCGCAGAATTCTTTTAATAACCATAATATAATACGACCTATTCGGGTCTCTGATTGCTCTATCATAGAAGTTTAATAGTGCATTTTACTCGTCATTTCATGCACTTTAAGGTGCCGCCGAGCGCAATACGCTAACTGAATTAGTAGCGTCATAAATTGAAGAAATGTGATAGAATTACGCAGAATTCTTATATTAACCATAATATTGATTGATCTAATCGGGTCTTTGATTGCCCTATCACAGATGGTTAGTAGTGCATTTTACTCGTCATTCTACGCGCTTTAAGCTGCCGCCTCGCCCAATACGCTATCTGAAATAGGAGCGACGTAAATTGAACAAATGTGATAGAATTTCGCTGAATTCTTAAATTAACCATAATATAAAATGATCTGATCGGGTCTGTGTTTGCCCTACCCTAGAAGCTTAATAGTGCATTTTACACGCCATTTCATGCGCTTTGAGATGCCGCTTAGCCCAATACGCTATCTGAAATAGAAGCGACGTAAATTGAACAAATGTGATAGAATGTTGCTGAATTCTTAAATTAACCATAATATAAAATGATGTAATCGAGTCTCTGTTTGCCTTACCCTAGAAGTTTAATAGTGCATTGTACTCGCCAATTCATGCGCTTTAAGGTGGCGCCTAGCCCAATACGCTATCTGAATTAGGAGCGACGTAAATTGGACAAATGTGATAGAATTATACAGAATTCTTATATTAACCATAACATAAAATGGTCTAATCGGGTCTCTGATTGCCCTATCATAGAAGGTTTTTAGGGCATTTTACTCGTCATTCCACGCGCTTTAAGATGCCGCCTAGACCAACATACTATCTGAAATAGCAGCTACTTAAATTGAACAAATGTGACAGAATTGCGCTGAATTCTTATATTAACCATAATATAAAATGATCTAATTGGGTCTCTGATGGCCGTATCCGAGAAGGATAGTAGGGCATTTTATTCGCCATTTCATGCGCTTTAAGAGGCCGTCTAGCTCAATACGATATCTGGTGTAGGAGCGACGTAAATTGACCAAATGTGGTAGAATTACCCAGAATTCTTATATTAACCCTAATATAATACGATATATTCGGATCTCTGATTGCCCTATCATAGAAGTTTAATAATGCATTTTACTCGTCATTTCATGCGCTTTAAGGTGCCGCCTAGCTCAATACGCTATCTGAAATAGGAGCGACGTAAATTCAACAAATGTGATAGACTTACTCAGAATTCATATATTAACCATAATATAATATGATCTATTCGGGTCTCTGATTGCCCTATCATAGATGGTTAGTAGTGCATTTTATTCGTCACTCCATGCGCTTTAAGATGCCGCCTAGAGCAATATACTATCCGAAATAGGAGCTACGTAAATTGAACAAATGTGATAGAATTACTCAGGTTCCTTGTATTAACCGTAATATAAAATGATCTAATCGGCTCTCTGTTTGCCCAATCATAGAAGCTCAATAGTGCATTTTACTCGTCATTTCATGCGCTTTAAGGTGCCGCCTAGCCCAATACGCTATCTGAAATAGGAGCGACGTAAATCGGACAAATGTGATGGAATTCCGCAGAATCCTTATATTAACCATAATATAATATGATCTATTCGGGTCTCTGATTGCCCTACCCTACAAGTTTAATAGTGCATTTTACTCGCCATTTCATGCGCTTTGAGGTGCCGCTTTGCCCAATACGCTATCTGAAATAGGAGCGACGTAAATTGAACAAATGTGATAGAATTTCGCTGAATTCTTATTTTAACCATAATATAAGATGACCTAATCGGGTCTCTGATTGCCCTGCCCGAGAAGTTTAGTAGTGCATTTTACTCGTCATTTCATGCGCTTTAAGATGCCGCCTAGTCCAATGCGCTATCTGAAATTGGAGCTATGTAAATTGAACAAACGTGATAGAATTACGCAGAATTCTTATATTAACCATAATATAATTCGATCTATTCGGGTCTCTGATTGCCCTATCACAGAAATATAATAGTGCATTTTACTCGTCATTTCATGCGCTTTAAGGTGCCGCTTTGCCCAATACGCTATCTGAAATAGGAGCGACGTAAATTGAACAAATGTGGTAGAATTTCGCTGAATTCTTAAATTAACCATAATACAAAATGATCCAATCGGGTCTGTGTTTGCCCTACCCTAGAAGATTAATAGTGCATTTTATTCGTCGTTTCATGCGCTTTTAGATGCCAGCTAGCCCAATACGCTATCTGAAATAGGGGCGACGTAAATTGAACAAATGTGATAAAATTTCGCTGAATTCTTATATTAACCATAATATAAGATGACCTAATCGTGTCTCTGATTGCCCTACCCGAGAAGTCTATGAGTGCATTTTACTCGTCATGTCATGCGCTTTAAGGTGCCGCCCAGCCCACTACGCTATCTGAAATAGGAGCGACACAAATTGAACAAATGTGAAAGAATTACGCAGAATTCTTATATTACCCATAATATAGAATGATCTAATCGGGTCTTTGATTGCCCTATCATAGATGGTTAGTAGTGCATTTTACTCGTCATTCCACGCGCTTTAAGATGCCGCCTAGCCCAATACGCTATCTGAAATAGGAGCGACGTAAATTGAACAAATGTGATAGAATTTCGCTGAATTCTTAAATTAACCATAATATAGAATGATCTAATCGGGTCTCTGTTTGCCCTACCCTAGAAGTTTAATAGTGCATTTTACTCGACATTTCATACGCTTTAAGATGCCACCTAGCCCAATACGCAATCTCAAATCGGGGCGACGTAAATTGAACAAATGTGATAAAATTTCGCTGAATTCTTATATTAACCATAATATAAGATGACCTAATCGGGTCAATGTTTGCCCTACCCGAGAAGTTTAGTAGTGCATTTTACTCGTCATTTCATGCGCTTTAAGGTGCCGCCTAGCTCAATATGCTATCTGAAATTGGAGCGAAATAAATTGAACAAATGTTATAAAATTACGTTGAATCCTTATATTAACAATAATATAAAATGATCTAACAGGGGCTCTGATTGCCCTATCATATAAGCTTAATAGTGCATTTTACTCGTCATTTCATGCGCTTTAAGGTGCCGCTTAGCCCAATACGCTATCTGAAATAGGAGCGACGGAAATTGAACAAATGTGATAGAATTTCGCTGAATTCTTATATTAACCATAATATAAGATGACCTAATCGGGTCAATGTTTGCTCTACCCGAGAAGTTTAGTAGTGCATTTTACTCGTCATTCCATGCGCTTTAAGATGCCGCCTAGACTAATATACTATCCGAAATAGGAGCTACGTAAATTGAACAAATGTGATAGAATTACGCAGAATTCTTATATTAACCATAATATAATATGATCTATTCGGGTCTCTGATTGCCCTATCATAGAAGTTTAATAGGGCATTTTACTCCTCATTTCATGCGCTTTAAGGTGCCGCCTAGCCCAATACGCGATCTGGAATTGGATGTACTTAAATTCAACAAATGTGATAGAATTACGCTGAATTGTTAAATTAACCGTAATATAAAATGATCTAAACGGATCTCTGTTTGCCCTACCCTAGAAGTTTAATAGTGCATTTTACACGCCATTTCATGCGCTTTGAGATGCCGCTTAGCCCAATACGCTATCTGAAATAGAAGCGACGTAAATTGAACAAATGTGATAGAATTTTGCTGAATTCTTAAATTAACCATAATATAAAATGGTGTAATCGGGTCTCTGTTTGCCTTACCCTAGAAGTTTAATAGTGCATTTTACTCGACATTTCATGCGCTTTAAGATGCCACCCAGTCCAATACGCTATCTGTAATAGGGTCGACGTAAATTGAACAAATGGGATAAAATTACGTTGAATTCTTATATTAACAATAATATGAAATGATCTAATCGGGTCTCTGATTGCCCTATCATAGAAGTTTAATAGTGCATTATACTCGTCATTTCATGCGCTTTAAGGACCCGCTTAGACCAATACGCTATCTGAAATAGGAGCGACGTAAATTGAACAAATGTGATAAAATTTCACTGAATTCTTATATTAACCATAATTTAAAATGATCTGATCGGGTCTCTGATTGCCCTATCATAGAAGTTTAATAGTGAATTTTGCTCGGGATTTCATGCGCTTTAAGATACCAGACAGCCCAATACGCTATCTGAAATTGGAGCTACGTAAATTAAACAAACGTGATAGAATTACGCAGAATTCTTATATTAACCATAATATAATATGATCTATTCGGGTCTCTGATTGCCCTATCACCGAAGTTTAATAGTGCATTTTACTCGCCATTTCATGCGCTTTAAGTTGCTGCTTAGCCCAATACGATATCTGAAATAGGAGTCACGTATATTGAACAAAGGTGATAGAATTTCGCTGAATTCTTATATTAACCATAATATAAAATGATCTAATCGGGTCTCTGATTGACCTATCATAGTAGTTTAATAGTGCATTTTACTCGTCATTTCATGCGCTTTAAGGTGCCGGTTAGCACAATACGCTATCTGAAGTAGGAGCGACGTAAATTGAACAAATGTGATAGAATTTCGTTGAATCCTTATATTAACCATAATATAAAATGATCTAGTCGGGTCCCTTTTTGCCCTACCCTAGAAGTTTAATAGTGCATTTTACTCGACATTTCATGCGCTTTAAGATGCCGCCTAGCCCAATACGCTATCTGCAATTGGAGCTACGTAAACTGAACGAACGTGATAGAATTACGCAGAATTCTTATATTAACCATAATATAATACGATCTATTCGGGTCTCTGATTGCCGTATCATAGAAATTTAATAGTGCATTTTACTCGACATTTCATGCGCTTTAAGGTGCCGCTTAGCCCAATACGCTATCTGAAATAGGAGCGACGTAAATTGAACAAATGTGATAGAATTTCGCTGAATTCTTAAATTAACCATAATACAAAATGATCCAATCGGGTCTGTGTTTGCCCTACCCTAGAAGTTTAATAGAGCATTTTACTCGTCACTTCATGCGCTTTTAGGTGCCACCTAGCCCAATACGCTATCTGAAATAGGGGCGACGTAAATTGAACAAATGTGATAAAATTTCGCTGAATTCTTATATTAACCATAATATACGATGACCTAATCGTGTCTCTGATTGCCCTACCCGAGAAGTCTAGGAGTGCATTTTACTCGTCATGTCATGCGCTTTAAGGTGCCGCCTAGCTCAATATGCTATCTGAAATAGGAGCGACGTAAATTGAACAAAGGTGTTAAAATTTCGCTGAATTCTTATATTAACCATAATATAAGATGATCTAATCAGGTCTCTGATTGCCCCATCATAGAAGATTAATAGTGCATTTTACTCGTCATTTCATGCGCTTTAAGGTGCCGCCTAGCCCAATACGCTATCTGAAATAGGAGCGATATAAATTGAACAAATGTGATAAAATTACGTTGAATTCTTATATGAACAATATCATAAAATGATCTAATCGGGTCTTTGATTGCCCTATCCGAGAAGTTTAGTAGTGCATCTTACTCGCCATTTCATGCGCTTTAAGATGGCGCCACGCCCAATACACTATCTGAAATAGGAGCGACGTAAATTGAACAAATGTGATAGAATCTCGCTGAATTCTCATATTTACCATAATATAAAATGATCTAATCGGGTCTCTGATTGCCCTATCCTAGAAGCTTAGTATTGCATTTTACTCGTCATTTCATGTGCTTTAAGGTGCAGCCTATCCCAATACGCGATCTGAAATTAGAGCTACGTAAATTAAACAAATGTGATAGAGTTACGACGAATTCAAAAATTAACTATAATATACGACGATCTAATCGGGTCTCTGATTGCCCCATCCTAGAAGTTTAGTAGTGCACTTTACTCGACATTTCATGCGCATTAAGATGCCGCTTAGACGAATACGCAACCTGAAGCAGGAGCGACGTAAATTGAACAAATGTGACAGAATTACGCAGAATTCTTATATTAAACATAACATAATACGATCTATCCGGTTCTCTGATTGCCCTATCATAGAAGTTTAATAGTGCATTTTACTCGTCATTTCATGCGCTTTAAGGAGCCCCCTAGCCCAATACGCTATCTGAAATAGGAACGACATAAATTGAACCAATGTGATAGAATTACGCAGAATTCTTATATTAACCATAATATAATACGACCTATTCTGGTTTCTGATTGCCCTATCATAGAAGTTTAATAGTGCATTTCACTCGTCATTTCATGCGCTTTAAGGTGCCGCCTAGCCCAATACGCTATCTGAAATAGGAGCGGCGTGAATTGAACAAATGTGATTGAATTTTGCTGAATTCTTATATTAACCATAATATAATATGATACATTCGGGTCTCTGATTGCCCTATCATAGAAGTTTAATAGTGCATTTCACTCGCCATTTCATGCGCTTTAAGGTGCCGCCTAGCCCAGTACGCTATCTGAAATAGGGGCGACATAAATAGAACAAATGTGATAGAATTACGCAGAATTCTTATATTAACCATAATATAATACGATCTATTCGGGTCTCTGATTGCCCTATCATAGAAGTCTAATAGTGGATTTTACTCGACACATCATGCGCTTTAAGGTGCCGCTTGGCCCAATACGCTATCTGAAATAGGAGCGACATAAATTGAACAAATGTGATAAAATTACGTTGAATTCTTATATTAACAATAATACAAAATGATCTAATCGGGTCTCTGATTGCACTGTCATTGAAGTTTACTAGTGCATTTTACTCGACATTTCATGCGCTTTAAGATGCCACCTAGCCCAATACGCTATCTGAAATAGGGGCGACGTAAATTGAACAAATGTGATAGAATTACGCAGAATTCTTATATTAACCATAATATAAAATGATCTAATCGGGTCTCAGATTGCCCTATCATAGAAGGTTAGTAGTGCATTTTACTCGCCATTCCACGTGCTTTTAGATGCCGCTTAGTCCAATACGCTATCTGAAATAGGAGCGACGTTAATTGAACAAATGTGATAGAATTACGCTGAATTCTTATATTAATCATAATACAAGATGACCTGATCGGGTCTCTGATTGCCCTATCCTAGAAGTTTATTATTGCATTTTACTCGTCATTTCGTGCGCTTTAAGGTGCAGCCTATCCCAATACGCGACCTGAAATTAGAGCTACGTAAATTAAACAAATGTGATAGAGATACGACGAATTCTTAAATTAACCATAATATCCGACGATCTAATCGGGTCTCTGATTGCCCCATTCTAGAAGTTTAGTAGTGCACTTTACTCGACATTTCATGCGCTTTAAGATGCCGCTTAGGCGAATACGCTATCCGAAGCAGGAGCGACCTAAATTGAACAAATTTGATAGATTTACGCAGAATTCTTATATTAACCATAATATAAAATGATCTATTCGGGTCTCTGATTGCCCTATCATAGAAGTTTAATAGTGCATTTTACTCGTCATTTCATGCGTTTTACGGTGCCGCCTATCCCAAATACGCTATCTGAAATAGGAGCGACGTAAATTGAACAAATGTGATAAAATTACGCTGAATTCTTATATTAACAATAATATAAAATGATCTAATCGGGTCTCTGATTGCCCAATCAAAGAAGTTTAGTAGTGCATTATACTCGTTATTTCACGCGCATTAAGGAGCCGCCTATCCCAATACGCTATCTGAAATAGGGGCGACGTAAGTTGAACAAATGTGATAAAATTGAGCTGAATTCTTATATTAACCATAATATATAATGATCTAATCGGGTCTCTGATTGCCCTATCATAGAAGTTTAATAGTGCATTTTACTCGTCATTTCATGCGTTTTACGGTGCCGCCTATCCCAAATACTCTATCTGATATAGGAGCGACGTAAATTGAACAAATGTGATAAAATTACGCTGCATCCTTATATTAATCATAATATAAAATGACATAATCGGGTCTCTGATAGCCTTATCCAAGAAGTTTAGTAGTGCATTTTACTCGACATTTCATGCGCTTTATGTTGCCACCTGGCCCAATACGCTATCTGAAATAGGAGCGTCGTAAGTTGAACAAATGTGATAGAATTACGCAGAATTTTTACAATAACCGTAATATAATACGATCAATTCGGGTCTCTGATTGCCCTATCATGGAAGTTTAATGGTGCATTTTACTCGTCATTTCATGCGCTTTAAGGTGCCGCTTAGCCCAATACGCTATCTGAAATAGGGGCGACGTAAATTGAACAAATGTGATAAAATTTCGCTGAATTCTTATATTAACCATAATATAAGATGACCTAATCGGGTCTCTGTTAGCCCTGTCCGAGAAGTTTAGTAGTGCATTTCACTCGACATTTCATGCGCTTTAAGATGCCGTCTAGTCCAATACGCTATCTGAAATTGGAGCTACGTAAATTGAACAAACGTGATAGAATTACGCAGAATTCTTATATTAACCATAATATAACACGATATATACGGTTCTCTGATTGACCTATCATAGAAGTTTAATAGTGCATTCTACTCGTCATTTCATGCGCTTTAAGGTGCCGCCTAGCCCAATACGCTATCTGAAATAGGAGCGACGTAAATGGAACAAATGCGATAGAATTTCTCTGAATTCTTAAATTAACCATAATATGAAATGATCTAATCGGGTCTCTGTTTGCCCTACCCTAGAAGTTTAATAGTGCATTTTACTCTATATTTCATGCGCTTTAAGGTGCCGCCTAGCCCAATACGCTATCTGAAATAGGAGCGACATAAATTGAACAAATGTGATAAAATTACGTTGAATTCTTATATTAACAATAATACAAAATGATCTAATCGGGTCTCTGATTGCACTGTCATAGAAGTTTACTGCTGCATTTTACTCGACATTTCATGCGCTTTAATTTGCCACCTAGCCCAATACGCTATCTGAAATAGGGGCGACGTAAATTGAACAAATGTGATAGAATTACGCAGAATTCTTATATTAACCATAATTTAAGATGATCTAATCGGGTCTCTGATTGCCCTGTCACAGAAGTTCAGCAGTGCATTTTACTCGACATTTCATGCGCTTTAAGGCGCCGTCTAGCCCAATCCGCTATCTGAAATTGGAGCAGTGTAAATTGAATAAATGTGATAGAGTTACGCAGAATTCTTATATAAACCATAATATAAAATGATCTCATCGGGTCTCTGATTGCCCTATCAAAGAAGTTTAGTACTGCATTTTACTCGTGACGCCATGCGCTTTAAGGTGCCGCTTAGCCCAATGCGCTATCTGAAATAGGAGCGACGTAAATTGAACAAATGTGATAGAATTACGCAGAATTCTTATACTAACCATAATATAATACGATCTATTCTGGTTTCTGATTGCGCTATCATAGAAGTTTAACAGGGCATTTTAGTCGTCATTTCATGCGCTTTAAGGTGCCGCCTATCCCAATACGCTATCTGAAATAGGAGCGACGTAAATTGAACAAACGTGACAGAATTACGCAGAATTCTTATATTAACCATAATATAATACGATATATACGGTTCTCTGATTGACCTATCATAGAAGTTTAATAGTGCATTCTACTCGACATTTCATGCGCTTTAAGATGCCACCTAGTCCAAAACGCTATCTGAAATTGTGGCTACGTAAATTGAACCGACGTGATAGAATTACGCAGAATTCATATATTAACCATAATATAATACGATGTATTCGGGTCTCTGATTGCCCTATCATAGAAGTTTAAAAGTGCATTTTACTCGTCATTTCATGCGCTTTAAGGTGCCGCCTAGCCCAATACGCTGTCTGAAATACGAGCGACGTAAATTGAACAAATGTGATAGAATTTTGCTGAATTCTTATATTAAACATAATATAATATGATCTATTCGGGTCTCTGATTGCCCTATCATAGAAGTTTAATAGTGCATTTCACTCGTCATTTCATGTGCTTTAAGGTGCCGCCTAGCCCAGTACGCTATCTGAAATAGGGGCGACGTAAATTGAATATATGTGATAGAATTACGCAGAATTCTTATTTTAACCATAATTTAAAATGACCTTGTCGGGTCTGTGATTGCCCTATCCGAGAAGTTTAGTAGTGCATTTTACTCGTAATTGCATGCGCTTTAATATGCCGCTTAGCCCAATACGCTATCTGAAATAGGAGCGACATAAATTGAACAAATGTGATAGAATTACGCAGAATTCTTATACTAACCATAATATAATACGATCTATTCTGGTTTCTGATTGCGCTATCATAGAAGTTTAACAGTGCATTTTACTCGTAATTGCATGCGCTTTAATATGCCGCTTAGCCCAATACGCTATCTGAAATAGGAGCGACGTAAATTGAACAAATGTGATAAAATTACGCTGAATTCTTATATTAATCATAATATAAGATGACCTAATCGGGTCTCTGATTGCCCTATCCTAGAAGTTTAGTGGTGCATTTTACTCGACATTTCATGCGCTTTAAGATGCCACCTCGCCCAGTACGCTATCTGAAATAGGAGCGTCGTAAATTGAACAAATGTGATAAAATTACGCCGAATTCTTATATTTACCATATTATAATACGATCTATTCGGGTCTCTGATTGCCCTATCAAAGAAGTTTAGTAGTGCATTATACTCGTTAGTTCATGCGCTTTAAGATGACGCCTATCCCAATACGCTATCTGAAATAGGGGCGACGTAAATTGATCAAATGAGATAAAATTACGCTGCATTCTTATATTAAAAATAATATAAAATGATCTAATCGGGTCTCTGCTTGCCCTATCATAGAAGTTTAATAGTACATTTTACTCGTCATTCCATGCGCTTTAAGGTGCCGCTTAGCCCAATGCGCTATCTGAAATAGGAGCGACGTAAATTGAACAAATGTGATAGAATTACGCAGAATTCTAATATTAACCATAATTTAAAATGACCTATCGGATCTCTGATTGCCCTATCAGAGAAGTTTAGTAGTGCATTTTACTCGACATTTCATGCGCTTTAAGATGCCGCCTCGCCCAATACGCTATCTGAAATAGGAGCGACGTAAATTGAACAAATGTGATAGAATTACGTAGAATTCTTATATTAACCATAATTTAAAATGATCTAATCGGGTGTCTGATTGCCCAATCATAGAAGGTTATTAGTGCATTTTACTCGACATTTCATGCGCTTTAAGATGCCACCTAGCCTAATAGATTATCTGAAATAGGGGCAACGTAAATTGAAAAAGGTGATAAAATGACGCTAAATTCTTATATTAAGAATAATATAAAATGATCTAATCGGGTCTCCGATTGCCCTATCCTAGAAGTTTAGTATTGCATTTTACTCGTCATTTCATGCGCTTTAAGGTGCAGCCTATCCCAATACGCTATCTGAAATTAGAGCTACGTAAATTAAACAAATGTGATAGAGTTACGACGAATTCTTAAATTATCCATAATATACGACGATCTGATCGGGTCTCTGATTGCCCTATCCTAGAAGTTTAGTAGTGCATTTTACTCGACATTTCATGCGCTTTAAGATGCCACCTAGCCCAATACGCTATCTGAAATAGGAGCGACGTAAATTGAACAAATGTGATAAAATTACGCTGAATTCTTATATTAAAAATAATATAAAATGATCTAATCGGGTCTCTGATTGCCCTATCAAAGAAGTTTAGTAGTGCATTATACTCGTTAGTTCATGCGCTTTAAGATGCCGCCTATCCCAATACGCTATCTGAAATAGGGGCGACGTAAATTGAACAAATGTGATAAAATTAAGCTGAATTCTTATATTAACCATAATATAAAATGATCTAATCGGGTGTCTGATTGCCCAATCATAGAAGGTTAGTAGTGCATTTTAGTCGACATTCCACGCGCTTTAAGATGCCGCCTAGCCCAACACGCTGTCTGAAATTGGAGCGACGTAAATTGAACAAATGTGATGGAATTACGGTGCATCCTTATATTAATCATAATATAAGATGACGTAATCGGGTCTCTGTTTGCCCTACCCTAGAAGTTTAATAGTGCATTTTACTCGACATTTCATGCGCTTTAAGATGCCGCTTAGACGAATACGCCATCTGAAGCAGGAGCGACGTAAATTGAACAAATGTGATAGAATTATGCAGAATTCTTATATTAACCATGATATAATATGATCTATTCGGGTCTCTGATTGCCCTATCAAAGAAGTTTAGCAGTGTATTATACTCGCTATTTCATGCGCTTTGAGGTGCCGCCTATCCCAATACGCTATCTCACATAGGGGCGACGTAAATTGAACAAATGTGATAAAATTAAGCTGAATTCTTATATTAACCATAATATAAAATGATCTAATCGGGTCTCTGATTGCCCTATCATAGAAGGTTAGTAGTGCATTTTACTCCTCATTCCACGCGCTTTAAGATGCCGCCTAGCCCAATACGCTCTCTGAAATAGGAGCGACGTAAATTGAACAAATGTGATAGAATTACGCTGAATTCTTATATTAAGCGCAATATAAAATGATCTAATCAGGTCTCTGTTTACCTTACCCAAGAAGTTTGATAGTGCATTTTACTCGCTATTTCATGCGCTTTGAGATGCCGCTTAGCCCAATACGCTATCTGAAATAGGAGCGACGTAAATTGAACAAATGTGATAGAATTACGCTGAATTCTTATATTAACCGTAATATAAAATGATCTAATCGGGTCTCTATTTGCATTACCCTAGAAGTTTAGTAGTGCATTTTACTCGCCATTTCATGCGCTTTGAGATGCCGCGTAGCACGATACGCTATCTGAAATAGGAGCGACGTAAGTTGAACAAATGTGATAGAATTACGCTGCATTCTTATGCTAACCGTAATATAAAAAGATATAATCGGGTCTCCGTTTGCCTTATCCTAGAAGTTTAATAGTGCATTTTGCTCGCTATTCCATGCGCTTTGAGATGCTCCTTAGCACAATACGTTATCCGAAATAGGAGCGACGTAAATTGAACAAATGTGATAGAATTACGCAGAATTCTTGTATTAACCATAATTTAAAATGATCTAATCGGGTCTCTGATTGCCCTATCATAGAAGTTGAATAGTGGATTGTTCTCGTCATTTCATGCGCTTTATGGTGCCGCCTAGCCCAATACGCCATCTGAAATAGGAGCGACGTAAATTGACCAAATGTGATAGAATTACGCTAAATTCGTATATTAATCATAATATAAGATGACCTAATTGGGCCTCTGATAGCCCTATCCTAGAAGGTTAGTAGTGCATTTTACTCGTCATTTCATGCGCTTTAAGGTGCCGCCTAGCGCAATACGCTATCTGGAATAGGAGCGACATAAATTGAACAAATGTGATAGAATTACGCACAATTCTTATATTAACCATAATATAGAATGATCTAATCGGGTCTTTGATTGCCCTAGCATAGAAGGTTAGCAGTGCATTTTACTCGTCCTTCTACGCGCTTTAAGGTGCCGCCAAGCCCAATACGCTATCTGAAATAGGAGCGACATAAATTGAACAAACGTGATAGAATTACGCAGAATTCTTATATTAACCATAATATAATACGATATATACGGTTCTCTGATTGACCTATCATAGAAGTTTAATGTTGCATTCTACTCGTCATTTCATGCGCTTTAAGGTGCCGCCTAGCGCAATACGCTATCTGGAATAGGAGCGACATAAATTGAACAAATGTGATAGAATTACGCACAATTCTTATGTTAACCATAATATAGAATGATCTAATCGGGTCTTTGATTGCCCTAGCATAGAAGGTTAGCAGTGCATTTTACTCGTCCTTCTACGCGCTTTAAGGTGCCGCCAAGCCCAATACGCTATCTGAAATGGGAGCGACGTAAATTGAACAAATGTGATAGAATTACGCAGAATTCTTATATTAACCATAATATAATATGATCTATTCGGGTCTCTGATTGCCCTATCATACAAGTTTAATAGTGGATTTTACTCGACACATCATGCGCTTTAAGGTGCCGCCTTGCGCAATACGCTATCTGAAATAGGGGCGACGTAAATTGTACAAATGTGATAAAATTACGCTGAATTCTTATATTAACCATAATATAATACGATCTATTCTGGTTTCTGATTGCCCTATCATAGAAGTTTAATAGTGCATTTTACTCGACATTTCATGCGCTTTAAGGTGCCACCTAGTCCAATACGCTATCTGAAATAGGAGCGACATAAATTGAACAAATGTGAGAGAATTACGCAGAATTCTTATATAAACCATAATATAATACGACCTATTCGGGTCTCTGATTGCCCTATCATAGAAGTTTAATAGTGCAGTTTACTCGCCACATCATGCGCTTTAAGGTGCCGCCTAGCCCAATACGCTATCTGAAATAGGAGCGACATAAATTGAACAAATGTGATAGAATTACGCAGAATTCATATATTAACCATAATATAATACGATCTATTCGGGTCTCTGATTGCCCTATCATAGAAGTTTAATAGTGCATGTTACTCATCGTTTCATGCGCTTTAAGGTGCAGCTTGGCCCAATACGCTATCTGAAATAGGAGCCACGTAAATTGAACAAATGTGATAAAATTACGTTGAATTCTTATATGAAACAATAATACAAAATGATCTAATCGGGTCTCTGATTGCACTATCATAGAAGTTTACTAGTGCATTTTACTCGACATTTCATGCGCTTTAAGATGCCACCTAGCTCAATACGCTATCTGAAATAGGGGCGACGTAAATTGAACAAATGTGATAGAATTACGCAGAATTCTTATATTAAACATAATATAATACGATCTATCCGGGTCTCTGATTGCCCTATCATAGAAGTTTAATAGTGCATTTTACTCGTCATTTCATACGCTTTAAGGTGCCGCCTAGTCCAATACGCTATCTGAAATAGGAGCGACACAAATTGAACAAATGTGATAGAAGTACGCAGAATTCTTATATTAACCATAATTTAAAATGACCTTGTCGGGTCTGTGATTGCCCTATCCGAGAAGTTTAGTAGTGCATTTTACTCGTAATTTCATGCGCTGTAAGTTGCCGCCTCGCCCAATACGCAATCTGAAATAGGAGCGACGTAAATTGAACAAATGTGATAGAATTACGCAGGATTCTTACATTAACCATATTTTAAAATGATCTAATCGGGTCTCTGATTGCCCTGTCACAGAAGTTCAGTAGTGCATTTTACTCGTCATTTCATGCGCTTTAAGGTGCCGTCTAGCCCAATCCGCTATCTGAAATTGGAGCTGCGTAAATTGAATAAATGTGATAGAGTTACGCAGAATTCTTATATTATCCATAATATAATATGATCTATTCAGGTCTCCGATTGCCCTATCATAGAAGTTTAATAGTGCATTTCACTCGTCATTTCATGCGCTTTAACGTGCCGCCTAGCCCAGTACGCTATCTGAAATAGGGGCGACGTAAATTGTACAAATGTGATAAAATTACGCTGAATTCTTATATTAACCATAATATAATACGATCTATTCTGGTTTCTGATTGCCCTATCATAGAAGTTTAATAGTGCATTTTACTCGACATTTCATGCGCTTTAAGGTGCCGCCTAGTCCAATACGCTATCTGAAATAGGAGCGACATAAATTGAACAAATGTGAGAGAATTACGCAGAATTCTTATATAAACCATAATATAATACGACCTATTCGGGTCTCTGATTGCCCTATCATGGAAGTTTAATAGTGCAGTTTACTCGCCACATCATGCGCTTTAAGGTGCTGCTTGGCCCAATACGCTATCTGAAATAGGAGCGACATAATTGAACAAATGTGATAAAATTACGTTGAATTCTTATATGAAACAATAATACAAAATGATCTAATCGGGTCTCTGATTGCACTATCATAGAAGTTTACTAGTGCATTTTTACTCGAGATTTCATGCGCTTTAAGATGCCACCTAGCCCAATACGCTATGTGAAATAGGGGCGACGAAAATTGAACAAATGTGATAGAATTACGCAGAATTCTTATATTAAACATATATAATACGATCTATCCGGGTCTCTGATTGCCCTATCATAGAAGTTTAATAGTGCATTTTACTCGTCATTTCATGCGCTTTAAGGTGCCACCTAGTCCAATACGCTATCTGAAATAGGAGCGACACAAATTGAACAAATGTGATAGAAGTACGCAGAATTCTTATATTAACCATAATTTAAAATGACCTTGTCGGGTCTGTGATTGCCCTATCCGAGAAGTTTAGCTTGTGCATTTTACTCGACATTTCATGCGCTTTAAGGTACCGTCTAGCCCAATCCGCTATCTGAAATTGGAGCTGCGTAAATTGAATAAATGTGGTAGAGTTACGCAGAATTGTTATATTAACCATAATACAAAATGATCTCATCGGGTCTCTGATTGCCCTATCAAAGAAGTTTAGTACTGCATTTTACTCGTCATGCCATCGCGCTTTAAGGTGCCGCTTAGCCCAATGCGCTATCTGAAATAGGAGCGACCGTAAATTGAACAAATGTGATAGAATTACGCAGAATTCTTATATTAACCATAATATAATACGATCTATTCGGGTCTCTGATTGCCATATGATAGATGTACAATAGTGCATTTTACTCGCCATTTCATGCGATTTAAGGTGCCGCCTAGCCCAATACGCTATCTGAATTAGGGGCGACGTAAATTGAACAAATGTGATAAAATTACGTTGAATTCTTATATTACAATAATATAAATGATCTAATCGGGTCTCTGATTGCCCTATCCTAGAAGTTCAGTAGTGCATTTTACTCGTCATTGCATACGCTTTAAGGTGGCCGCCTAGGCCAATTACGCCAATCTGAAATTGGAGCTACGTAAATTGAACAAATGTGATAGAGTTACGACGAATGCTTAAATCAACCATAATATAAGTTGACCTATTCGGGTCTCTGATTGCCCTATCCAAGAGTTTAGTAGTGCATTTTACTTGACATTTCATGCGCTTTAAGATGCCACCTAGCCCAATACGCTATCTGAAATAGGGGCGACGTAAATTGAACAAATGTGATAAAATTACGCTAAATTCTTATATTATGAATAATATAAAATGATCTAATCGGGTCTCCGATTGCCGTATCCTAGAAGTTTAGTAGTGCAGTTTACTCGACATTTCATGCCCATTAACATGCCACTTAGACCAATACGCTATCTGAAATAGGAGCGACGTAAATTGAACAAATGTGATAGAATTACGCTGAATTCTTATATTAACCATAATATAAAATGATCTAATCGGATCTCTGATTGCCGTATCATAGAAGTTTAATAGTGCATTTTGCTCGTCATTTCATGCGCTTTAAGGTGCCGCTTAGCCCAATACATTATCTGAAATTGGAGCTACACAAATTGAACGAGTGTGATAGAGTTTCGCTGAATTCTTAAAATAACCATAATATAAAGTGATCTGATCGGGTCTCTGTTTGCCGTACCCTAGCAGTTTAGTAGTGCATTTTACTCGTCATTTCATGCGTTTTAAGACGCCGCCTAGCCCAATACGCTATCTAAAATAGGAGCGACGTAAATTGAACAAATGTGATAGAATTACGATGCTTTCTTATATTAACAATAATATAAAATGATCTAATCGGGTCCCTGATTGCCCTATCATAGAAGTTTAATAGTGCATTTTACTCGCCATTTCATTCCATTTAAGGTGCCGCCTAGCCCAATATACTATCTGAAATAGGAGCGTCGTAAATTGAACAAATGTGATAGAATTACGCTGCATTCTTATATTAATCATAATATAAGATGACTTAATCGGGTCTCAGATTGCCCTATCCGAGAAGTTTAGTAGTGCATTTTACTTTTCATTTCATGCGCTTTAAGGTGCCGCTTAGCCCAATACGCTATCTGAAGTAGGAGCGACGTAAATTGAAGAAATGTGATAGAATTTCATTGAATTCTTATATTAACCACAATATAAAATGATCTAATTGGGTCACTGATGGCCGTATCCGAGAAGGTTAGTAGTGCATTTTATTCGCCATTTCATGCGCTTTAAGATGACGCCCGGTTCAATACGATATCTGATGTAGGAGCGACGTGATTTGGACAAATGTGATAGAGTTACGATGAATTCTTAAATTAGCAATAATATAAGATGATCTAATCGGGTCTCTGATTGCCCTATCCTAGAAGATTTGTAGTGCATTTTACTCGTGATTTCATGCGCTTTAAGGTGTCGCCTATCCCAATACGCTATCCGAAATTGGAGCTACGTGAATTGAACAAATGTGATAGAATTACGACGAATTCTTAAATTAGCTATAATATAAGATGATCTAATCGCGTCTCTGACTGCCCTATCATAGAAGTTTGATAGTGCATTTTACTCGTCATTCCATGTGCTTCAAGGTGCCGCGTAGCCCAATACGCTAACTGGAATTGGAGCTACGTAAATTGAACAAGTGTGTTAGAGTTTCGCTGAATTCGTAAATTAACCATAATATAAAATGATATAATAGGGTCTCTGTTTGCACTACCCTAGCAGTTTAATAGTGCATTTTACTCGACATTTCATGCGCTTTAAGATGCCACCCAGTCCAATACGCTATCTGTAATAGGGGCGACGTAAATTGAACAAATGGGATAAAATTACGTTGAATTCTTATATTAACAATAATATGAAATGATCTAATCGGGTCCCTGATTGCTCTATCATAGAAGTTTGATAGTGCATATTACTCGTCATTTCATGCGCTTTAAGGTCCCGCTTAGCCCAATACGCTATCTGAAATAGGAGCGACGTAAATTGAGCAAATGTGGTTCAAATACGCTGCATTCTTATATTAACCATAATATAAAATGATCTAATCTGGTCTCCGATTGCCCTATCCGAGAAGGTTAATAGCGCATTTTACTCGTCATTTCATTCGCTTTAAGGTGCCGCCTAGCCCAATACGCTATTTGAAATTGGAGCTACGTAAATTGAACAAGTGTAATAATGTTTCGCTGAATTCTTAAATTAACCATAATATAAAATGATCTAATCGCGTCTCTGATTGCCCTATCATAGAAGTTTGATAGTACGTTTTACTCGTCATTCCATGCGCTCTAAGGTGCCGCCTAGCCCAATACGCTAACTGAAATTGGAGCTACGTAAATTGAACAAGTGTGATAGAGTTTCGCTGAATTCTTAAATTAACCATAATATAAAATGATATAATCGGGTCTCTGTTTGCACTACCCTAGCAGTTTAATAGTGCATTTTACTCGACATTTCTTGCGCTTTAAGATGCCACCCAGCCCAATACGCTTTCTGTAATAGGGGCGACGTAATTTGAACAAATGGGATAAAACTACGTTGAATTCTTATATTAACAATAATATGAAATGATCTAATCGGGTCTCTGATTGCCCTATCATAGAAGTTTGATAGTGCATTATACTCGTCATTTCATGCGCTTTAACGTCCCGCTTAGCCCAATACGCTATCTGAAATAGGAGCGACGTAAATTGAGCAAATGTGGTTCAATTACGCTGCATTCTTATACTGTCCATAATATAAAATGATCTAATCTGGTCTCCGATTGCCCTATCCGAGTATGTTAATAGCGCATTTTACTCGTCATTTCATTCGCTTTAAGGTGCCGCCTAGCCCAATACGCTATCTGAAATTGGAGCTACGTAAATTGAACGAGTGTTATAAAGTTTCGCTGCATTCTTAAATTAACCATAATATAAAATGATCTAATCGGGTCTCTGATCGCCCTATCATAGAAGTTTAATAGTGGATTTTGCTGGGCATCTCATGCGCTTTAAGATGCCACACAGCCCAATACCCAATCTGAAATTGGAGCTACGTAAATTGAGCAAACGTGATAGAATTACGCAGAATTCTTATATTAACCATAATATAATATGATCTACTCGGGTCTCTGATTGCCCTATCATAGAAGCTTAATAGTGCATTTTACTCGTCATTTCAGGCGCTTTAAGGTGCCGCCTAGCCCAAAACGCTATCTGAAATTGGAGCTACGTAAATTGAACAAGTGTAATAATGTTTCGCTGAATTCTTAAATTAACCATAATATAAAATGATCTAATCGCGTCTCTGATTGCCCTATCATAGAAGTTTGATAGTGCGTTTTACTCGTCATTCCATGCGCATTAAGGTGCCGCCTAGCCCAATACGCTATCTGAAATTGGAGCTACGTAAATTGAGCAAACGTGATAGAATTACGCAGAATTCTTATATTAACCATAATATAATATGATCTACTCGGGTCTCTGATTGCCCTATCATAGAAGTTTAATAGTGCATTTTGCTCGGCATTTCATGCGCGTTAAGGTGCCGCTTATCCCAATACGCTATCTGAGTTAGGAGTGACGGAAATAGAACAAACGTGATAGAATTACGCTGAATTCTTATATTAATCACAATATAAGATGATCTAATCGGGTCTCTGGTTGCTCTATCCTAGATGTTTAGTAGTGCATTTTACTCGAAATTTCATGCGCTTTATGATGCCGCATAGCCCAATACGCTATCTGAAATACGGGCAACGTAAATTGAACAAATGTGAAAAAAGTACGGTGAATTCTTATATTAACAATAATATAAAATGATCAAATCGGGTCTCTGATTGCCCTATCATAGAAGTTTAATAGTTCATTTTACACGAAATTTCATGCGCTTTAAGGTGCCGCTTAGCACAATACGCTATCTGAAATAGGAGCGACGTAAATTGAACAAATGTGATAGAATTTCGCTGAATTCTTGTATTAACCATAATATATAATGATATAAACGGGTCTCTGATTGCCCTATCGTAGAAGGTTAGTAGTGCATTTCAATCGAAATTTCGTGCGCTTTAAGATGCCGCTTAGCCCAATACGCTACCTGAAGTAGGAGCGACGTAAATTGAACAAACGTGATAGAATTACGCAGAATTCTTATATTAACCATAATATAATATGGTCTATTCGGGTCTCTGATTGCCCTATCATAGAAGTTTAATAGTGCATTTTACTCGTCATTGCATGCGCTCTAAGGTGCCGCCTAGCCCAAATCGCTGTCTGAAATAGGGGCGACGTAAATTGAACAAATGTGATAAAATTACGCTGAATTCCTATATTAACAATAATATAAAATGATCTAATCTGGTCTCTGATTGACCTCTCATAGAACTTTAACAGTGCATTTTGCTCATCATATCATGCGCTTTACGGTGCCGCCTAGCCCAGCCCGCTATCTGAAATTGGAGCTACGAAAATTGAACAAATGTGATAGAATTACGCAGAATTCTTATATTGAACATAATATAAAATGATCTAATCGGGAATCTGTTTGCCCTACCCTAGAAGTTTAATAGCGCATTTTACTCGACATTTCATTCGCTTTAAGATGCCACCTAGCCCAATACGCTCTCTGAAATATGGGCGACGTAAATTGAACAAATGTGATAAAATTACGCCGAATTCTCATAATAACAATAATATAAAATGATCTAATCGGGTCTCTGATTGCCCTATCATAGAAGTTTAATAGTGCATTGTACTCGCCATTTGATGCGCTATAAGGTGCCACTTAGCCCAATACGCTATCTGAAATAGGAGCGACGTAAATTGAACAAATGTGATAGAATTACGCAGAATTCTTATATTAACCATAATTTAAAGTGATCTAATCGGGTCTCTGATTGCCCTATCGTAGAAGTTGAATAGTGCATTTTACTCGTCACTTCATGCGCTTTAAGGTGCCGCCTAGCCCAATACGCTATCTGAAATTGGAGCTACGTAAATTGAACAAGTGTGATAGAGTTTCGCTGAATTCTTAAATTAAACATAATATAAAATGATCTAATCGGCTCTCTCCTTGCCCGACCCCAGAATTATAATAGTGCATTTTACTCGACGTTTCATACGCTTTATGATGCAACCTAGCCCAATACGCTATCAGAAATAGGGGCGACGTAATTTGAACAAATGTGATAAAATTACGATGCATTCTTATATTAACAATAATATAAAATGATCTAATCGGGTCCCTGATTGCCCTATCATAGAAGCATAATAGTGCATTTTACTCGACATTTCATGCGCTTTATGATGCCGCTTAGCCCAATATGCTATCTGAAATAGGAGCGACGTAAATTGTACAAATGTGATAGAATTACGCAGAATTCTTATATTAACCATAATATAATACGATCAATTCGGGTCTCTGATCGCCCTATCATAGAAGTTTAACAGTGCATGTTACTCGTCATTTCATGCGCTTTAAGGTGCCGCTTGGCCCAATACGCTATCTGGAACAGAAGCGACGTAAATTGAACAAATGTGATAGAATTTCGCTGAATTCTTAAATTAACCATGATATAAAATGATCTAATCGGGTCTCTGTTTGCCGTACCCTTGAAGTTCAATAGTGCATTTTACTCGACATTTCATTAGCTTTAATATGCCACCCAGCCCAATACGCTATCTGAAATAGGGGCGACGTAAATTGAACAAATGTGGTAAAATTTCGCTGAATTCTTATATTAACCATAATATAAGATGACCTAATCGGGTCTCTGATTGCCCTATCCGGGAAGCTTAGTAGTGCATTTTACTCGACATTTCATGCGCTTTAAGATGCCGCCTAGTCCAATGCGCTATCTGAAATTGGAGCTACGTAAATTGCACAAACGTGATAGAATTACGCAGAATTCTTATGTTAGGCATAATATAATACGATCTATTCGGGTCTCTGATTGCCCTATCATAGAAGCTTAATAGTGCATTTTACGAGTCATTTCATGCGCTTTATGGTGCCGCCTAGCCCAATACGCAATCTGAAATAGGAGCGATATAAATTGAACAAATGTGATAAAATTACGTTGAATTCTTATATTAACAATAATATAAAATGATCTAATCGGGTCTCTGATTGCCCTATGATAGAAGTTTAATAGTGCATTTTACTCGACATTTCATGCGCTTTAAGATGCCGCCCATCCCAGTACGCTATCTGAAATAGGAGCGACGTAAATTGAACAAGTGTGATAGAATTACGCAGAATTCTTATATTAACCATAATATAGAATGATCTAATCGGGTCTCTGATTGCCCTATCATAGAAGTTTGATAGTGCATTGTACTCGTCATTCCATGCGCTTCAAGGTGCCGCCTAGCCCAATACGCTAACTGAAATTGGAGCTACGTAAATTGAACAAGTGTGTTAGAGTTTCGCTGAATTCTTAAATTAACCATAATATAAAATTATATAATAGGGTCTCTGTTTGCACTACCCTAGCAGTTTAATAGTGCATTTTACTCGACATTTCATGCGCTTTAAGATGCCACCCAGTCCAATACGCTATCTGTAATAGGGACGACGTAAATTGAACAAATGGGATAAAATTACGTTGAATTCTTATATTAACAATAATATGAAATGATCTAATCGGGTCTCTGATTGCCCTATCATAGAAGTTTGATAGTGCATTTTACTCGTCATTTCATGCGCTTTAAGGTCCCGCTTAGCCCAATACGCTATCTGAAATAGGAGCGACGTAAATTGTGCAAATGTGGTTCAACTACGCTGCATTCTTATATTAACCATAATATAAAATGATCTAATCTGGTCTCCGATTGCCCTATCCGAGAAGGTTAATAGCGCATTTTACTCGTCATTTCATTCGCTTTAAGGTGCCGCCTAGCCCAATACGCTATCTGAAATAGGAGCTACGTAAATTGAACAAATGTGATAGACTTTCGCTGAATTCTTAAATTAACCATAATATGAAACGATCAAATCGGGTCTCTGTTTGCCCTACCCTACAAGTTTAATAGTGCATTTTACTCGACATTTCATGCGCTTTAAGATGCCGCGTAGCCCAATACGCTATCAGACATAGGGGCGACGTAATTTGAACAAATGTGATAAAATTACGATACATTCTTATATTAACAATAATATAAAATGATCTAATCGGGTCCCTGATTGCCCTATCATAGAAGTTTAATAGTGCATTTTACTGGACATTTCATGCGTGTTAAGGTGCCGCTTAGACCAGTACGCTATCTGAAATAGGAGCGACGTAAATTGAACAAATGTGATAGAATTTCGCTGAATTCTTATATTAACCATAATATAAAATGATCTAATCGGGTCTCTGATTGACCTGTCATAGAAGTTTAATAGTGCATTTTAGTCGCCATTTCATGCGCTTTAAGGAGCCGCATAGCCCAATACGCGATCTGAAATAGGAGCGACGTAAATTGTACAAATGTGATAGAATTACGCAGAATTCTTATATTGACCATAATATAAAATGATCTAATCTGGTCTCCGATTGCCCTATCCGAGAATGTTAATAGCGCATTTTACTCGTCATTTCATTCGCTTTAAGGTGCCGCCTAGCCCACTACGCTATCTGAAATTGGAGCTACGTAAATTGAACAAGTGTTATAAAGTTTCGCTAAATTCTTAAATTAACCATAATATAAAATGATCTAATCGGGTCTCTGTTTGCCGTACCCTAGAAGTTTAATAGTGCATTTTACTCGACATTTCATGCGCTTTAAGATGCCACCTAGCCCAATACGCTATCTGAAATACGGGCAACGTAAATTGAACAAATGTGAAAAAAGTACGGTGAATTCTTATATTAACAATAATATAAAATGATCTAATCGGGTCTCTGATTGCCCTATCATAGAAGTTTAATAGTACATTTTACACGAAATTTCATGCGCTTTAAGGAGCCGCTTAGCACAATACGCTATCTGAAATAGGAGCGACGTAAATTGAACAAGTGTTATAAAGTTTCGCTAAATTCTTAAATTAACCATAATATAAAATGATCTAATCGGGTCTCTGTTTGCCGTACCCTAGAAGTCTAATAGTGCATTTTACTCGACATTTCATGCGCTTTAAGATGCCACCTAGCCCAATACGCTATCTGAAATTGGAGCTACGTAAATTGAACAAGGGTGATAGAACAACGCTGAATTCTTAAATTAACCATAATATAAAATGATCTAATCGTGTCTCTGTTTGCCGTACTCTGGAATTTTAATAGTGCATTTTACTCGTCATTTCGTGCGCTTTAAGGTGCCACTTAGCCCAATACGCTATCTGAAATAGGAGCGACGTAAATTGAACAAATGTGATAGAAGTACGCTGAATTCTTATATTAATCATAATATAAGATGATCTAATCGGGTCTCTGGTTGCTCTATCCTAGATGGTTAGTAGTGCATTTTACTCGAAATTTCATGCGCGTTAAGATGCCGCATAGCCCAATACGCTATCTGAAATACGGGCAACGTAAATTGAACAAATGTGAAAAAAGTACGGTGAATTCTTATATTAACAATAATATAAAATGATCTAATCGGGTCTCTGATTGCCCTATCATAGAAGTTTAATAGTACATTTTACACGAAATTTCATGCGCTTTAAGGAGCCGCTTAGCACAATACGCTATCTGAAATAGGAGCGACGTAAATTGAACAAATGTGATAGAGTTTCGCTGAATTCTTGTATTAACCATAATATAAAATGATATAAACGGGTCTCTGATTGCCCTATCATAGAAGGTTAGTAGTGCATTTTAATCGACATTTCGTGCGCTTTAAGATGCCGCTTAGCCCAATACGCTACCTGAAGTAGGAGCGACGTAAATTGAACAAACGTGATAGAATTACGCAGAATTCTTATATTAACCATAATATAAAATGATCTAATCGGGTCTCTGATTGCCCTGTCATACACGGTTAGCAGTGCATTTCACTCGACATTTCGTGCGCTTTAAGATGCCGCTAAGCCCAATACGCCACCTGAAATTGGAGCGACGTAAATTGAACGAATGTGATAGAATTACACTGAATTCTTATATAAATCATAATATAAGAAGATCTAATCGGGTCTCTGACTGCCCTATCCTAGAAGTTTAGTAGTGCATTTTACTCGACATTTCATGCGCTTGAAGATGCCGCTTAGCTCAATACGCTATCTGAAATAGGAGCGACGTAAATTGAACAAATGTGATAAAATTACGTTGAATTCTTATATTAACAATAATATTAAATGATCTAATCGGGTCTCTGATTGCCCTACCATAGAATTTTAATAGTGCATTTTACTCGTCATTTCATGCGCTTTATGATGCAACCTAGCCCAATACGCTATCTGAAATTGGGGCGACGTAAATTTAACAAGTGTGATAGAGTTTCGCTGAATTCATAAATTAACCATAATATAAAATGATCTGATCGGGTCTCTGATTGCCCTATCATAGAAGTTTAATAGAGCATTTTACTCGACATTTCATGCGCTTTATGATGCAACCTAGCCCAATACGCTATCTGAAATAGGGGCGACGTAAATTGAACAAATGTGACAGAGTTACGCAGAATTCTTATATTAACCATAATATAAAATGATATAATCGGGTCTCTGATTGCCCAGTCATAGAAGGTTAGTAGTGCATTATACTCGACATTTCGTGCGCTTTAAGATGCCGCTAAGCCCAATACGCCACCTGAAATTGGAGCGACGTAAATTGAACGAATGTGATAGAATTACACTGAATTCTTATATTCATCATAATATAAGATGATCTAATAGGGTCTCTGACTGCCCTATCCTAGAAGTTTAGTAGTGCATTTTACTCGACATTTCATGCGCTTTAAGATGCCGCTTAGCCCAATACGCTATCTGAAATAGGAGCGGCGTAAATTGAACAAATGTGATAAAATTACGTTGAATTCTTATATTAACAACAATATAAAATGATCTAATCGGGTCTCTGATTGCCCTACCCTAGAATTTTAATAGCGCATTGTACTCGTCATTTCATGCGCTTTATGATGCAACCTAGCCCAATACGCTATCTGAAATAGGGGCGACGTAAATTGAACAAATGTGATAAAATTACGCCGAATTCTTATATTAACAATAATATAAAATGATCTAATCGGGTCTCTGGTTGCTCTATCCTGGATGTTTAGTAGTGCATTTTACTCGAAATTTCATGCGCTTTAAGATGCCGCATAGCCCAATACGCTATCTGAAATACGGGCAACGTAAATTGATCAAATGTGAAAAAAGTACGGTGAATTGTTATATTAACAATAATATAAAATGATCTAATCGGGTCTCTGATTGCCCTATCATAGAAGTTTAATAGTGCATTTTACTCGACATTTCATGCGCTTTATGATGCAACCTAGCCCAATACGCTACCTGAAGTAGGGGCGACGTAAATTGAACAAATGTGATAAAATTACGCCGCATTCTTATATTAACAATAATATAAAATGATCTAATCGGGTCTCTGATTGCCCTATCATAGAAGTTTAATAGTTCATTTCACTCGAAATTTCATGCGCTTTAAGGTGCCTCTTATCACAATACGCTACCTGAAGTAGGAGCGACGTAAATTGAACAAATGTGATAGAATTTCGCTGAATTCTTAAATTAACCATAATATAAAATGATCTAAGCGGGTCTCTGATTGCCCTATCATAGAAGGTTAGCAGTGCGTTTTACTCGACATTTCGTGCGCTTTAAGATTCCGCTTAGCCCAATACGCTACCTGAAGTAGAAGCGACGTAAATTGAACAAACGTGATAGAATTACGCAGAATTCTTATATTAACCATAATATAAAATGATCTAATCGGGTCTCTGTTTGCCCTAGCCTAGAATTTTAATAGTGCATTTTACTCGTCATTTCATGCGCTTTAAGGTGCCGCTTAGCCCAATACGCTATCTGAAATAGGAGCGACGCAAATTGAACAAATGTGATAAAATTACTCAGAATTCTTATATTAACAATTATATAAAATGATCTAATCGGGTCTCTGATTGCCCTATCATAGAAGTTTAATAGTGCATTTTACTCGTCATTTCATGCGCTTTATGGTCCCGCTTAGCCCAATACGCTATCTGAAATAGGAGCGACGTAAATTGAGCAAATGTGGTTCAATTACGCTGCATTCTTATATTAACCATAATATAAAATGATCTAATCGGGTCTCTCATTGCCCTATCATAGAAGGTTAGTAGTGCATTTTACTCGTCATTCCACGCGCTTTAAGATGCCGCCTAGACCAATATACTATCTGAAATAGCAGCTACTTAAATTGAACAAATGGGATAGAATTCCGCAGAATTCTTATATTAACCGTAATATAAAATGATCTAATCGGCTCTCTGTTTGGCCTACCCTAGAAGTTTAATAGTGCATTTTTACTCGACATTTCATGCGCTTTAAGATGCCGCTTAGGCCAATACGCTATCTGTAGTAGGAGCGACGTTAATTAAACAAATTTGATAGAATTACGCAGAATTCTTATATTAACGATAATATAATACGATCTATTCGGGCCTCTGATTGCCCTATCATAGAAGTTTAATAGTGAATTTTACTCGCCACTTCGTGCGCTTTAAAGTGCCGCCTAGCCCAATGCGCTATCTGGAATAGGGGCGACGTAAATTGAACAAATGTGATAAAAGTTCGCTGAATTCTTATTTTAACCATAATATAAGATGACCTAATCGGGTTTCTGATTGCCCCATCCGAGAAGTTTAGTAGTACATTTTACTCGACATTTCATGCGCTTTAAGATGCCGCCTAGCACAATACGCTATCTGAAATTGGAGCTACGTAAATTGAACAAACGTGATAGAATTGCGCAGAATTCTTTTAATAACCATAATATAATACGACCTATTCGGGTCTCTGATTGCCCTATCATAGAAGTTTAATAGTGCATTTTACTCGTCATTTCATGCACTTTAAGGTGCCGCCGAGCGCAATACGCTAACTGAATTAGTAGCGTCATAAATTGAAGAAATGTGATAGAATTACGCAGAATTCTTATATTAACCATAATATTGATTGATCTAATCGGGTCTTTGATTGCCCTATCACAGATGGTTAGTAGTGCATCTTACTCGTCATTCTACGCGCTTTAAGCTGCCGCCTCGCCCAATACGCTATCTGAAATAGGAGCGACGTAAATTGAACAAATGTGATAGAATTTCGCTGAATTCTTAAATTAACCATAATATAAAATGATCTGATCGGGTCTGTGTTTGCCCTACCCTAGAAGCTTAATAGTGCATTTTACACGCCATTTCATGCGCTTTGAGATGCCGCTTAGCCCAATACGCTATCTGAAATAGAAGCGACGTAAATTGAACAAATGTGATAGAATGTTGCTGAATTCTTAAATTAACCATAATATAAAATGATGTAATCGAGTCTCTGTTTGCCTTACCCTAGAAGTTTAATAGTGCATTGTACTCGCCAATTCATGCGCTTTAAGGTGGCGCCTAGCCCAATACGCTATCTGAATTAGGAGCGACGTAAATTGGACAAATGTGATAGAATTATACAGAATTCTTATATTAACCATAACATAAAATGGTCTAATCGGGTCTCTGATTGCCCTATCATAGAAGGTTTTTAGGGCATTTTACTCGTCATTCCACGCGCTTTAAGATGCCGCCTAGACCAACATACTATCTGAAATAGCAGCTACTTAAATTGAACAAATGTGACAGAATTGCGCTGAATTCTTATATTAACCATAATATAAAATGATCTAATTGGGTCTCTGATGGCCGTATCCGAGAAGGATAGTAGGGCATTTTATTCGCCATTTCATGCGCTTTAAGAGGCCGTCTAGCTCAATACGATATCTGGTGTAGGAGCGACGTAAATTGACCAAATGTGGTAGAATTACCCAGAATTCTTATATTAACCCTAATATAATACGATATATTCGGATCTCTGATTGCCCTATCATAGAAGTTTAATAATGCATTTTACTCGTCATTTCATGCGCTTTAAGGTGCCGCCTAGCTCAATACGCTATCTGAAATAGGAGCGACGTAAATTCAACAAATGTGATAGACTTACTCAGAATTCATATATTAACCATAATATAATATGATCTATTCGGGTCTCTGATTGCCCTATCATAGATGGTTAGTAGTGCATTTTATTCGTCACTCCATGCGCTTTAAGATGCCGCCTAGAGCAATATACTATCCGAAATAGGAGCTACGTAAATTGAACAAATGTGATAGAATTACTCAGGTTCCTTGTATTAACCGTAATATAAAATGATCTAATCGGCTCTCTGTTTGCCCAATCATAGAAGCTCAATAGTGCATTTTACTCGTCATTTCATGCGCTTTAAGGTGCCGCCTAGCCCAATACGCTATCTGAAATAGGAGCGACGTAAATCGGACAAATGTGATGGAATTCCGCAGAATCCTTATATTAACCATAATATAATATGATCTATTCGGGTCTCTGATTGCCCTACCCTAGAAGTTTAATAGTGCATTTTACTCGCCATTTCATGCGCTTTGAGATGCCGCTTAGCCCAATACGCTATCTGAAATAGGAGCGACGTAAATTGAACAAATGTGATAGAATTTCGCTGAATTCTTATTTTAACCATAATATAAGATGACCTAATCGGGTCTCTGATTGCCCTGCCCGAGAAGTTTTGTAGTGCATTTTACTCGTCATTTCATGCGCTTTAAGATGCCGCCTAGTCCAATGCGCTATCTGAAATTGGAGCTATGTAAATTGAACAAACGTGATAGAATTACGCAGAATTCTTATATTAACCATAATATAATTCGATCTATTCGGGTCTCTGATTGCCCTATCACAGAAATATAATAGTGCATTTTACTCGTCATTTCATGCGCTTTAAGGTGCCGCTTAGCCCAATACGCTATCTGAAATAGGAGCGACGTAAATTGAACAAATGTGGTAGAATTTCGCTGAATTCTTAAATTAACCATAATACAAAATGATCCAATCGGGTCTGTGTTTGCCGTACCCTAGAAGATTAATAGTGCATTTTATTCGTCGTTTCATGCGCTTTTAGATGCCAGCTAGCCCAATACGCTATCTGAAATAGGGGCGACGTAAATTGAACAAATGTGATAAAATTTCGCTGAATTCTTATATTAACCATAATATAAGATGACCTAATCGTGTCTCTGATTGCCCTACCCGAGAAGTCTATGAGTGCATTTTACTCGTCATGTCATGCGCTTTAAGGTGCCGCCCAGCCCACTACGCTATCTGAAATAGGAGCGACACAAATTGAACAAATGTGAAAGAATTACGCAGAATTCTTATATTACCCATAATATAGAATGATCTAATCGGGTCTTTGATTGCCCTATCATAGAAGGTTAGTAGTGCATTTTACTCGTCATTCCACGCGCTTTAAGATGCCGCCTAGCCCAATACGCTATCTGAAATAGGAGCGACGTGAATTGAACAAATGTGATAGAATTTCGCTGAATTCTTAAATTAACCATAATATAAAATGATCTAATCGGGTCTCTGTTTGCCCTACCCTAGAAGTTTAATAGTGCATTTTACTCGACATTTCATACGCTTTAAGATGCCACCTAGCCCAATACGCAATCTCAAATCGGGGCGACGTAAATTGAACAAATGTGATAAAATTTCGCTGAATTCTTATATTAACCATAATATAAGATGACCTAATCGGGTCAATGTTTGCCCTACCCGAGAAGTTTAGTAGTGCATTTTACTCGTCATTTCATGCGCTTTAAGGTGCCGCCTAGCTCAATATGCTATCTGAAATTGGAGCGAAATAAATTGAACAAATGTTATAAAATTACGTTGAATCCTTATATTAACAATAATATAAAATGATCTAACAGGGGCTCTGATTGCCCTATCATATAAGCTTAATAGTGCATTTTACTCGTCATTTCATGCGCTTTAAGGTGCCGCTTAGCCCAATACGCTATCTGAAATAGGAGCGACGGAAATTGAACAAATGTGATAGAATTTCGCTGAATTCTTATATTAACCATAATATAAGATGACCTAATCGGGTCAATGTTTGCTCTACCCGAGAAGTTTAGTAGTGCATTTTACTCGTCATTTCATGCGCTTTAAGGTGCCGCCTAGCTCAATATGCTATCTAAAATAGGAGCGACGTAAATTGAACAAGTGTGATAGAATTTCGCTGTATTCTTATATTAACCATAATATAAGATGACCTAATCGGGTCTCTGTTAGCTCTATCCGAGAAGTTTGGTAGTGCATCTTGCTCGTCATTTCATGCGCTTTAAGATGCCGCCTAGCCCAGTCCGCAATCTGAAATTGGAGCTACGTAAATTGGACAAATGTGACAGAGTTACGCAGAATTCTTATATTAACCATAATATAAAATGACCTAATCGGGTCTCTGATTGCCCTATCATAGAAGTTTAATAGTTCATTTTACTCGCCATTTCATGCGCTTTAAGGTGCCGCCTAGCCCAATACGCTATCTGAAATTGGAGCTACGTAAGTTGAACAAGCGTGATAGAAGTACGCAGAATTCTTATATTAACCATAATATAATACGATCTATTCGGGTCTCCGATTGCCCTATCATAGAAGTTTAATAGTGCATTTTACTCGTCATTTCATGCGCTTTAAGGTGCCGCCTAACCCAATACGCTATCTGAAATAGTAGCGACATAAATTGACAAATGTGATAGAAGTACGCAGAATTCTTATATTAACAATAATATAAAATGATCTAATCGGGTCTCTGCTTGCCCTATCATAGAAGGTTCGTAGTGCATTTTACTCGCCATTCCACGCGCTTTAAGATGCCGCCTAACCCAATACGCTATCTGAAATAGGAGCGACGTATATTGAAAAAATGTGATAGAATTTCGCTGAATTCTTATATTAACCATAATATAATATGATCTATTTGGGTCTCTGATTGCCCTATCGTGGAAGGTTAGTAGTGCATTTTACTCGTCATTCCACGCGCTTTAAGATGCCGCCTAGCCCATTACGCTATCTGAAATAGGAGCGACGTAAATTGAACAAATGTGATAGAATTACGCAGAATTCTTATATTAACCATAATATAATATGATCTATTTGGGTCTCTGATTGCCCTATCATGGAAGGTTAGTAGTGCATTTTACTATTTATTCCACGCGCTTTAAGGTGCCGCCTAGCCCAATATACTATCTGAAATAGGAGCGTCGTAAATTGAACAAATGTGATAGAATTACGCAGAATTCTTATATTAACCATAATATAAAATGATCTAATCGGGTCTCTGTTTGCCTTATGCGAGAAGTTTAATAGTGCATTTTACTCGACATTTCATGCGCTTTAAGATTCCGCCCGGCCCAATATGCTATCTGAAATAGGAGCGACGTAAATTGAACAAATGTGATAGAATAACGCTGAATTCTTACATTTACCATAATTCAAAATGATCTAATCGGATCATTGATTGCCCTACCACAGAAGTTTAATAGTGCATTTTGGTCGGCATTTCATGCGCTTTAAGGTGCCGCTTATCCCGATACGCTAACTGAAGTTGGAGCGACGTAAATTGAACAAATGTGATAGAATTACGCAGAATTCTTATATTAACCATAATATAAAATGATCTAATCGGGTCTCTGTTTGCCTTATGCGAGAAGTTTAATAGTGCATTTTACTCGACATTTCATGCGCTTTAAGATGCCACCTAGCCCAATACGCTATCTGAAATAAGGCGACGTAAATTGAGCAAATGTGATAAAATTTCGCTGAATTCTTATATTAACCATAGTGTAAGAAGACCTAATCCGATCTCTGATTGCCTTATCCGAGAAGTTTAGTAGTGCATTTTACTCGCTATTTCATGCGCTTTAAGATGCCGCCTAGCCCAATACGGTATCTGAAATTGGAGCTACGTAAATTGTACAAACGTGATAGAATTACGCAGAATTCTTATATTAACCATAATATAATTCGATCTATTCGGGTCTCTGATTGCCCTGTCACAGAAGTTTAATAGTGCATTTTACTCGTCATTCCATGCGCTTTAAGGTGCCGCCGAGCCCAATACGCTATCTGAAACTGGAGCAACGTAAATTGAACAAATGTGATAGAATTCCACTGAATTTTTATATGAATCATAATATAAGATGATCTAAGCGGGTCTCTGTTTGCCCTACCCTAGATGTTTAGTAGTGCATTTTACTCGACATTTCATGCGCTTTAAGGTGCCCTTTAGTCCAATACACTACCTGAAATAGGAGCGTCGTAAACTGAACAAATGTGATAGAATTACACTGAATTCTTATATTAACAATAATAGAAAAGGACCTAATCGGGTCTCTAATTGCCCTATCCGAGAAGTATAGTAGTGCATTTTACTCGTGATTTCATGCGCTTTCAGATGCCGCCTAGTCCAATACGCTATCTGAAACAGGAGCGACATAAATTGAACAAATGTGATAGAATTACGCAGAATTCTTATATTAACCATAATATAATACGATCTATTCGGGTCTCTGATTGCCCTATCATAGAATTGTAATAGTGCATTTTCCTCGTCATTTCATGCGCTTTAAGATGCCGCCTAGCCAAATACGCTACCTGAAATTGCAGCTACGTAAATTGAACGAACGTGATAGAATTACGCAGAATTCTTATATTAACCATAATATAATACGATCTATTCGGGGCTCTTATTGGTCTACCACAGAAGTTTAATACTGCATTTTACTCGTCATTTCATGCGCTTTAAGGTGCCGCCTAGCCCAGTACGCTATCTGAAATAGGGGCGACGTAAATTGAACAAATGTGATAAAATTACGCAGAATTCTTATATTAACCATAATTTAAAATGACCTTGTCGGGTCTGTGATTGCCCTATCCGAGAAGTTTAGTAGTGCATTTTACTCGTAATTGCATGCGCTTTAAGATGCCACTAAGCCCAATACGCTACTTGAAATAGGAGCGACATAAATTGAACAAATGTGATAGAATTACGCAGAATTCTTATATTAACAATAATAAAAAAGGACATAATCGGGTCTCTGATTGCCCTATCCAAGAAGTTTAGTAGTGAATTTGACTCGACATCTCATGCGCTTTATGTTGCCACCTAGCCCAATACGCTGTCTGAAATAGGTGCGACGTAAATTGAAAAATGTGATAAAATGACGGTAAATTCTTATATTAAGAATAATATAAAATGTAATAATCGGGTCTCCGATTGCCCTATCCTAGAAGTTTAGTAGTGCATTTTACTCGACATATCGTGCCCACTAACATGCCGCTTATTCCAATACCCTATCTGAAATAGGAGCGACGTAAATTGAACAAACGTGATAGAATTACGCTGAATTCTTATATTAACCATAATATAAAATGATCTAATCCGATCTCTGATGTCCCTATCATAGAAGTTTAATAGTGCATTTTAGTCGTCATTTCATGCGCTTTCAGGTACCGCCTAGCCCAATATGCTATCTGAAATTGGAGCGACGTAATTTGAACAAATGTGATAGAATTACGCAGAATTCTTATATTCGCAATAATATAAATGATCTAATCACGTCTCTGATTGCCCTATCATAGAAGGTTAGTAGTGCATTTTACACGTCATTCCACAGGCTTTAAGATGCCGGCTAGCCCAATACGCTATCTGAAATAGTGGCGACGTAAATTGGACAAATGTGGTAGAATTACGCTGCATTCTTAAATTAATCAAAATATAAAATGATCTCATCGGCTCTCCGTTTACCCTACCCTACATGTTTAATAGTGTATTTTACTCGACATTTCATGCGCTTTAAGATGCCACACAGCCCAATACGCTATCTAAAATAGGGGCGTCGTAAATTGGACAAATGTGATAGAATTACGCAGAATTCTTATATTAACCATAATATAATACGATCTATTCTGGTTTCTGATTGCCCTATCATAGAAGTTTAATGGTGCATTTTACTCGACATTTCATGCGCTTTAAGATGCCACATAGTCCAAAGCGCTATCTGAAATTGGAGCTACGTAAATTGAACAGACGTGATAGAATTACGCAGGATTCTTATATTAACCATAATATAATACGATGTATTCGGGTCTCTGATTGCCCTATCATAGAAGTTTAATGGTGCATTTTACTCGTCATTTCATGCGCTTTAAGGTGCCGCCTAGCCCAATACGCTACCTGAAATGGGAGCGGCATAAATTGATCAAATGTTATAAAATTACGTTGAATTCTTATGTTAACAATAATACAAAATGATCTAATCGGGTCCCTGATTGCCCTGTCACAGAAGTTCAGCAGTGCATTTTACTCGACGTTTCATGCGCTTTAAGGTGCCGTCTAGCCCAATGCGCTATCTGAAATGGGAGCGACGTAAATTGAATAAATGTGATAGAGTTACGCAGAATTCTTATATAAACCATAATATAAAATGATCTCATCGGGTCTCTGATTGCCCTATCAAAGAAGTTTAGTACTGCATTTTACTCGGCACGCCATGCGCTTTAAGGTGCCACTTAGCCCAATGCGCTATCTGAAATGGGAGCGACGTAAATTGAACAAATGTGATAGAATTACGCAGAATTCTTATATTAACCATAATATAATATGATCTATTCGGGTCTCTGATTGCCCTATCATACAAGTTTAATAGTGGATTTTACTCGACACATCATGCGCTTTAAGGTGCCGCCTTGCGCAATACGCTATCTGAAATAGGAGCGACGTAAATTGAACAAATGTGTTAAAATTACGTTGAATTCTTATATTAACAATAATACAGGATGATCTAATCGGGTCTCTGATTGCACTGTCATAGAAGTTTACTAGTGCATTTTACTCGACATTTCATGCGCTTTCAGATGCCACCTAGCCCAATACGCTATCTGAAATAGGGGCGACGTAAATTGAACAAATGTGATAGAATTACGCAGAATTCTTATATTAACCATAATTTAAGATGATCTAATCGGGTCCCTGATTGCCCTGTCACAGAAGTTCAGCAGTGCATTTTACTCGACGTTTCATGCGCTTTAAGGTGCCGTCTAGCCCAATGCGCTATCTGAAATGGGAGCGACGTAAATTGAACAAACGTGATAGAATTACGCAGAATTCTTATATTAACTATAATTTAAAATGACCTACTCGTATCTCTGATTGCCCTATCCGGGAAGTTGAGTGGTGCATTTTACTCGTCATTTCATGCGCTTTAAGATGCCGAATCGCCCAATACGCTATCTGAAATAGGAGCTGCGTAAATTGAATAAATGTGATAGAGTTACGCAGAATTCTTATATTAACCATAATATAAAATGATCTAATCGTGTCTCTGTTTGCCCTATCGTAGAAGTTTAATAGTGGATTTTACTCGTCACATCATGCGCTTTAAGGTGCCGCCTAGCCCAATACGCTATCTGAAATAGGAGCGACATAAATTGAACAAATGTGATAAAATTACGTTGAATTCTTATATTAACAATAATACAAAATGATCTAATCGGGTCTCTAATTGCACTGTCATAGAAGTTTACTAGTGCATTGTACTCGACATTTCATGCGCTTTAAGATGCCACCTAGCCCAATACGCTATCTGAAATAGGGGCGACGTAAATTGAACAAATGTGATAGAAATACGCAGAATTCTTATATTAACCATAATTTAAGATGATCTAATCGGGTCTCTGATTGCCCTGTCACAGAAGCTCAGCAGTGCATTTTACTGGACATTTCATGCGCTTTAAGGTGCCGCCTAGTCCAATACGCTATCTGAAATAGGAGCGACACAAATTGAACAAATGTGATAAAATTACGTTGAATTCTTATATTAACAATAATACAAAATGATGTAATCGGGTCTCTGATTGCCCTATCATAGAAGTTTACTAGTGCATTTTACTCGACATTTCATGCGCTTTAAGATGCCACCTAGCTCAATACGCTATCTGAAATAGGGGCGACGTAAATTGTACAAATGTGATAAAATTACGCTGAATTCTTATATTAACCATAATATAATACGATCTATTCTGGTTTCTGATTGCCCTATCATAGAAGTTTAATAGTGCATTTTACTCGACATTTCATGTGCTTTAAGGTGCCGCCTAGCCCAATACGCTATCTGAAATAGGAGCGACATAAATTGAACAAATGTGATAGAATTACGCAGAATTCTTATATAAACCATAATATAATACGACCTATTCGGGTCTCTGATTGCCCTATCATAGAAGTTTAATAGTGCAGTTTACTCGCCACATCATGCGCTTTAAGGTGCCGCCTAGCCCAATACGCTATCTGAAATAGGAGCGACACAAATTGAACAAATGTGATAGAATTACGCAGAATTCTTATATTAACCATAATATAATACGATCTATTCGGGTCTCTGATTGCCCTATCATAGAAGTTTAATAGTGCATGTTACTCGTCATTTCATGCGCTTTAAGGTGCCGCTTGGCCCAATACGCTATCTGAAATAGGAGCGACATAAATTGAACAAATGTGATAAAATTACGTTGAATTCTTATATGAAACAATAATACAAAATGATCTAATCGGGTCTCTGATTGCACTATCATAGAAGTTTACTAGTGCATTTTACTCGACATTTCATGCGCTTTAAGATGCCACCTAGCCCAATACGCTATCTGAAATAGGGGCGACGTAAATTGAACAAATGT
Source organism: Macropis europaea (assembly GCA_916610135.2). Taxonomy (NCBI): domain Eukaryota; kingdom Metazoa; phylum Arthropoda; class Insecta; order Hymenoptera; family Melittidae; genus Macropis; species Macropis europaea. The sequence goes on from CAKAJE020001555.1 coordinate 53,689, forward strand.
GATAGAATTACGCAGAATTCTTATATTAAACATAATATAATACGATCTATCCGGGTCTCTGATTGCCCTATCATACAGGTTTAATAGTGCATTTTACTCGTCATTTCATACGCTTTAAGGTGCCGCCTAATCCAATACGCTATGTGAAATAGGAGCGACACAAATTGAACAAATGTGATAGAAGTACGCAGAATTCTTATATTAACCATAATTTAAAATGACCTTGTCGGGTCTGTGATTGCCCTATCCGAGAAGTTTAGTAGTGCATTTTACTCGTAATTTCATGCGCTGTAAGTTGCCGCCTCGCCCAATACGCAATCTGAAATAGGAGCGACGTAAATTGAACAAATGTGATAGAATTACGCAGGATTCTTACATTAACCATATTTTAAAATAATCTAATCGGGTCTCTGATTGCCCTGTCACAGAAGTTCAGTAGTGCATTTTGCTCGTCATTTCATGCGCTTTAAGGTGCCGTCTAGCCCAATCCGCTATCTGAAATTGGAGCTGCGTAAATTGAATAAATGTGATAGAGTTACGCAGAATTCTTATATTAACCATAATATAATATGATCTATTCGGGTCTCTGATTGCCCTATCATAGAAGTTTAATAGTGCATTTCACTCGTCATTTCATGCGCTTTAAGGTGCCGCCTAGCCCAGTACGCTATCTGAAATAGGGGCGACGTAAATTGTACAAATGTGATAGAATTATACAGAATTCTTATATTAACCATAATATAAAATGGTCTAATCGGGTCTCTCATTGCCCTATCATAGAAGGTTAGTAGTGCATTTTACTCGTCATTCCACGCGCTTTAAGATGCCGCCTAGACCAATATACTATCTGAAATAGCAGCTACTTAAATTGAACAAATGTGATAGAATTGCGCTGAATTCTTATATTAACCATAATATAAAATGATCTAATCGGGTCTCTGATTGCCCTATCATAGAAGGTTAGTAGTGCATTTTACTCGTCATTCCATGCGCTTTAAGATGCCGCCTAGACTAATATACTATCCGAAATAGGAGCTACGTAAATTGAACAAATGTGATAGAATTACGCAGAATTCTTATATTAACCATAATATAATATGATCTATTCGGGTCTCTGATTGCCCTATCATAGAAGTTTAATAGGGCATTTTACTCCTCATTTCATGCGCTTTAAGGTGCCGCCTAGCCCAATACGCGATCTGGAATTGGAGGTACTTAAATTCAACAAATGTGATAGAATTACGCTGAATTGTTAAATTAACCGTAATATAAAATGATCTAAACGGATCTCTGTTTGCCCTACCCTAGAAGTTTAATAGTGCATTTTACACGCCATTTCATGCGCTTTGAGATGCCGCTTAGCCCAATACGCTATCTGAAATAGAAGCGACGTAAATTGAACAAATGTGATAGAATTTTGCTGAATTCTTAAATTAACCATAATATAAAATGGTGTAATCGGGTCTCTGTTTGCCTTACCCTAGAAGTTTAATAGTGCATTTTACTCGACATTTCATGCGCTTTAAGATGCCACCCAGTCCAATACGCTATCTGTAATAGGGTCGACGTAAATTGAACAAATGGGATAAAATTACGTTGAATTCTTATATTAACAATAATATGAAATGATCTAATCGGGTCTCTGATTGCCCTATCATAGAAGTTTAATAGTGCATTATGCTCGTCATTTCATGCGCTTTAAGGACCCGCTTAGACCAATACGCTATCTGAAATAGGAGCGACGTAAATTGAACAAATGTGATAAAATTTCACTGAATTCTTATATTAACCATAATTTAAAATGATCTGATCGGGTCTCTGATTGCCCTATCATAGAAGTTTAATAGTGAATTTTGCTCGGGATTTCATGCGCTTTAAGATACCAGACAGCCCAATACGCTATCTGAAATTGGAGCTACGTAAATTAAACAAACGTGATAGAATTACGCAGAATTCTTATATTAACCATAATATAATATGATCTATTCGGGTCTCTGATTGCCCTATCACCGAAGTTTAATAGTGCATTTTACTCGCCATTTCATGCGCTTTAAGTTGCTGCTTAGCCCAATACGATATCTGAAATAGGAGTCACGTATATTGAACAAAGGTGATAGAATTTCGCTGAATTCTTATATTAACCATAATATAAAATGATCTAATCGGGTCTCTGATTGACCTATCATAGTAGTTTAATAGTGCATTTTACTCGTCATTTCATGCGCTTTAAGGTGCCGGTTAGCACAATACGCTATCTGAAGTAGGAGCGACGTAAATTGAACAAATGTGATAGAATTTCGTTGAATCCTTATATTAACCATAATATAAAATGATCTAGTCGGGTCCCTTTTTGCCCTACCCTAGAAGTTTAATAGTGCATTTTACTCGACATTTCATGCGCTTTAAGATGCCGCCTAGCCCAATACGCTATCTGCAATTGGAGCTACGTAAACTGAACGAACGTGATAGAATTACGCAGAATTCTTATATTAACCATAATATAATACGATCTATTCGGGTCTCTGATTGCCGTATCATAGAAATTTAATAGTGCATTTTACTCGACATTTCATGCGCTTTAAGGTGCCGCTTAGCCCAATACGCTATCTGAAATAGGAGCGACGTAAATTGAACAAATGTGATGGAATTTCGCTGAATTCTTAAATTAAACATAATACAAAATGATCCAATCGGGTCTGTGTTTGCCCTACCCTAGAAGTTTAATAGAGCATTTTACTCGTCACTTCATGCGCTTTTAGGTGCCACCTAGCCCAATACGCTATCTGAAATAGGGGCGACGTAAATTGAACAAATGTGATAAAATTTCGCTGAATTCTTATATTAACCATAATATACGATGACCTAATCGTGTCTCTGATTGCCCTACCCGAGAAGTCTAGGAGTGCATTTTACTCGTCATGTCATGCGCTTTAAGGTGCCGCCTAGCTCAATATGCTATCTGAAATAGGAGCGACGTAAATTGAACAAAGGTGTTAAAATTTCGCTGAATTCTTATATTAACCATAATATAAGATGATCTAATCAGGTCTCTGATTGCCCCATCATAGAAGATTAATAGTGCATTTTACTCGTCATTTCATGCGCTTTAAGGTGCCGCCTAGCCCAATACGCTATCTGAAATAGGAGCGATATAAATTGAACAAATGTGATAAAATTACGTTGAATTCTTATATGAACAATATCATAAAATGATCTAATCGGGTCTTTGATTGCCCTATCCGAGAAGTTTAGTAGTGCATCTTACTCGCCATTTCATGCGCTTTAAGATGGCGCCACGCCCAATACACTATCTGAAATAGGAGCGACGTAAATTGAACAAATGTGATAGAATCTCGCTGAATTCTCATATTTACCATAATATAAAATGATCTAATCGGGTCTCTGATTGCCCTATCCTAGAAGCTTAGTATTGCATTTTACTCGTCATTTCATGTGCTTTAAGGTGCAGCCTATCCCAATACGCGATCTGAAATTAGAGCTACGTAAATTAAACAAATGTGATAGAGTTACGACGAATTCTAAAATTAACTATAATATACGACGATCTAATCGGGTCTCTGATTGCCCCATCCTAGAAGTTTAGTAGTGCACTTTACTCGACATTTCATGCGCATTAAGATGCCGCTTAGACGAATACGCAACCTGAAGCAGGAGCGACGTAAATTGAACAAATGTGACAGAATTACGCAGAATTCTTATATTAAACATAACATAATACGATCTATCCGGTTCTCTGATTGCCCTATCATAGAAGTTTAATAGTGCATTTTACTCGTCATTTCATGCGCTTTAAGGAGCCCCCTAGCCCAATACGCTATCTGAAATAGGAACGACATAAATTGAACCAATGTGATAGAATTACGCAGAATTCTTATATTAACCATAATATAATACGATCTATTCTGGTTTCTGATTGCCCTATCATAGAAGTTTAATAGTGCATTTCACTCGTCATTTCATGCGCTTTAAGGTGCCGCCTAGCCCAATACGCTATCTGAAATAGGAGCGGCGTGAATTGAACAAATGTGATTGAATTCTGCTGAATTCTTATATTAACCATAATATAATATGATACATTCGGGTCTCTGATTGCCCTATCATAGAAGTTTAATAGTGCATTTCACTCGCCATTTCATGCGCTTTAAGGTGCCGCCTAGCCCAGTACGCTATCTGAAATAGGGGCGACATAAATAGAACAAATGTGATAGAATTACGCAGAATTCTTATATTAACCATAACATAATACGATCTATTCGGGTCTCTGATTGCCCTATCATAGAAGTCTAATAGTGGATTTTACTCGACACATCATGCGCTTTAAGGTGCCGCTTGGCCCAATACGCTATCTGAAATAGGAGCGACATAAATTGAACAAATGTGATAAAATTACGTTGAATTCTTATATTAACAATAATACAAAATGATCTAATCGGGTCTCTGATTGCACTGTCATTGAAGTTTACTAGTGCATTTTACTCGACATTTCATGCGCTTTAAGATGCCACCTAGCCCAATACGCTATCTGAAATAGGGGCGACGTAAATTGAACAAATGTGATAGAATTACGCAGAATTCTTATATTAACCATAATATAAAATGATCTAATCGGGTCTCAGATTGCCCTATCATAGAATGTTAGTAGTGCATTTTACTCGCCATTCCACGTGCTTTTAGATGCCGCTTAGTCCAATACGCTATCTGAAATAGGAGCGACGTTAATTGAACAAATGTGATAGAATTACGCTGAATTCTTATATTAATCATAATACAAGATGACCTGATCGGGTCTCTGATTGCCCTATCCTAGAAGTTTATTATTGCATTTTACTCGTCATTTCGTGCGCTTTAAGGTGCAGCCTATCCCAATACGCGACCTGAAATTAGAGCTACGTAAATTAAACAAATGTGATAGAGATACGACGAATTCTTAAATTAACCATAATATCCGACGATCTAATCGGGTCTCTGATTGCCCCATTCTAGAAGTTTAGTAGTGCACTTTACTCGACATTTCATGCGCTTTAAGATGCCGCTTAGACGAATACGCTATCCGAAGCAGGAGCGACCTAAATTGAACAAATTTGATAGATTTACGCAGAATTCTTATATTAACCATAATATAAAATGATCTATTCGGGTCTCTGATTGCCCTATCATAGAAGTTTAATAGTGCATTTTACTCGTCATTTCATGCGTTTTACGGTGCCGCCTATCCCAAATACGCTATCTGAAATAGGAGCGACGTAAATTGAACAAATGTGATAAAATTACGCTGAATTCTTATATTAACAATAATATAAAATGATCTAATCGGGTCTCTGATTGCCCAATCAAAGAAGTTTAGTAGTGCATTATACTCGTTATTTCACGCGCTTTAAGGAGCCGCCTATCCCAATACGCTATCTGAAATAGGGGCGACGTAAGTTGAACAAATGTGATAAAATTGAGCTGAATTCTTATATTAACCATAATATATAATGATCTAATCGGGTCTCTGATTGCCCTATCATAGAAGTTTAATAGTGCATTTTACTCGTCATTTCATGCGTTTTACGGTGCCGCCTATCCCAAATACTCTATCTGATATAGGAGCGACGTAAATTGAACAAATGTGATAAAATTACGCTGCATCCTTATATTAATCATAATATAAAATGACATAATCGGGTCTCTGATAGCCTTATCCAAGAAGTTTAGTAGTGCATTTTACTCGACATTTCATGCGCTTTATGTTGCCACCTGGCCCAATACGCTATCTGAAATAGGAGCGTCGTAAGTTGAACAAATGTGATAGAATTACGCAGAATTTTTACAATAACCGTAATATAATACGATCAATTCGGGTCTCTGATTGCCCTATCATGGAAGTTTAATGGTGCATTTTACTCGTCATTTCATGCGCTTTAAGGTGCCGCTTAGCCCAATACGCTATCTGAAATAGGGGCGACGTAAATTGAACAAATGTGATAAAATTTCGCTGAATTCTTATATTAACCATAATATAAGATGACCTAATCGGGTCTCTGTTAGCCCTATCCGAGAAGTTTAGTAGTGCATTTTACTCGACATTTCATGCGCTTTAAGATGCCGTCTAGTCCAATACGCTATCTGAAATTGGAGCTACGTAAATTGAACAAACGTGATAGAATTACGCAGAATTCTTATATTAACCATAATATAACACGATATATACGGTTCTCTGATTGACCTATCATAGAAGTTTAATAGTGCATTCTACTCGTCATTTCATGCGCTTTAAGGTGCCGCTTAGCCCAATACGCTATCTGAAATAGGAGCGACGTAAATGGAACAAATGCGATAGAATTTCTCTGAATTCTTAAATTAACCATAATATGAAATGATCTAATCGGGTCTCTGTTTGCCCTACCCTAGAAGTTTAATAGTGCGTTTTACTGTATATTTCATGCGCTTTAAGGTGCCGCCTAGCCCAATACGCTATCTGAAATAGGAGCGACATAAATTGAACAAATGTGATAAAATTACGTTGAATTCTTATATTAACAATAATACAAAATGATCTAATCGGGTCTCTGATTGCACTGTCATAGAAGTTTACTGCTGGATTTTACTCGACATTTCATGCGCTTTAATTTGCCACCTAGCCCAATACGCTATCTGAAATAGGGGCGACGTAAATTGAACAAATGTGATAGAATTACGCAGAATTCTTATATTAACCATAATTTAAGATGATCTAATCGGGTCTCTGATTGCCCTGTCACAGAAGTTCAGCAGTGCATTTTACTCGACATTTCATGCGCTTTAAGGCGCCGTCTAGCCCAATCCGCTATCTGAAATTGGAGCAGTGTAAATTGAATAAATGTGATAGAGTTACGCAGAATTCTTATATAAACCATAATATAAAATGATCTCATCGGGTCTCTGATTGCCCTATCAAAGAAGTTTAGTACTGCATTTTACTCGTGACGCCATGCGCTTTAAGGTGCCGCTTAGCCCAATGCGCTATCTGAAATAGGAGCGACGTAAATTGAACAAATGTGATAGAATTACGCAGAATTCTTATACTAACCATAATATAATACGATCTATTCTGGTTTCTGATTGCGCTATCATAGAAGTTTAACAGGGCATTTTAGTCGTCATTTCATGCGCTTTAAGGTGCCGCCTATCCCAATACGCTATCTGAAATAGGAGCGACGTAAATTGAACAAACGTGACAGAATTACGCAGAATTCTTATATTAACCATAATATAATACGATATATACGGTTCTCTGATTGACCTATCATAGAAGTTTAATAGTGCATTCTACTCGACATTTCATGCGCTTTAAGATGCCACCTAGTCCAAAACGCTATCTGAAATTGTGGCTACGTAAATTGAACCGACGTGATAGAATTACGCAGAATTCATATATTAACCATAATATAATACGATGTATTCGGGTCTCTGATTGCCCTATCATAGAAGTTTAAAAGTGCATTTTACTCGTCATTTCATGCGCTTTAAGGTGCCGCCTAGCCCAATACGCTATCTGAAATACGAGCGACGTAAATTGAACAAATGTGATAGAATTTTGCTGAATTCTTATATTAAACATAATATAATATGATCTATTCGGGTCTCTGATTGCCCTATCATAGAAGTTTAATAGTGCATTTCACTCGTCATTTCATGTGCTTTAAGGTGCCGCCTAGCCCAGTACGCTATCTGAAATAGGGGCGACGTAAATTGAATATATGTGATAGAATTACGCAGAATTCTTATCTTAATCATAATTTAAAATGACCTTGTCGGGTCTGTGATTGCCCTATCCGAGAAGTTTAGTAGTGCATTTTACTCGTAATTGCATGCGCTTTAAGATGCCGCTTAGCCCAATACGCTATCTGAAATAGGAGCGACATAAATTGAACAAATGTGATAGAATTACGCAGAATTCTTATACTAACCATAATATAATACGATCTATTCTGGTTTCTGATTGCGCTATCATAGAAGTTTAACAGTGCATTTTACTCGTAATTGCATGCGCTTTAATATGCCGCTTAGCCCAATACGCTATCTGAAATAGGAGCGACGTAAATTGAACAAATGTGATAAAATTACGCTGAATTCTTATATTAATCATAATATAAGATGACCTAATCGGGTCTCTGATTGCCCTATCCTAGAAGTTTAGTGGTGCATTTTACTCGACATTTTATGCGCTTTAAGATGCCACCTCGCCCAGTACGCTATCTGAAATAGGAGCGTCGTAAATTGAACAAATGTGATACAATTACGCCGAATTCTTATATTTACCATATTATAATACGATCTATTCGGGTCTCTGATTGCCCTATCAAAGAAGTTTAGTAGTGCATTATACTCGTTAGTTCATGCGCTTTAAGATGACGCCTATCCCAATACGCTATCTGAAATAGGGGCGACGTAAATTGATCAAATGAGATAAAATGACGCTGCATTCTTATATTAAAAATAATATAAAATGATCTAATCGGGTCTCTGCTTGCCCTATCATAGAAGTTTAATAGTACATTTTACTCGTCATTCCATGCGCTTTAAGGTGCCGCTTAGCCCAATGCGCTATCTGAAATAGGAGCGACGTAAATTGAACAAATGTGATAGAATTACGCAGAATTCTAATATTAACCATAATTTAAAATGACCTATCGGATCTCTGATTGCCCTATCAGAGAAGTTTAGTAGTGCATTTTACTCGACATTTCATGCGCTTTAAGATGCCGCCTCGCCCAATACGCTATCTGAAATAGGAGCGACGTAAATTGAACAAATGTGATAGAATTACGTAGAATTCTTATATTAACCATAATTTAAAATGATCTAATCGGGTGTCTGATTGCCCAATCATAGAAGGTTAGTAGTGCATTTTACTCGACATTTCATGCGCTTTAAGATGCCACCTAGCCTAATAGATTATCTGAAATGGGGGCAACGTAAATTGAAAAAGGTGATAAAATGACGCTAAATTCTTATATTAAGAATAATATAAAATGATCTAATCGGGTCTCCGATTGCCCTATCCTAGAAGTTTAGTATTGCATTTTACTCGTCATTTCATGCGCTTTAAGGTGCAGCCTATCCCAATACGCTATCTGAAATTAGAGCTACGTAAATTAAACAAATGTGATAGAGCTACGACGAATTCTTAAATTATCCATAATATACGACGATCTGATCGGGTCTCTGATTGCCCTATCCTAGAAGTTTAGTAGTGCATTTTACTCGACATTTCATGCGCTTTAAGATGCCACCTAGCCCAATACGCTATCTGAAATAGGAGCGACGTAAATTGAACAAATGTGATAAAATTACGCTGAATTCTTATATTAAAAATAATATAAAATGATCTAATCGGGTCTCTGATTGCCCTATCAAAGAAGTTTAGTAGTGCATTATACTCGTTAGTTCATGCGCTTTAAGATGCCGCCTATCCCAATACGCTATCTGAAATAGGGGCGACGTAAATTGAACAAATGTGATAAAATTAAGCTGAATTCTTGTATTAACCATAATATAAGATGATCTAATCGGGTGTCTGATTGCCCAATCATAGAAGGTTAGTAGTGCATTTTAGTCGACATTCCACGCGCTTTAAGATGCCGCCTAGCCCAACACGCTGTCTGAAATTGGAGCGACGTAAATTGAACAAATGTGATGGAATTACGGTGCATCCTTATATTAATCATAATATAAGATGACGTAATCGGGTCTCTGTTTGCCCTACCCTAGAAGTTTAATAGTGCATTTTACTCGACATTTCATGCGCTTTAAGATGCCGCTTAGACGAATACGCCATCTGAAGCAGGAGCGACGTAAATTGAACAAATGTGATAGAATTATGCAGAATTCTTATATTAACCATGATATAATATGATCTATTCGGGTCTCTGATTGCCCTATCAAAGAAGTTTAGCAGTGTATTATACTCGCTATTTCATGCGCTTTGAGGTGCCGCCTATCCCAATACGCTATCTCACATAGGGGCGACGTAAATTGAACAAATGTGATAAAATTAAGCTGAATTCTTATATTAACCATAATATAAAGTGATCTAATCGGGTCTCTGATTGCCCTATCATAGAAGGTTAGTAGTGCATTTTACTCGTCATTCCACGCGCTTTAAGATGCCGCCTAGCCCAATACGCTCTCTGAAATAGGAGCGACGTAAACTGAACAAATGTGATAGAATTACGCTGAATTCTTATATTAAGCGCAATATAAAATGATCTAATCAGGTCTCTGTTTACCTTACCCAAGAAGTTTGATAGTGCATTTTACTCGCCATTTCATGCGCTTTGAGATGCCGCTTAGCCCAATACGCTATCTGAAATAGGAGCGACGTAAATTGAACAAATGTGATAGAATTACGCTGAATTCCTATATTAACCGTAATATAAAATGATCTAATCGGGTCTCTATTTGCATTACCCTAGAAGTTTAGTAGTGCATTTTACTCGCCATTTCATGCGCTTTGAGATGCCGCGTAGCACGATACGCTATCTGAAATAGGAGCGACGTAAGTTGAACAAATGTGATAGAATTACGCTGCATTCTTATGCTAACCGTAATATAAAAAGATATAATCGGGTCTCCGTTTGCCTTATCCTAGAAGTTTAATAGTGCATTTTGCTCGCTATTCCATGCGCTTTGAGATGCTCCTTAGCACAATACGTTATCCGAAATAGGAGCGACGTAAATTGAACAAATGTGATAGAATTACGCAGAATTCTTGTATTAACCATAATTTAAAATGATCTAATCGTGTCTCTGATTGCCCTATCATAGAAGTTGAATAGTGGATTGTTCTCGTCATTTCATGCGCTTTATGGTGCCGCCTAGCGCAATACGCCATCTGAAATAGGAGCGACGTAAATTGACCAAATGTGATAGAATTACGCTAAATTCGTATATTAATCATAATATAAGATGACCTAATTGGGCCTCTGATAGCCCTATCCTAGAAGGTTAGTAGTGCATTTTACTCGTCATTTCATGCGCTTTAAGGTGCCGCCTAGCGCAATACGCTATCTGGAATAGGAGCGACATAAATTGAACAAATGTGATAGAATTACGCACAATTCTTATGTTAACCATAATATAGAATGATCTAATCGGGTCTTTGATTGCCCTAGCATAGAAGGTTAGCAGTGCATTTTACTCGTCCTTCTACGCGCTTTAAGGTGCCGCCAAGCCCAATACGCTATCTGAAATAGGAGCGACATAAATTGAACAAACGTGATAGAATTACGCAGAATTCTTATATTAACCATAATATAATACGATATATACGGTTCTCTGATTGACCTATCGTAGAAGTTTAATGTTGCATTCTACTCGTCATTTCATGCGCTTTAAGGTGCCGCCTAGCGCAATACGCTATCTGGAATAGGAGCGACATAAATTGAACAAATGTGATAGAATTACGCACAATTCTTATGTTAACCATAATATAGAATGATCTAATCGGGTCTTTGATTGCCCTAGCATAGAAGGTTAGCAGTGCATTTTACTCGTCCTTCTACGCGCTTTAAGGTGCCGCCAAGCCCAATACGCTATCTGAAATAGGAGCGACGTAAATTGAACAAATGTGATAGAATTACGCAGAATTCTTATATTAACCATAATATAATATGATCTATTCGGGTCTCTGATTGCCCTATCATACAAGTTTAATAGTGGATTTTACTCGACACATCATGCGCTTTAAGGTGCCGCCTTGCGCAATACGCTATCTGAAATAGGGGCGACGTAAATTGTACAAATGTGATAAAATTACGCTGAATTCTTATATTAACCATAATATAATACGATCTATTCTGGTTTCTGATTGCCCTATCATAGAAGTTTAATAGTGCATTTTACTCGACATTTCATGCGCTTTAAGGTGCCGCCTAGTCCAATACGCTATCTGAAATAGGAGCGACATAAATTGAACAAATGTGAGAGAATTACGCAGAATTCTTATATAAACCATAATATAATACGACCTATTCGGGTCTCTGATTGCCCTATCATAGAAGTTTAATAGTGCAGTTTACTCGCCACATCATGCGCTTTAAGGTGCCGCCTAGCCCAATACGCTATCTGAAATAGGAGCGACACAAATTGAACAAATGTGATAGAATTACGCAGAATTCTTATATTAACCATAATATAATACGATCTATTCGGGTCTCTGATTGCCCTATCATAGAAGTTTAATAGTGCATGTTACTCATCGTTTCATGCGCTTTAAGGTGCAGCTTGGCCCAATACGCTATCTGAAATAGGAGCGACATAAATTGAACAAATGTGATAAAATTACGTTGAATTCTTATATGAAACAATAATACAAAATGATCTAATCGGGTCTCTGATTGCACTATCATAGAAGTTTACTAGTGCATTTTACTCGACATTTCATGCGCTTTAAGATGCCACCTAGCTCAATACGCTATCTGAAATAGGGGCGACGTAAATTGAACAAATGTGATAGAATTACGCAGAATTCTTATATTAAACATAATATAATACGATCTATCCGGGTCTCTGATTGCCCTATCATACAGGTTTAATAGTGCATTTTACTCGTCATTTCATACGCTTTAAGGTGCCGCCTAATCCAATACGCTATGTGAAATAGGAGCGACACAAATTGAACAAATGTGATAGAAGTACGCAGAATTCTTATATTAACCATAATTTAAAATGACCTTGTCGGGTCTGTGATTGCCCTATCCGAGAAGTTTAGTAGTGCATTTTACTCGTAATTTCATGCGTTGTAAGTTGCCGCCTCGCCCAATACGCAATCTGAAATAGGAGCGACGTAAATTGAACAAATGTGATAGAATTACGCAGGATTCTTACATTAACCATATTTTAAAATGATCTAATCGGGTCTCTGATTGCCCTGTCACAGAAGTTCAGTAGTGCATTTTACTCGACATTTCATGCGCTTTAAGGTGCCGTCTAGCCCAATCCGCTATCTGAAATTGGAGCTGCGTAAATTGAATAAATGTGATAGAGTTACGCAGAATTCTTATATTATCCATAATATAATATGATCTATTCAGGTCTCCGATTGCCCTATCATAGAAGTTTAATAGTGCATTTCACTCGTCATTTCATGCGCTTTAAGGTGCCGCCTAGCCCAGTACGCTATCTGAAATAGGGGCGACGTAAATTGTACAAATGTGATAAAATTACGCTGAATTCTTATATTAACCATAATATAATACGATCTATTCTGGTTTCTGATTGCCCTATCATAGAAGTTTAATAGTGCATTTTACTCGACATTTCATGCGCTTTAAGGTGCCGCCTAGTCCAATACGCTATCTGAAATAGGAGCGACATAAATTGAACAAATGTGAGAGAATTACGCAGAATTCTTATATAAACCATAATATAATACGACCTATTCGGGTCTCTGATTGCCCTATCATAGAAGTTTAATAGTGCAGTTTACTCGCCACATCATGCGCTTTAAGGTGCTGCTTGGCCCAATACGCTATCTGAAATAGGAGCGACATAAATTGAACAAATGTGATAAAATTACGTTGAATTCTTATATGAAACAATAATACAAAATGATCTAATCGGGTCTCTGATTGCACTATCATAGAAGTTTACTAGTGCATTTTACTCGAGATTTCATGCGCTTTAAGATGCCACCTAGCCCAATACGCTATGTGAAATAGGGGCGACGAAAATTGAACAAATGTGATAGAATTACGCAGAATTCTTATATTAAACATAATATAATACGATCTATCCGGGTCTCTGATTGCCCTATCATAGAAGTTTAATAGTGCATTTTACTCGTCATTTCATGCGCTTTAAGGTGCCACCTAGTCCAATACGCTATCTGAAATAGGAGCGACACAAATTGAACAAATGTGATAGTAGTACGCAGAATTCTTATATTAACCATAATTTAAAATGACCTTGTCGGGTCTGTGATTGCCCTATCCGAGAAGTTTAGCAGTGCATTTTACTCGACATTTCATGCGCTTTAAGGTGCCGTCTAGCCCAATCCGCTATCTGAAATTGGAGCTGCGTAAATTGAATAAATGTGGTAGAGATACGCAGAATTGTTATATTAACCATAATACAAAATGATCTCATCGGGTCTCTGATTGCCCTATCAAAGAAGTTTAGTACTGCATTTTACTCGTCATGCCATGCGCTTTAAGGTGCCGCTTAGCCCAATGCGCTATCTGAAATAGGAGCGACGTAAATTGAACAAATGTGATAGAATTACGCAGAATTCTTATATTAACCATAATATAATACGATCTATTCGGGTCTCTGATTGCCATATGATAGATGTACAATAGTGCATTTTACTCGCCATTTCATGCGATTTAAGGTGCCGCCTAGCCCAATACGCTATCTGAATTAGGGGCGACGTAAATTGAACAAATGTGATAAAATTACGTTGAATTCTTAAATTAACAATAATATAAAATGATCTAATCGGGTCTCTGATTGCCCTATCCAAGAAGTTCAGTAGTGCATTTTACTCGTCATTGCATACGCTTTAAGGTGCCGCCTAGGCCAATACGCAATCTGAAATTGGAGCTACGTAAATTGAACAAATGTGATAGAGTTACGACGAATGCTTAAATCAACCATAATATAAGTTGACCTATTCGGGTCTCTGATTGCCCTATCCAAGAAGTTTAGTAGTGCATTTTACTTGACATTTCATGCGCTTTAAGATGCCACCTAGCCCAATACGCTATCTGAAATAGGGGCGACGTAAATTGAACAAATGTGATAAAATTACGCTAAATTCTTATATTATGAATAATATAAAATGATCTAATCGGGTCTCCGATTGCCGTATCCTAGAAGTTTAGTAGTGCAGTTTACTCGACATTTCATGCCCATTAACATGCCACTTAGACCAATACGCTATCTGAAATAGGAGCGACGTAAATTGAACAAATGTGATAGAATTACGCTGAATTCTTATATTAACCATAATATAAAATGATCTAATCGGATCTCTGATTGCCGTATCATAGAAGTTTAATAGTGCATTTTGCTCGTCATTTCATGCGCTTTAAGGTGCCGCTTAGCCCAATACGCTATCTGAAGTAGGAGCGACGTAAATTGAAGAAATGTGATAGAATTTCATTGAATTCTTATATTAACCACAATATAAAATGATCTAATTGGGTCACTGATGGCCGTATCCGAGAAGGTTAGTAGTGCATTTTATTCGCCATTTCATGCGCTTTAAGATGACGCCCGGTTCAATACGATATCTGATGTAGGAGCGACGTGATTTGGACAAATGTGATAGAGTTACGATGAATTCTTAAATTAGCAATAATATAAGATGATCTAATCGGGTCTCTGATTGCCCTATCCTAGAAGATTTGTAGTGCATTTTACTCGTGATTTCATGCGCTTTAAGGTGTCGCCTATCCCAATACGCTATCCGAAATTGGATCTACGTGAATTGAACAAATGTGATAGAATTACGACGAATTCTTAAATTAGCTATAATATAAGATGATCTAATCGCGTCTCTGACTGCCCTATCATAGAAGTTTGATAGTGCATTTTACTCGTCATTCCATGTGCTTCAAGGTGCCGCGTAGCCCAATACGCTAACTGGAATTGGAGCTACGTAAATTGAACAAGTGTGTTAGAGTTTCGCTGAATTCGTAAATTAACCATAATATAAAATGATATAATAGGGTCTCTGTTTGCACTACCCTAGCAGTTTAATAGTGCATTTTACTCGACATTTCATGCGCTTTAAGATGCCACCCAGTCCAATACGCTATCTGTAATAGGGGCGACGTAAATTGAACAAATGGGATAAAATTACGTTGAATTCTTATATTAACAATAATATGAAATGATCTAATCGGGTCCCTGATTGCTCTATCATAGAAGTTTGATAGTGCATTTTACTCGTCATTTCATGCGCTTTAAGGTCCCGCTTAGCCCAATACGCTATCTGAAATAGGAGCGACGTAAATTGAGCAAATGTGGTTCAAATACGCTGCATTCTTATATTAACCATAATATAAAATGATCTAATCTGGTCTCCGATTGCCCTATCCGAGAAGGTTAATAGCGCATTTTACTCGTCATTTCATTCGCTTTAAGGTGCCGCCTAGCCCAATACGCTATTTGAAATTGGAGCTACGTAAATTGAACAAGTGTAATAATGTTTCGCTGAATTCTTAAATTAACCATAATATAAAATGATCTAATCGCGTCTCTGATTGCCCTATCATAGAAGTTTGATAGTGCGTTTTACTCGTCGTTCCATGCGCTCTAAGGTGCCGCCTAGCCCAATACGCTAACTGAAATTGGAGCTACGTAAATTGAACAAGTGTGATAGAGTTTCGCTGAATTCTTAAATTAACCATAATATAAAATGATATAATCGGGTCTCTGTTTGCACTACCCTAGCAGTTTAATAGTGCATTTTACTCGACATTTCTTGCGCTTTAAGATGCCACCCAGCCCAATACGCTTTCTGTAATAGGGGCGACGTAATTTGAACAAATGGGATAAAACTACGTTGAATTCTTATATTAACAATAATATGAAATGATCTAATCGGGTCTCTGATTGCCCTATCATAGAAGTTTGATAGTGCATTATACTCGTCATTTCATGCGCTTTAACGTCCCGCTTAGCCCAATACGCTATCTGAAATAGGAGCGACGTAAATTGAGCAAATGTGGTTCAATTACGCTGCATTCTTATACTGTCCATAATATAAAATGATCTAATCTGGTCTCCGATTGCCCTATCCGAGTATGTTAATAGCGCGTTTTACTCGTCATTTCATTCGCTTTAAGGTGCCGCCTAGCCCAATACGCTATCTGAAATTGGAGCTACGTAAATTGAACGAGTGTTATAAAGTTTCGCTGCATTCTTAAATTAACCATAATATAAAATGATCTAATCGGGTCTCTGATCGCCCTATCATAGAAGTTTAATAGTGGATTTTGCTGGGCATCTCATGCGCTTTAAGATGCCACACAGCCCAATACGCAATCTGAAATTGGAGCTACGTAAATTGAGCAAACGTGATAGAATTACGCAGAATTCTTATATTAACCATAATATAATATGATCTACTCGGGTCTCTGATTGCCCTATCATAGAAGCTTAATAGTGCATTTTACTCGTCATTTCAGGCGCTTTAAGGTGCCGCCTAGCCCAAAACGCTATCTGAAATTGGAGCTACGTAAATTGAACAAGTGTAATAATGTTTCGCTGAATTCTTAAATTAACCATAATATAAAATGATCTAATCGCGTCTCTGATTGCCCTATCATAGAAGTTTGATAGTGCGTTTTACTCGTCATTCCATGCGCATTAAGGTGCCGCCTAGCCCAATACGCTATCTGAAATTGGAGCTACGTAAATTGAGCAAACGTGATAGAATTACGCAGAATTCTTATATTAACCATAATATAATATGATCTACTCGGGTCTCTGATTGCCCTATCATAGAAGTTTAATAGTGCATTTTGCTCGGCATTTCATGCGCGTTAAGGTGCCGCTTATCCCAATACGCTATCTGAGTTAGGAGTGACGGAAATAGAACAAACGTGATAGAATTACGCTGAATTCTTATATTAATCACAATATAAGATGATCTAATCGGGTCTCTGGTTGCTCTATCCTAGATGTTTAGTAGTGCATTTTACTCGAAATTTCATGCGCTTTATGATGCCGCATAGCCCAATACGCTATCTGAAATACGGGCAACGTAAATTGAACAAATGTGAAAAAAGTACGGTGAATTCTTATATTAACAATAATATAAAATGATCAAATCGGGTCTCTGATTGCCCTATCATAGAAGTTTAATAGTTCATTTTACACGAAATTTCATGCGCTTTAAGGTGCCGCTTAGCACAATACGCTATCTGAAATAGGAGCGACGTAAATTGAACAAATGTGATAGAATTTCGCTGAATTCTTGTATTAACCATAATATATAATGATATAAACGGGTCTCTGATTGCCCTATCGTAGAAGGTTAGTAGTGCATTTCAATCGAAATTTCGTGCGCTTTAAGATGCCGCTTAGCCCAATACGCTACCTGAAGTAGGAGCGACGTAAATTGAGCAAACGTGATAGAATTACGCAGAATTCTTATATTAACCATAATATAATATGGTCTATTCGGGTCTCTGATTGCCCTATCATAGAAGTTTAATAGTGCATTTTACTCGTCATTGCATGCGCTCTAAGGTGCCGCCTAGCCCAAATCGCTGTCTGAAATAGGGGCGACGTAAATTGAACAAATGTGATAAAATTACGCTGAATTCCTATATTAACAATAATATAAAATGATCTAATCTGGTCTCTGATTGACCTCTCATAGAACTTTAACAGTGCATTTTGCTCATCATATCATGCGCTTTACGGTGCCGCCTAGCCCAGCCCGCTATCTGAAATTGGAGCTACGAAAATTGAACAAATGTGATAGAATTACGCAGAATTCTTATATTGAACATAATATAAAATGATCTAATCGGGAATCTGTTTGCCCTACCCTAGAAGTTTAATAGCGCATTTTACTCGACATTTCATTCGCTTTAAGATGCCACCTAGCCCAATACGCTCTCTGAAATATGGGCGACGTAAATTGAACAAATGTGATAAAATTACGCCGAATTCTCATAATAACAATAATATAAAATGATCTAATCGGGTCTCTGATTGCCCTATCATAGAAGTTTAATAGTGCATTGTACTCGCCATTTGATGCGCTATAAGGTGCCACTTAGCCCAATACGCTATCTGAAATAGGAGCGACGTAAATTGAACAAATGTGATAGAATTACGCAGAATTCTTATATTAACCATAATTTAAAGTGATCTAATCGGGTCTCTGATTGCCCTATCGTAGAAGTTGAATAGTGCATTTTACTCGTCACTTCATGCGCTTTAAGGTGCCGCCTAGCCCAATACGCTATCTGAAATTGGAGCTACGTAAATTGAACAAGTGTGATAGAGTTTCGCTGAATTCTTAAATTAAACATAATATAAAATGATCTAATCGGCTCTCTCCTTGCCCGACCCCAGAATTATAATAGTGCATTTTACTCGACGTTTCATACGCTTTATGATGCAACCTAGCCCAATACGCTATCAGGAATAGGGGCGACGTAATTTGAACAAATGTGATAAAATTACGATGCATTCTTATATTAACAATAATATAAAATGATCTAATCGGGTCCCTGATTGCCCTATCATAGAAGCATAATAGTGCATTTTACTCGACATTTCATGCGCTTTATGATGCCGCTTAGCCCAATATGCTATCTGAAATAGGAGCGACGTAAATTGTACAAATGTGATAGAATTACGCAGAATTCTTATATTAACCATAATATAATACGATCAATTCGGGTCTCTGATCGCCCTATCATAGAAGTTTAACAGTGCATGTTACTCGTCATTTCATGCGCTTTAAGGTGCCGCTTGGCCCAATACGCTATCTGAAACAGAAGCGACGTAAATTGAACAAATGTGATAGAATTTCGCTGAATTCTTAAATTAACCATGATATAAAATGATCTAATCGGGTCTCTGTTTGCCGTACCCTTGAAGTTCAATAGTGCATTTTACTCGACATTTCATTAGCTTTAATATGCCACCCAGCCCAATACGCTATCTGAAATAGGGGCGACGTAAATTGAACAAATGTGGTATAACTTCGCTGAATTCTTATATTAACCATAATATAAGATGACCTAATCGGGTCTCTGATTGCCCTATCCGGGAAGCTTAGTAGTGCATTTTACTCGACATTTCATGCGCTTTAAGATGCCGCCTAGTCCAATGCGCTATCTGAAATTGGAGCTACGTAAATTGCACAAACGTGATAGAATTACGCAGAATTCTTATGTTAGGCATAATATAATACGATCTATTCGGGTCTCTGATTGCCCTATCATAGAAGCTTAATAGTGCATTTTACGAGTCATTTCATGCGCTTTATGGTGCCGCCTAGCCCAATACGCAATCTGAAATAGGAGCGATATAAATTGAACAAATGTGATAAAATTACGTTGAATTCTTATATTAACAATAATATAAAATGATCTAATCGGGTCTCTGATTGCCCTATGATAGAAGTTTAATAGTGCATTTTACTCGACATTTCATGCGCTTTAAGATGCCGCCCATCCCAGTACGCTATCTGAAATAGGAGCGACGTAAATTGAACAAGTGTGATAGAATTACGCAGAATTCTTATATTAACCATAATATAGAATGATCTAATCGGGTCTCTGATTGCCCTATCATAGAAGTTTGATAGTGCATTGTACTCGTCATTCCATGCGCTTCAAGGTGCCGCCTAGCCCAATACGCTAACTGAAATTGGAGCTACGTAAATTGAACAAGTGTGTTAGAGTTTCGCTGAATTCTTAAATAAACCATAATATAAAATTATATAATAGGGTCTCTGTTTGCACTACCCTAGCAGTTTAATAGTGCATTTTACTCGACATTTCATGCGCTTTAAGATGCCACCCAGTCCAATACGCTATCTGTAATAGGGGCGACGTAAATTGAACAAATGGGATAAAATTACGTTGAATTCTTATATTAACAATAATATGAAATGATCTAATCGGGTCTCTGATTGCCCTATCATAGAAGTTTGATAGTGCATTTTACTCGTCATTTCATGCGCTTTAAGGTCCCGCTTAGCCCAATACGCTATCTGAAATAGGAGCGACGTAAATTGTGCAAATGTGGTTCAATTACGCTGCATTCTTATATTAACCATAATATAAAATGATCTAATCTGGTCTCCGATTGCCCTATCCGAGAAGGTTAATAGCGCATTTTACTCGTCATTTCATTCGCTTTAAGGTGCCGCCTAGCCCAATACGCTATCTGCAATTGGAGCTACGTAAATTGAACAAATGTGATAGACTTTCGCTGAATTCTTAAATTAACCATAATATGAAACGATCAAATCGGGTCTCTGTTTGCCCTACCCTACAAGTTTAATAGTGCATTTTACTCGACATTTCATGCGCTTTAAGATGCCGCGTAGCCCAATACGCTATCAGACATAGGGGCGACGTAATTTGAACAAATGTGATAAAATTACGATACATTCTTATATTAACAATAATATAAAATGATCTAATCGGGTCCCTGATTGCCCTATCATAGAAGTTTAATAGTGCATTTTACTGGACATTTCATGCGTGTTAAGGTGCCGCTTAGACCAGTACGCTATCTGAAATAGGAGCGACGTAAATTGAACAAATGTGATAGAATTTCGCTGAATTCTTATATTAACCATAATATAAAATGATCTAATCGGGTCTCTGATTGACCTGTCATAGAAGTTTAATAGTGCATTTTAGTCGCCATTTCATGCGCTTTAAGGAGCCGCATAGCCCAATACGCGATCTGAAATAGGAGCGACGTAAATTGTACAAATGTGATAGAATTACGCAGAATTCTTATATTGACCATAATATAAAATGATCTAATCTGGTCTCCGATTGCCCTATCCGAGAATGTTAATAGCGCATTTTACTCGTCATTTCATTCGCTTTAAGGTGCCGCCTAGCCCACTACGCTATCTGAAATTGGAGCTACGTAAATTGAACAAGTGTTATAAAGTTTCGCTAAATTCTTAAATTAACCATAATATAAAATGATCTAATCGGGTCTCTGTTTGCCGTACCCTAGAAGTCTAATAGTGCATTTTACTCGACATTTCATGCGCTTTAAGATGCCACCTAGCCCAATACGCTATCTGAAATACGGGCAACGTAAATTGAACAAATGTGAAAAAAGTACGGTGAATTCTTATATTAACAATAATATAAAATGATCTAATCGGGTCTCTGATTGCCCTATCATAGAAGTTTAATAGTACAATTTACACGAAATTTCATGCGCTTTAAGGAGCCGCTTAGCACAATACGCTATCTGAAATAGGAGCGACGTAAATTGAACAAGTGTTATAAAGTTTCGCTAAATTCTTAAATTAACCATAATATAAAATGATCTAATCGGGTCTCTGTTTGCCGTACCCTAGAAGTCTAATAGTGCATTTTACTCGACATTTCATGCGCTTTAAGATGCCACCTAGCCCAATACGCTATCTGAAATTGGAGCTACGTAAATTGAACAAGGGTGATAGAACAACGCTGAATTCTTAAATTAACCATAATATAAAATGATCTAATCGTGTCTCTGTTTGCCGTACCCTGGAATTTTAATAGTGCATTTTACTCGTCATTTCGTGCGCTTTAAGGTGCCACTTAGCCCAATACGCTATCTGAAATAGGAGCGACGTAAATTGAACAAATGTGATAGAAGTACGCTGAATTCTTATATTAATCATAATATAAGATGATCTAATCGGGTCTCTGGTTGCTCTATCCTAGATGGTTAGTAGTGCATTTTACTCGAAATTTCATGCGCGTTAAGATGCCGCATAGCCCAATACGCTATCTGAAATACGGGCAACGTAAATTGAACAAATGTGAAAAAAGTACGGTGAATTCTTATATTAACAATAATATAAAATGATCTAATCGGGTCTCTGATTGCCCTATCATAGAAGTTTAATAGTACATTTTACACGAAATTTCATGCGCTTTAAGGAGCCGCTTAGCACAATACGCTATCTGAAATAGGAGCGACGTAAATTGAACAAATGTGATAGAGTTTCGCTGAATTCTTGTATTAACCATAATATAAAATGATATAAACGGGTCTCTGATTGCCCTATCATAGAAGGTTAGTAGTGCATTTTAATCGACATTTCGTGCGCTTTAAGATGCCGCTTAGCCCAATACGCTACCTGAAGTAGGAGCGACGTAAATTGAACAAACGTGATAGAATTACGCAGAATTCTTATATTAACAATAATATAAAATGATCTAATCGTGTCTCAGATTGCCCTACCCTAGAAGTTTAACAGTGCATTTTACTCGACATTTCATGCGCTTTAAGATGCCGCCTAGCTCAATACGCTATCTGAATTAGGGGCGACGTAAATTGAACAAATGTGATGAAATTACGCAGAATTCTTATATTAACCATAATATAATATGATCTATTCGAGTCTCTGATTGCCCTATCATGGAAGCTTAGTAGTGCATTTTACTCGTCATTTCATGCGCTTTAATGTGCCGCCTAGCCCAATCCGCTATCTGAATTTTGAGCTACGTAAATTGAACAAATGTGACAGAGTTACGCAGAATTCTTATATTAACCATAATATAAAATGATCTAATCGGGTCTCTGATTGCCCTGTCATACACGGTTAGCAGTGCATTTCACTCGACATTTCGTGCGCTTTAAGATGCCGCTAAGCCCAATACGCCACCTGAAATTGGAGCGACGTAAATTGAACGAATGTGATAGAATTACACTGAATTCTTATATAAATCATAATATAAGAAGATCTAATCGGGTCTCTGACTGCCCTATCCTAGAAGTTTAGTAGTGCATTTTACTCGACATTTCATGCGCTTGAAGATGCCGCTTAGCTCAATACGCTATCTGAAATAGGAGCGACGTAAATTGAACAAATGTGATAAAATTACGTTGAATTCTTATATTAACAATAATATTAAATGATCTAATCGGGTCTCTGATTGCCCTACCATAGAATTTTAATAGTGCATTTTACTCGTCATTTCATGCGCTTTATGATGCAACCTAGCCCAATACGCTATCTGAAATTGGGGCGACGTAAATTTAACAAGTGTGATAGAGTTTCGCTGAATTCATAAATTAACCATAATATAAAATGATCTGATCGGGTCTCTGATTGCCCTATCATAGAAGTTTAATAGTGCATTTTACTCGACATTTCATGCGCTTTATGATGCAACCTAGCCCAATACGCTATCTGAAATAGGGGCGACGTAAATTGAACAAATGTGACAGAGTTACGCAGAATTCTTATATTAACCATAATATAAAATGATATAATCGGGTCTCTGATTGCCCAGTCATAGAAGGTTAGTAGTGCATTATACTCGACATTTCGTGCGCTTTAAGATGCCGCTAAGCCCAATACGCCACCTGAAATTGGAGCGACGTAAATTGAACGAATGTGATAGAATTACACTGAATTCTTATATTAATCATAATATAAGATGATCTAATAGGGTCTCTGACTGCCCTATCCTAGAAGTTTAGTAGTGCATTTTACTCGACATTTCATGCGCTTTAAGATGCCGCTTAGCCCAATACGCTATCTGAAATAGCAGCGGCGTAAATTGAACAAATGTGATAAAATTACGTTGAATTCTTATATTAACAATAATATAAAATGATCTAATCGGGTCTCTGATTGCCCTACCCTAGAATTTTAATAGCGCATTGTACTCGTCATTTCATGCGCTTTATGATGCAACCTAGCCCAATACGCTATCTGAAATAGGGGCGACGTAAATTGAACAAATGTGATAAAATTACGCCGAATTCTTATATTAACAATAATATAAAATGATCTAATCGGGTCTCTGGTTGCTCTATCCTGGATGTTTAGTAGTGCATTTTACTCGAAATTTCATGCGCTTTAAGATGCCGCATAGCCCAATACGCTATCTGAAATACGGGCAACGTAAATTGAACAAATGTGAAAAAAGTACGGTGAATTGTTATATTAACAATAATATAAAATGATCTAATCGGGTCTCTGATTGCCCTATCATAGAAGTTTAATAGTGCATTTTACTCGACATTTCATGCGCTTTATGATGCAACCTAGCCCAATACGCTACCTGAAGTAGGGGCGACGTAAATTGAACAAATGTGATAAAATTACGCCGCATTCTTATATTAACAATAATATAAAATGATCTAATCGGGTCTCTGATTGCCCTTTCATAGAAGTTTAATAGTTCATTTCACTCGAAATTTCATGCGCTTTAAGGTGCCTCTTATCACAATACGCTACCTGAAGTAGGAGCGACGTAAATTGAACAAATGTGATAGAATTTCGCTGAATTCTTAAATTAACCATAATATAAAATGATCTAAGCGGGTCTCTGATTGCCCTATCATAGAAGGTTAGCAGTGCGTTTTACTCGACATTTCGTGCGCTTTAAGATTCCGCTTAGCCCAATACGCTACCTGAAGTAGAAGCGACGTAAATTGAACAAACGTGATAGAATTACGCAGAATTCTTATATTAACCATAATATAAAATGATCTAATCGGGTCTCTGTTTGCCCTAGCCTAGAATTTTAATAGTGCATTTTACTCGTCATTTCATGCGCTTTAAGGTGCCGCTTAGCCCAATACGCTATCTGAAATAGGAGCGACGCAAATTGAACAAATGTGATAAAATTACTCAGAATTCTTATATTAACAATTATATAAAATGATCTAATCGGGTCTCTGATTGCCCTATCATAGAAGTTTAATAGTGCATTTTACTCGTCATTTCATGCGCTTTATGGTCCCGCTTAGCCCAATACGCTATCTGAAATAGGAGCGACGTAAATTGAGCAAATGTGGTTCAATTACGCTGCATTCTTATATTAACCATAATATAAAATGATCTAATCGGGTCTCTCATTGCCCTATCATAGAAGGTTAGTAGTGCATTTTACTCGTCATTCCACGCGCTTTAAGATGCCGCCTAGACCAATATACTATCTGAAATAGCAGCTACTTAAATTGAACAAATGGGATAGAATTCCGCAGAATTCTTATATTAACCGTAATATAAAATGATCTAATCGGCTCTCTGTTTGGCCTACCCTAGAAGTTTAATAGTGCATTTTACTCGACATTTCATGCGCTTTAAGATGCCGCTTAGGCCAATACGCTATCTGTAGTAGGAGCGACGTTAATTAAACAAATTTGATAGAATTACGCAGAATTCTTATATTAACGATAATATAATACGATCTATTCGGGCCTCTGATTGCCCTATCATAGAAGTTTAATAGTGAATTTTACTCGCCACTTCGTGCGCTTTAAAGTGCCGCCTAGCCCAATACGGTATCTGAAATAGGAGCGACATAAATTGAACAAATGTGATAGAATTACGCAGAATTCTTGTATTAACCATAATATAGAACGATCTAATCGGGTCTTTGATTGCCCTATCATAGAAGGATAGTAGTGCATTTTACTCGTTATTCCACGCTCTTTAAGATGCCGCCTAGCCCAATACACTATCTGAAATTGGGGCTACGTAAATTGGACAAGTGTGATAGAGTTTCGCTGAATTCTTAAATTAACCATAATATAAAATGATCTAATCGGGTCTCTGTTTGCCCTACCCTAGAAATTTAATAGTGCATTTTACTCGATATGTCATGCGCTTTAAGATGCTACCTAGCCCAATGCGCTATCTGGAATAGGGGCGACGTAAATTGAACAAATGTGATAAAAGTTCGCTGAATTCTTATTTTAACCATAATATAAGATGACCTAATCGGGTTTCTGATTGCCCCATCCGAGAAGTTTAGTAGTACATTTTACTCGACATTTCATGCGCTTTAAGATGCCGCCTAGCACAATACGCTATCTGAAATTGGAGCTACGTAAATTGAACAAACGTGATAGAATTGCGCAGAATTCTTTTAATAACCATAATATAATACGACCTATTCGGGTCTCTGATTGCCCTATCATAGAAGTTTAATAGTGCATTTTACTCGTCATTTCATGCACTTTAAGGTGCCGCCGAGCGCAATACGCTAACTGAATTAGTAGCGTCATAAATTGAAGAAATGTGATAGAATTACGCAGAATTCTTATATTAACCATAATATTGATTGATCTAATCGGGTCTTTGATTGCCCTATCACAGATGGTTAGTAGTGCATTTTACTCGTCATTCTACGCGCTTTAAGCTGCCGCCTCGCCCAATACGCTATCTGAAATAGGAGCGACGTAAATTGAACAAATGTGATAGAATTTCGCTGAATTCTTAAATTAACCATAATATAAAATGATCTGATCGGGTCTGTGTTTGCCCTACCCTAGAAGCTTAATAGTGCATTTTACACGCCATTTCATGCGCTTTGAGATGCCGCTTAGCCCAATACGCTATCTGAAATAGAAGCGACGTAAATTGAACAAATGTGATAGAATGTTGCTGAATTCTTAAATTAACCATAATATAAAATGATGTAATCGAGTCTCTGTTTGCCTTACCCTAGAAGTTTAATAGTGCATTGTACTCGCCAATTCATGCGCTTTAAGGTGGCGCCTAGCCCAATACGCTATCTGAATTAGGAGCGACGTAAATTGGACAAATGTGATAGAATTATACAGAATTCTTATATTAACCATAACATAAAATGGTCTAATCGGGTCTCTGATTGCCCTATCATAGAAGGTTATTAGTGCATTTTACTCGTCATTCCACGCGCTTTAAGATGCCGCCTAGACCAACATACTATCTGAAATAGCAGCTACTTAAATTGAACAAATGTGACAGAATTGCGCTGCATTCTTATATTAACCATAATATAAAATGATCTAATTGGGTCTCTGATGGCCGTATCCGAGAAGGATAGTAGGGCATTTTATTCGCCATTTCATGCGCTTTAAGAGGCCGTCTAGCTCAATACGATATCTGGTGTAGGAGCGACGTAAATTGACCAAATGTGGTAGAATTACCCAGAATTCTTATATTAACCCTAATATAATACGATATATTCGGATCTCTGATTGCCCTATCATAGAAGTTTAATAATGCATTTTACTCGTCATTTCATGCGCTTTAAGGTGCCGCCTAGCTCAATACGCTATCTGAAATAGGAGCGACGTAAATTCAACAAATGTGATAGACTTACTCAGAATTCATATATTAACCATAATATAATATGATCTATTCGGGTCTCTGATTGCCCTATCATAGATGGTTAGTAGTGCATTTTATTCGTCACTCCATGCGCTTTAAGATGCCGCCTAGAGCAATATACTATCCGAAATAGGAGCTACGTAAATTGAACAAATGTGATAGAATTACTCAGGTTCCTTGTATTAACCGTAATATAAAATGATCTAATCGGCTCTCTGTTTGCCCAATCATAGAAGCTCAATAGTGCATTTTACTCGTCATTTCATGCGCTTTAAGGTGCCGCCTAGCCCAATACGCTATCTGAAATAGGAGCGACGTAAATTGAACAAATGTGATAGAATTCCGCAGAATCCTTATATTAACCATAATATAATATGATCTATTCGGGTCTCTGATTGCCCTACCCTACAAGTTTAATAGTGCATTTTACTCGCCATTTCATGCGCTTTGAGGTGCCGCTTTGCCCAATACGCTATCTGAAATAGGAGCGACGTAAATTGAACAAATGTGATAGAATTTCGCTGAATTCTTATTTTAACCATAATATAAGATGACCTAATCGGGTCTCTGATTGCCCTGCCCGAGAAGTTTTGTAGTGCATTTTACTCGTCATTTCATGCGCTTTAAGATGCCGCCTAGTCCAATGCGCTATCTGAAATTGGAGCTATGTAAATTGAACAAACGTGATAGAATTACGCAGAATTCTTATATTAACCATAATATAATTCGATCTATTCGGGTCTCTGATTGCCCTATCACAGAAATATAATAGTGCATTTTACTCGTCATTTCATGCGCTTTAAGGTGCCGCTTTGCCCAATACGCTATCTGAAATAGGAGCGACGTAAATTGAACAAATGTGATAGAATTACGCAGAATTCTTATATTACCCATAATATAGAATGATCTAATCGGGTCTTTGATTGCCCTATCATAGATGGTTAGTAGTGCATTTTACTCGTCATTCCACGCGCTTTAAGATGCCGCCTAGCCCAATACGCTATCTGAAATAGGAGCGACGTGAATTGAACAAATGTGATAGAATTACGCTGCATTCTTAAATTAATCAAAATATAAAATGATCTCATCGGCTCTCCGTTTACCCTACCCTACATGTTTAATAGTGTATTTTACTCGACATTTCATGCGCTTTAAGATGCCACACAGCCCAATACGCTATCTAAAATAGGGGCGTCGTAAATTGGACAAATGTGATAGAATTACGCAGAATTCTTATATTAACCATAATATAATACGATCTATTCTGGTTTCTGATTGCCCTATCATAGAAGTTTAATGGTGCATTTTACTCGACATTTCATGCGCTTTAAGATGCCACATAGTCCAAAGCGCTATCTGAAATTGGAGCTACGTAAATTGAACAGACGTGATAGAATTACGCAGAATTCTTATATTAACCATAATATAATACGATGTATTCGGGTCTCTGATTGCCCTATCATAGAAGTTTAATGGTGCATTTTACTCGTCATTTCATGCGCTTTAAGGTGCCGCCTAGCCCAATACGCTACCTGAAATGGGAGCGGCATAAATTGATCAAATGTTATAAAATTACGTTGAATTCTTATGTTAACAATAATACAAAATGATCTAATCGGGTCCCTGATTGCCCTGTCACAGAAGTTCAGCAGTGCATTTTACTCGACGTTTCATGCGCTTTAAGGTGCCGTCTAGCCCAATGCGCTATCTGAAATGGGAGCGACGTAAATTGAATAAATGTGATAGAGTTACGCAGAATTCTTATATAAACCATAATATAAAATGATCTCATCGGGTCTCTGATTGCCCTATCAAAGAAGTTTAGTACTGCATTTTACTCGTCACGCCATGCGCTTTAAGGTGCCACTTAGCCCAATGCGCTATCTGAAATGGGAGCGACGTAAATTGAACAAATGTGATAGAATTACGCAGAATTCTTATATTAACCATAATATAATATGATCTATTCGGGTCTCTGATTGCCCTATCATACAAGTTTAATAGTGGATTTTACTCGACACATCATGCGCTTTAAGGTGCCGCCTTGCGCAATACGCTATCTGAAATAGGAGCGACGTAAATTGAACAAATGTGTTAAAATTACGTTGAATTCTTATATTAACAATAATACAGAATGATCTAATCGGGTCTCTGATTGCACTGTCATAGAAGTTTACTAGTGCATTTTACTCGACATTTCATGCGCTTTCAGATGCCACCTAGCCCAATACGCTATCTGAAATAGGGGCGACGTAAATTGAACAAATGTGATAGAATTACGCAGAATTCATATATTAACCATAATTTAAGATGATCTAATCGGGTCCCTGATTGCCCTGTCACAGAAGTTCAGCAGTGCATTTTACTCGACGTTTCATGCGCTTTAAGGTGCCGTCTAGCCCAATGCGCTATCTGAAATGGGAGCGACGTAAATTGAACAAACGTGATAGAATTACGCAGAATTCTTATATTAACTATAATTTAAAATGACCTACTCGTATCTCTGATTGCCCTATCCGGGAAGTTGAGTGGTGCATTTTACTCGTCATTTCATGCGCTTTAAGATGCCGAATCGCCCAATACGCTATCTGAAATAGGAGCTGCGTGAATTGAATAAATGTGATAGAGTTACGCAGAATTCTTATATTAACCATAATATAAAATGATCTAATCGTGTCTCTGTTTGCCCTATCGTAGAAGTTTAATAGTGGATTTTACTCGTCACATCATGCGCTTTAAGGTGCCGCCTAGCCCAATACGCTATCTGAAATAGGAGCGACATAAATTGAACAAATGTGATAAAATTACGTTGAATTCTTATATTAACAATAATACAAAATGATCTAATCGGGTCTCTAATTGCACTGTCATAGAAGTTTACTAGTGCATTGTACTCGACATTTCATGCGCTTTAAGATGCCACCTAGCCCAATACGCTATCTGAAATAGGGGCGACGTAAATTGAACAAATGTGATAGAAATACGCAGAATTCTTATATTAACCATAATTTAAGATGATCTAATCGGGTCTCTGATTGCCCTGTCACAGAAGCTCAGCAGTGCATTTACTGGACATTTCATGCGCTTTAAGGTGCCGCCTAGTCCAATACGCTATCTGAAATAGGAGCGACACAAATTGAACAAATGTGATAAAATTACGTTGAATTCTTATATTAACAATAATACAAAATGATGTAATCGGGTCTCTGATTGCCCTATCATAGAAGTTTACTAGTGCATTTTACTCGACATTTCATGCGCTTTAAGATGCCACCTAGCCCAATACGCTATCTGAAATAGGGGCGACGTAAATTGTACAAATGTGATAAAATTACGCTGAATTCTTATATTAACCATAATATAATACGATCTATTCTGGTTTCTGATTGCCCTATCATAGAAGTTTAATAGTGCATTTTACTCGACATTTCATGTGCTTTAAGGTGCCGCCTAGTCCAATACGCTATCTGAAATAGGAGCGACATAAATTGAACAAATGTGAGAGAATTACGCAGAATTCTTATATAAACCATAATATAATACGACCTATTCGGGTCTCTGATTGCCCTATCATAGAAGTTTAATAGTGCAGTTTACTCGCCACATCATGCGCTTTAAGGTGCCGCCTAGCCCAATACGCTATCTGAAATAGGAGCGACACAAATTGAACAAATGTGATAGAATTACGCAGAATTCTTATATTAACCATAATATAATACGATCTATTCGGGTCTCTGATTGCCCTATCATAGAAGTTTAATAGTGCATGTTACTCGTCATTTCATGCGCTTTAAGGTGCCGCTTGGCCCAATACGCTATCTGAAATAGGAGCGACATAAATTGAACAAATGTGATAAAATTACGTTGAATTCTTATATGAAACAATAATACAAAATGATCTAATCGGGTCTCTGATTGCACTATCATAGAAGTTTACTAGTGCATTTTACTCGACATTTCATGCGCTTTAAGATGCCACCTAGCTCAATACGCTATCTGAAATAGGGGCGACGTAAATTGAACAAATGTGATAGAATTACGCAGAATTCTTATATTAAACATAATATAATACGATCTATCCGGGTCTCTGATTGCCCTATCATAGAGGTTTAATAGTGCATTTTACTCGTCATTTCATACGCTTTAAGGTGCCGCCTAGTCCAATACGCTATCTGAAATAGGAGCGACACAAATTGAACAAATGTGATAGAAGTACGCAGAATTCTTATATTAACCATAATTTAAAATGACCTTGTCGGGTCTGTGATTGCCCTATCCGAGAAGTTTAGTAGTGCATTTTACTCGTAATTTCATGCGCTGTAAGTTGCCGCCTCGCCCAATACGCAATCTGAAATAGGAGCGACGTAAATTGAACTAATGTGATAGAATTACGCAGGATTCTTACATTAACCATATTTTAAAATAATCTAATCGGGTCTCTGATTGCCCTGTCACAGAAGTTCAGTAGTGCATTTTGCTCGTCATTTCATGCGCTTTAAGGTGCCGTCTAGCCCAATCCGCTATCTGAAATTGGAGCTGCGTAAATTGAATAAATGTGATAGAGTTACGCAGAATTCTTATATTAACCATAATATAATATGATCTATTCAGGTCTCTGATTGCCCTATCATAGAAGTTTAATAGTGCATTTCACTCGTCATTTCATGCGCTTTAAGGTGCCACCTAGCCCAGTACGCTATCTGAAATAGGGGCGACGTAAATTGTACAAATGTGATAAAATTACGCTGAATTCTTATATTAACCATAATATAATACGATCTATTCTGGTTTCTGATTGCCCTATCATAGAAGTTTAATAGTGCATTTTACTCGACATTTCATGCGCTTTAAGGTGCCGCCTAGTCCAATACGCTATCTGAAATAGGAGCGACATAAATTGAAAAATGCGATAAAATGACGCTAAATTCTTATATTAAGAATAATATGAAATGATCCAATCGGGTCTCCGATTGCCCTATCCTAGAGGTTTAGCATTGCATTTTACACGTCATTTCATGCGCTTTAAGGTGCCATCTAGCCCAATACGCTATCTGAAATAGGGGCGACGTAAATTGAACAAATGTGATAAAATTACGCTGAATTCTTATATTAACAATAATATAAAATTATCTAATCGGGTCTCAGATTGCCCTATCATAGAAGTTTAATAGAGCATTTTACTCGTCATTTCATGCGCTTTAAGGTGCCGCTTAACACAATACGCTTTCTGAAAAAGGAGCGACGTAAATTGAACAAATGTGATAGAATTTCGCTGAATTCTTATATTAATCATAATATAAGATGACCTAATCGGGTCTCTGATTGCCCTATCCAAGAAGTTTAGTAGTGCATGTTACTCGACATTTCATGCGCTTTAAGCTGCCAGCAATCCCGATACGCTATCTGAAATAGGGGCGACGTAAATTGAAAAATGTGATAAAATGACGCTAAATTCTTATATTATGAATAATATAAAATGATCTAATCGGGTCTCCGATTGCCGTATCCTAGAAGTTTAGTAGTGCAGTTTACTCGACATTTCATGCCCATTAACATGCCACTTAGACCAATACGCTATCTGAAATAGGAGCGACGTAAATTGAACAAATGTGATAGAATTACGCTGAATTCTTATATTAACCATAATATAAAATGATCTAATCGGATCTCTGATTGCCGTATCATAGAAGTTTAATAGTGCATTTTACTCGTCATTTCATGCGCTTTAAGGTGCCGCTTAGCCCAATACATTATCTGAAATTGGAGCTACACAAATTGAACGAGTGTGATAGAGTTTCGCTGAATTCTTAAAATAACCATAATATAAAGTGATCTGATCGGGTCTCTGTTTGCCGTACCCTAGCAGTTTAGTAGTGCATTTTACTCGTCATTTCATGCGTTTTAAGACGCCGCCTAGCCCAATACGCTATCTGAAATAGGAGCGACGTAAATTGAACAAATGTGATAGAATTACGATGCTTTCTTATATTAACAATAATATAAAATGATCTAATCGGGTCCCTGATTGCCCTATCATAGAAGTTTAATAGTGCATTTTACTCGACATTTCATGCGCTTTAAGGTGCCGCATAGACCAGTACGCTATCTGAAATAGGAGCTACGTAAATTGAACAAACGTGATAGAATTACGCAGAATACTTATATTAACCACAATATAATACGATCTATTCGGTTCTCTGATTGCCCTATCATAGAAGTTTAATAGTGCATTTTACTCGTCATTTCATGCGCTTTAAGGTGCCGCCTAGCCCAATACGCTATCTGAAATAGGAGCGATATAAATTGAACAAATGTGATAAAATTACGTTGAATTCTTATATTAACAATATTATAAAATGATCTAATCAGGTCTCTGATTGCCCTATCATAGAAGTTTAATAGTGCATTGTACTCGCCACTTCGTGCGCTTTAAGGTGCCGCCTAGCCCAGTACGCTATCTGAAATAGGGGCGACGTAAATTGAACAAATGTGATAAAATTACGCTGAATCCTTATATTAACCATAATATAATACGATCTATTCGGGTCTCTGATTGCCCTTTCATAGAAGTTTAGTAGTGCATTTTACACGTCATTTCAAGCGCTTTAAGGTGCCGCTTAGCCCAATACGCTGTCTGAAATAGGAGCGACATAAATTGAACAAATGTGATAGAATTACGCAGAATTCTTATATTAACCATAATATAGAATGACCTTGTCGGGTCTGTGATTGCCCTATCCGAGAAGTTTAGTAGTGCATTTTACTCGCAATTTCATGCGCTTTGAGACGCCGCTTAGCCCAATACGCTATCTGAAATAGGAGCGACGGAAATTGAACAAATGTGATAGAATTTCGCTGAATTCTTATATTACCCATAATGTAAAATGATCTAATCGGGTCTCTGTTCGCCCTACCCTAGAAGTTTAATAGTGCATTTTACTTCCCATTTCATGTGCTTTGAGATGCCGCTTAGCCCAATACGCTATCTGAAATAGAAACGACGTAAATTGAACGATTGTGATATAATTTCGCTTAATACTTATATTAACCATAATGTAAAATGATCTAATCGGGTCACTGTTAGCCCTACCCTAGAAGTTTAATAGTGCATTTCACTCGACATTTCATGCGCTTTGAGATGCCGCTTAGCCCAATACGCTATCTGAAATAGGAGCCACGTAAATTGAACAAATGTAATAGAATTACGCTGCATTCTTATATTAACCATAATGTAAAATGATCTAACCGGGTCTATGGTTGCCCTACCCTAGAAGTTTGACAGTGCATTTTATTCGCCATTGCATGCGCTTTGAGATGCCGCTTAGCCCAATACGCTATCTGAAATAGGAGCCACGTAACTTGAACAAATGTGATAGAATTACGCTGCATTCTTATATTAACCGTAATATAAAATGATCTAATCGGGTCTCTGTTTGCCTTACCCTAGAAGTTTAATAGTGTATTTCACTCGCCATTTCAAGCGCTTTGTGATGCAGCTTAGCCCAATACGCTATCTGAAATAGGAGCGACGTTAATTGAACAAATGTGATAGAATTACGCTGAATTCTTATATTAACCATAATGTAAAATGATCTAATCGGGTATTTGTTTGCCCTACCCTAGAAGTTTAATAGCGCATTATATTCGCCATTCCACGCGCTTTAAGGTGCCGCCTAGCCCAGGACGCTATCTGAAATAGGAGCGACGTAAATTGAACAAATGTGATTGAATTACACTACATTCTTATATTATCCATAATGTAAAATGATCTAAACGGGTCTCTGTTTGCCTTACCCTAGAAGTTTCATAGTGCATTGTACTCGCCATTTCATGCGCTATGTGGTGCCGCTTAGCCCAATACCCTATCTGAAATAGGAGCGACGTAATTTGAACGAATGTGATATAATTTCGCTGAATTCTTAAATTAACCATAATATAAAATGATCTAATCGGGTCTCTGTTTGCCCTACCCTAGAAGTTTAATAGCGCATTTTACTCGCCATTTCATGCGCTTTGAGATGCCGCTTAGCCCAATATGCTATCTGAAATAGGAGCGACGTCAATTGAACGAATGTGATAGAATTTCGCTGAATTCTTAAATTAACCATAATATATAATGATCTAATCGGGTCTCTGGTTGCCCTACCCTAAAAGTTTGATAGTGCATTTTATTCGCCATTTCATGCGCTTTGAGATGCCGCTTAGCCCAATACGCTATCTGAAATAGGAGCGGCGGAAATTGAACAAATGTGATAGAATTTCGCTGACTTCTCATATTAACCATAATGTAAAATGATCTAATCGGGTCTCTGTTTGCCCTACCCTAGAAGTTTAATAGTGCATTTTACTCGACCTTTCATGCGCTTTGAGATGTCGCTTAGCCCAATACGCTATCTGAATTAGGAGCGACGTAGATTGAACAAATGTGATAGAATTGTGCTGAATTCTTATATTAACCGTAACATAAAATGATCTAATCGGGTCTCTGTTTGCCTTATCATAGAAGTTTAATAGTGCATTTTACTCGCCATTCCACGCGCTTGAAGATGCCGCGTAGCCCAGGACGCTATCTGAAATAGGAGCGACGTAGATTGAACATATCTGATAGAATTACGCTGAATTCTTATATTAACCGTAATATAAAATGATCTAATCGGCTCTCTGTTTGCATTACCCTAGAAGTTTAATAGTGCATTTTACTCGCCATTTCATGCGCTTTGAGATGCCGCTTAGCCCAATACGCTACCTGAAATAGGAGCGACGTAAATTGAACAAATGTGATAGAATTTCGCTGAATTCTTATATTAACCATAATGTAAAATGATCTAATCGGGTCACTGTTTGCCCTATCCTACAAGTTTAATAGTGCATTTTATTCGCCATTTCATGCGCTTTGAGATGCCGCTTAGCCTAATACGCTATCTGAAACAGGAGCGACGTAAGTTGAACAAATGTGATATAATTTCGCTGAATTCTTACGTTAACCGTAATATAAAATGAGCTAATTGGGTCTGTGTTTGCCTTACCCAAGAAGATTAATAGTGCATTTTACTCGCCATTTCATGCGCTTTGATATGCCGCTTATCCCAATACGGTATCTGAAATAGGAGCGACGTAAATTGAACAAGTGTGATAGAATTTCGCTGAATTCTTATATTAAACCAAATATAAAATGATCTAATCGGGACTCCGATTGTCCTATCATAGAAGTTTAATAGTGCATTTTACTCGCCATTCCACGCGCTTTGAGATGCCGCCTAGCCCAGTACGCTATCTGAAATAGGAGCGACGTACATTGAACAAATGTGATAGAATTACACTGCATTCTTATATTAACCATAGTATAAAATGATCTAATCGGGTGTATGGTTGCCCTACCCTAGAAGTTTGATAGTTCAATTTATTCGCCATTTCCTGTGCTTTGTTATGCCGCTTAGCCCAATACGCTATCTGAAATAGGAGGGACGTAAATTGAACAAATGTGATAGAATTTCGCTGCTTTCTTATATTAACCATAATGTAAAATGATCTAATCGGGTCTCTGTGCGCCCTAACCTAGAAGTTTAATGCTGCATTTCACTCGCCATTTCATGCGCTTAGAGATGCCGCTTAGCCCAATACGCTATCTGAAATAGGAGCGACGTAAATTGAACAAATGTGATAGAATTTCGCTGAATTCTTATATTAAACGAAATATAAAATGATATAATCGGGTATCTGATTGCCCTTTCATTGAAGTTTAAGAGTGCATTTTACTCGCCATTCCACGCGCTTTAAGATGCCGCCTATCCCAGTACGCTATCTGAAATAGGAGCGACGTAAATTGAACAAATGTGATATAATTTCGCTGAATTCTTAAATTAACCATAATATAAAATGATCTAATCGGGTCTCTGTTTGCCCTACCCTAGAAGTTTAATAGTGCATTTTACTCGCCATTTCATGCGCTTTGAGATGCCGCATATCCCAATACGCTATCTGAAATATTAGCGACGTAAATTGAAGAAATGTGATAGAATTACACTGCGTTCTTATATTAACCATAATGTAAAATGATCTAAACGGGTCTCTGTTTGCCTTACCCTAGAAGTTTGATAGTGCATTTTGCTCGACATTTCATGCACTTTGAGATGCCGCTTAGCCCAATACGCTATCTGAAATAGGAGCGACGTAAATTGAACGATTGTGATATAATTTCGCTGAATTCTTATATTAACCATAATGTAAAACGATCTAATCGGGTCTCTGTTCGCCCTACCCTAGAAGCTTAATAGTGCATTTCACTCGACATTTCATGCGCTTTGAGATGCCGCTTAGCCCAATACGCTATCTGAAATAGGAGCCACGTAAATTGAACAAATGTGATAGAATTACGCTGCATTCTTATATTAACCGTAATATAAAATGATCTAATCGGGTCTCTGTTTGCCTTACCCTAGAAGTTTAATAGTGTATTTCACTCGCCATTTCATGCGCTTTGTGATGCCGCTTAGCCCAATACGCTATCTGAAATAGGAGCGACGTAAATTGAACAAATGTGATAGAATTACGCTGAATTCTTATATTAACCATAATATAAAATAATCTAATCGGATCTCTGATTGCCGTATCATAGAAGTTTAATAGTGCATTTTACTCGTCATTTCATGCGCTTTAAGGTGCCGCTTAGCCCAATACATTATCTGAAATTGGAGCTACACAAATTGAACGAGTGTGATAGAGTTTCGCTGAATTCTTAAAATAACCATAATATAAAGTGATCTGATCGGGTCTCTGTTTGCCGTACCCTAGCAGTTTAGTAGTGCATTTTACTCGTCATTTCATGCGTTTTAAGACGCCGCCTAGCCCAATACGCTATCTAAAATAGGAGCGACGTAAATTGAACAAATGTGATAGAATTACGATGCTTTCTTATATTAACAATAATATAAAATGATCTAATCGGGTCCCTGATTGCCCTATCATAGAAGTTTAATAGTGCATTTTACTCGACATTTCATGCGCTTTAAGGTGCCGCTTAGACCAGTACGCTATCTGAAATAGGAGCTACGTAAATTGAACAAACGTGATAGAATTACGCAGAATACTTATATTAACCACAATATAATACGATCTATTCGGTTCTCTGATTGCCCTATCATAGAAGTTTAATAGTGCATTTTACTCGTCATTTCATGCGCTTTAAGGTGCCGCCTAGCCCAATACGCTATCTGAAATAGGAGCGATATAAATTGAACAAATGTGATAAAATTACGTTGAATTCTTATATTAACAATATTATAAAATGATCTAATCAGGTCTCTGATTGCCCTATCATAGAAGTTTAATAGTGCATTGTACTCGCCACTTCGTGCGCTTTAAGGTGCCGCCTAGCCCAATACGCTATCTGAAATAGGAGCGACATAAATTGAACAAATGTGATAGAATTACGCAGAATTCTTATATTAACCATAATATAATATGATCTATTCGGGTCTCTGATTGCCCTATCATAGAAGTTTAATAGGGCATTTTACTCCTCATTTCATGCGCTTTAAGGTGCCGCCTAGCCCAATACGCTATCTGGAAGTGGAGGTACTTAAATTGAACAAATTTGATAGAATTCCGCAGAATTCTTATATTAACCGTAATATAAAATGATCTAATCGGCTCTCTGTTTGGCCTACCCTAGAAGTTTAATAGTGCATTTTACTCGTCATTTCATGCGCTTTAAGGTGCCGCTTAGCCCAATACGCTATCTGAAATAGGAGCGACGTAAATTGAACAAATGTGATAGAAATTCGCTGAATTCTTAAATTAACCGTAATATAAAATGATCTAATCGGGTCTCTGTTTGCCCTACCCTAGAAGTTTGATAGTGCATTTTCCTCGTCATTTCATGCCCTTTAAGATGCCACCTAGCCCAATACGCAATCTCTAATCGGGGCGACGTAAATTGAACAAATGTCATAAAATTTCGCTGAATTCTCTTATTAACCATAATATATGATGACCTAATCGGGTCCCTGTTAGCCCTATCCGAGAAGTTTAGTAGTGCATTTTACTCGACATTTCATGCGCTTTAAGATGCCGCCTAGTCCAATGCGCTATCTGAAATTGGAGCTATGTAAATTGAACAAACGTGATAGAATTACGCAGAATTCTTATATTAACCATAATATAATTCGATCTATTCGGGTCTCTGATTGCCCTATCACAGAAATATAATAGTGCATTTTACTCGTCATTTCATGCGCTTTAAGGTGCCGCTTTGCCCAATACGCTATCTGAAATAGGAGCGACGTAAATTGAACAAATGTGGTAGAATTTCGCTGAATTCTTAAATTAACCATAATACAAAATGATCCAATCGGGTCTGTGTTTGCCCTACCCTAGAAGATTAATAGTGCATTTTATTCGTCGTTTCATGCGCTTTTAGATGCCACCTAGCCCAATACGCTATCTGAAATAGGGGCGACGTAAATTGAACAAATGTGATAAAATTTCGCTGAATTCTTATATTAACCATAATATAAGATGACCTAATCGTGTCTCTGATTGCCCTACCCGAGAAGTCTATGAGTGCATTTTACTCGTCATGTCATGCGCTTTAAGGTGCCGCCCAGCCCACTACGCTATCTGAAATAGGAGCGATACAAATTGAACAAATGTGAAAGAATTACGCAGAATTCTTATATTACCCATAATATAGAATGATCTAATCGGGTCTTTGATTGCCCTATCATAGATGGTTAGTAGTGCATTTTACTCGTCATTCCACGCGCTTTAAGATGCCGCCTAGCCCAATACGCTATCTGAAATAGGAGCGACGTAAATTGAACAAATGTGATAGAATACCGCTGAATTCTTAAATTAACCATTATATAGAATGATCT
Organism: Macropis europaea; assembly: GCA_916610135.2. Taxonomy (NCBI): domain Eukaryota; kingdom Metazoa; phylum Arthropoda; class Insecta; order Hymenoptera; family Melittidae; genus Macropis; species Macropis europaea. Next base: position 94,393 of record CAKAJE020001555.1, read on the forward strand.
AATCGGGTCTCTGTTTGCCCTACCCTAGAAGTTTAATAGTGCATTTTACTCGACATTTCATGCGCTTTAAGATGCCACCTAGCCCAATACGCAATTACAAATCGGGGCGACGTAAATTGAACAAATGTGATAAAATTTCGCTGAATTCTTATATTAACCATAATATAAGATGACCTAATCGGGTCAATGTTTGCCCTACCCGAGAAGTTTAGTAGTGCATTTTACTCGTCATTTCATGCGCTTTAAGGTGCCGCCTAGCTCAATATGCTATCTGAAATTGGAGCGACATAAATTGAACAAATGTTATAAAATTACGTTGAATCCTTATATTAACAATAATATAAAATGATCTAACAGGGGCTCTGATTGCCCTATCATATAAGCTTAATAGTGCATTTTACTCGTCATTTCATGCGCTTTAAGGTGCCGCTTAGCCCAATACGCTATCTGAAATAGGAGCGACGTAAATTGAACAAATGTGATAGAATTTCGCTGAATTCTTATATTAACCATAATATAAGATGACCTAATCGGGTCAATGTTTGCCCTACCCGAGAAGTTTAGTAGTGCATTTTACTCGTCATTTCATGCGCTTTAAGGTGCCGCCTAGCTCAATATGCTATCTGAAATTGGAGCGACATAAATTGAACAAATGTTATAAAATTACGTTGAATCCTTATATTAACAATAACATAAAATGATCTAACAGGGGCTCTGATTGCCCTATCATCTAAGCTTAATAGTGCATTTTACTCGACATTTCATGCGCTTTAAGATGCCGCCAGCCCAATACGCTATCTGAAATTGGAGCTGCGTAAATTGAACAAACGTGATGTAATTACGCAGAATTCTTATATTAACCATAATATAATTCGATCAATTCGAGTCTCAGATTGCCCTACCACAGAAGTGCAATAGTGCATTTAACTCCTCATTTCATGCGCTTTAAGGTGCCTCTTAGCCGATTACGCTATCTAAAATAGGAGCGACGTAAATTGAACAAGTGTGATAGAATTTCGCTGTATTCTTATATTAACCATAATATAAGATGACCTAATCGGGTCTCTGTTAGCTCTATCCGAGAAGTTTGGTAGTGCATCTTGCTCGTCATTTCATGCGCTTTAAGATGCCGCCTAGCCCAGTCCGCAATCTGAAATTGGAGCTACGTAAATTGGACAAATGTGACAGAGTTACGCAGAATTCTTATATTAACCATAATATAAAATGACCTAATCGGGTCTCTGATTGCCCTATCATAGAAGTTTAATAGTTCATTTTACTCGCCATTTCATGCGCTTTAAGGTGCCGCCTAGCCCAATACGCTATCTGAAATTGGAGCTACGTAAGTTGAACAAGCGTGATAGAAGTACGCAGAATTCTTATATTAACCATAATATAATACGATCTATTCGGGTCTCTGATTGCCCTATCATAGAAGTTTAATAGTGCACTTTACTCGTCATTTCATGCGCTTTAAGGTGCCGCCTAACCCAATACGCTATCTGAAATAGTAGCGACATAAATTGACAAATGTGATAGAAGTACGCAGAATTCTTATACTAACCATAATATAATACGATCTATTCTGGTTTCTGATTGCGCTATCATAGAAGTTTAACAGGGCATTTTAGTCGTCATTTCATGCGCTTTAAGGTGCCGCCTATCCCAATACGCTATCTGAAATAGGAGCGACGTAAATTGAACAAACGTGACAGAATTACGCAGAATTCTTATATTAACCATAATATAATACGATATATACGGTTCTCTGATTGACCTATCATAGAAGTTTAATAGTGCATTCTACTCGACATTTCATGCGCTTTAAGATGCCACCTAGTCCAAAACGCTATCTGAAATTGTGGCTACGTAAATTGAACCGACGTGATAGAATTACGCAGAATTCATATATTAACCATAATATAATACGATGTATTCGGGTCTCTGATTGCCCTATCATAGAAGTTTAAAAGTGCATTTTACTCGTCATTTCATGCGCTTTAAGGTGCCGCCTAGCCCAATACGCTATCTGAAATACGAGCGACGTAAATTGAACAAATGTGATAGAATTTTGCTGAATTCTTATATTAAACATAATATAATATGATCTATTCGGGTCTCTGATTGCCCTATCATAGAAGTTTAATAGTGCATTTCACTCGTCATTTCATGTGCTTTAAGGTGCCGCCTAGCCCAGTACGCTATCTGAAATAGGGGCGACGTAAATTGAATATATGTGATAGAATTACGCAGAATTCTTATTTTAACCATAATTTAAAATGACCTTGTCGGGTCTGTGATTGCCCTATCCGAGAAGTTTAGTAGTGCATTTTACTCGTAATTGCATGCGCTTTAATATGCCGCTTAGCCCAATACGCTATCTGAAATAGGAGCGACATAAATTGAACAAATGTGATAGAATTACGCAGAATTCTTATACTAACCATAATATAATACGATCTACTCTGGTTTCTGATTGCGCTATCATAGAAGTTTAACAGTGCATTTTACTCGTAATTGCATGCGCTTTAATATGCCGCTTAGCCCAATACGCTATCTGAAATAGGAGCGACGTAAATTGAACAAATGTGATAAAATTACGCTGAATTCTTATATTAATCATAATATAAGATGACCTAATCGGGTCTCTGATTGCCCTATCCTAGAAGTTTAGTGGTGCATTTTACTCGACATTTTATGCGCTTTAAGATGCCACCTCGCCCAGTACGCTATCTGAAATAGGAGCGTCGTAAATTGAACAAATGTGATACAATTACGCCGAATTCTTATATTTACCATATTATAATACGATCTATTCGGGTCTCTGATTGCCCTATCAAAGAAGTTTAGTAGTGCATTATACTCGTTAGTTCATGCGCTTTAAGATGCCGCCTATCCCAATACGCTATCTGAAATAGGGGCGACGTAAATTGATCAAATGAGATAAAATGACGCTGCATTCTTATATTAAAAATAATATAAAATGATCTAATCGGGTCTCTGCTTGCCCTATCATAGAAGTTTAATAGTACATTTTACTCGTCATTCCATGCGCTTTAAGGTGCCGCTTAGCCCAATGCGCTATCTGAAATAGGAGCGACGTAAATTGAACAAATGTGATAGAATTACGCAGAATTCTAATATTAACCATAATTTAAAATGACCTATCGGATCTCTGATTGCCCTATCAGAGAAGTTTAGTAGTGCATTTTACTCGACATTTCATGCGCTTTAAGATGCCGCCTCGCCCAATACGCTATCTGAAATAGGAGCGACGTAAATTGAACAAATGTGATAGAATTACGTAGAATTCTTATATTAACCATAATTTAAAATGATCTAATCGGGTGTCTGATTGCCCAATCATAGAAGGTTAGTAGTGCATTTTACTCGACATTTCATGCGCTTTAAGATGCCACCTAGCCTAATAGATTATCTGAAATAGGGGCAACGTAAATTGAAAAAGGTGATAAAATGACGCTAAATTCTTATATTAAGAATAATATAAAATGATCTAATCGGGTCTCCGATTGCCCTATCCTAGAAGTTTAGTATTGCATTTTACTCGTCATTTCATGCGCTTTAAGGTGCAGCCTATCCCAATACGCTATCTGAAATTAGAGCTACGTAAATTAAACAAATGTGATAGAGCTACGACGAATTCTTAAATTATCCATAATATACGACGATCTGATCGGGTCTCTGATTGCCCTATCCTAGAAGTTTAGTAGTGCATTTTACTCGACATTTCATGCGCTTTAAGATGCCACCTAGCCCAATACGCTATCTGAAATAGGAGCGACGTAAATTGAACAAATGTGATAAAATTACGCTGAATTCTTATATTAAAAATAATATAAAATGATCTAATCGGGTCTCTGATTGCCCTATCAAAGAAGTTTAGTAGTGCATTATACTCGTTAGTTCATGCGCTTTAAGATGCCGCCTATCCCAATACGCTATCTGAAATAGGGGCGACGTAAATTGAACAAATGTGATAAAATTAAGCTGAATTCTTGTATTAACCATAATATAAGATGATCTAATCGGGTGTCTGATTGCCCAATCATAGAAGGTTAGTAGTGCATTTTAGTCGACATTCCACGCGCTTTAAGATGCCGCCTAGCCCAACACGCTGTCTGAAATTGGAGCGACGTAAATTGAACAAATGTGATGGAATTACGGTGCATCCTTATATTAATCATAATATAAGATGACGTAATCGGGTCTCTGTTTGCCCTACCCTAGAAGTTTAATAGTGCATTTTACTCGACATTTCATGCGCTTTAAGATGCCGCTTAGACGAATACGCCATCTGAAGCAGGAGCGACGTAAATTGAACAAATGTGATAGAATTATGCAGAATTCTTATATTAACCATGATATAATATGATCTATTCGGGTCTCTGATTGCCCTATCAAAGAAGTTTAGCAGTGTATTATACTCGCTATTTCATGCGCTTTGAGGTACCGCCTATCCCAATACGCTATCTCACATAGGGGCGACGTAAATTGAACAAATGTGATAAAATTAAGCTGAATTCTTATATTAACCATAATATAAAGTGATCTAATCGGGTCTCTGATTGCCCTATCATAGAAGGTTAGTAGTGCATTTTACTCCTCATTCCACGCGCTTTAAGATGCCGCCTAGCCCAATACGCTCTCTGAAATAGGAGCGACGTAAATTGAACAAATGTGATAGAATTACGCTGAATTCTTATATTAAGCGCAATATAAAATGATCTAATCAGGTCTCTGTTTACCTTACCCAAGAAGTTTGATAGTGCATTTTACTCGCTATTTCATGCGCTTTGAGATGCCGCTTAGCCCAATACGCTATCTGAAATAGGAGCGACGTAAATTGAACAAATGTGATAGAATTACGCTGAATTCTTATATTAACCGTAATATAAAATGATCTAATCGGGTCTCTATTTGCATTACCCTAGAAGTTTAGTAGTGCATTTTACTCGCCATTTCATGCGCTTTGAGATGCCGCGTAGCACGATACGCTATCTGAAATAGGAGCGACGTAAGTTGAACAAATGTGATAGAATTACACTGCATTCTTATGCTAACCGTAATATAAAAAGATATAATCGGGTCTCCGTTTGCCTTATCCTAGAAGTTTAATAGTGCATTTTGCTCGCTATTCCATGCGCTTTGAGATGCTCCTTAGCACAATACGTTATCCGAAATAGGAGCGACGTAAATTGAACAAATGTGATAGAATTACGCAGAATTCTTGTATTAACCATAATTTAAAATGATCTAATCGTGTCTCTGATTGCCCTATCATAGAAGTTGAATAGTGGATTGTTCTCGTCATTTCATGCGCTTTATGGTGCCGCCTAGCGCAATACGCCATCTGAAATAGGAGCGACGTAAATTGACCAAATGTGATAGAATTACGCTAAATTCGTATATTAATCATAATATAAGATGACCTAATTGGGCCTCTGATAGCCCTATCCTAGAAGGTTAGTAGTGCATTTTACTCGTCATTTCATGCGCTTTAAGGTGCCGCCTAGCGCAATACGCTATCTGGAATAGGAGCGACATAAATTGAACAAATGTGATAGAATTACGCACAATTCTTATGTTAACCATAATATAGAATGATCTAATCGGGTCTTTGATTGCCCTAGCATAGAAGGTTAGCAGTGCATTTTACTCGTCCTTCTACGCGCTTTAAGGTGCCGCCAAGCCCAATACGCTATCTGAAATAGGAGCGACATAAATTGAACAAACGTGATAGAATTACGCAGAATTCTTATATTAACCATAATATAATACGATATATACGGTTCTCTGATTGACCTATCGTAGAAGTTTAATGTTGCATTCTACTCGTCATTTCATGCGCTTTAAGGTGCCGCCTAGCGCAATACGCTATCTGGAATAGGAGCGACATAAATTGAACAAATGTGATAGAATTACGCACAATTCTTATGTTAACCATAATATAGAATGATCTAATCGGGTCTTTGATTGCCCTAGCATAGAAGGTTAGCAGTGCATTTTACTCGTCCTTCTACGCGCTTTAAGGTGCCGCCAAGCCCAATACGCTATCTGAAATGGGAGCGACGTAAATTGAACAAATGTGATAGAATTACGCAGAATTCTTATATTAACCATAATATAATATGATCTATTCGGGTCTCTGATTGCCCTATCATACAAGTTTAATAGTGGATTTTACTCGACACATCATGCGCTTTAAGGTGCCGCCTTGCGCAATACGCTATCTGAAATAGGGGCGACGTAAATTGTACAAATGTGATAAAATTACGCTGAATTCTTATATTAACCATAATATAATACGATCTATTCTGGTTTCTGATTGCCCTATCATAGAAGTTTAATAGTGCATTTTACTCGACATTTCATGCGCTTTAAGGTGCCGCCTAGTCCAATACGCTATCTGAAATAGGAGCGACATAAATTGAACAAATGTGAGAGAATTACGCAGAATTCTTATATAAACCATAATATAATACGACCTATTCGGGTCTCTGATTGCCCTATCATAGAAGTTTAATAGTGCAGTTTACTCGCCACATCATGCGCTTTAAGGTGCCGCCTAGCCCAATACGCTATCTGAAATAGGAGCGACACAAATTGAACAAATGTGATAGAATTACGCAGAATTCATATATTAACCATAATATAATACGATCTATTCGGGTCTCTGATTGCCCTATCATAGAAGTTTAATAGTGCATGTTACTCATCGTTTCATGCGCTTTAAGGTGCAGCTTGGCCCAATACGCTATCTGAAATAGGAGCGACATAAATTGAACAAATGTGATAAAATTACGTTGAATTCTTATATGAAACAATAATACAAAATGATCTAATCGGGTCTCTGATTGCACTATCATAGAAGTTTACTAGTGCATTTTACTCGACATTTCATGCGCTTTAAGATGCCACCTAGCTCAATACGCTATCTGAAATAGGGGCGACGTAAATTGAACAAATGTGATAGAATTACGCAGAATTCTTATATTAAACATAATATAATACGATCTATCCGGGTCTCTGATTGCCCTATCATACAGGTTTAATAGTGCATTTTACTCGTCATTTCATACGCTTTAAGGTGCCGCCTAATCCAATACGCTATGTGAAATAGGAGCGACACAAATTGAACAAATGTGATAGAAGTACGCAGAATTCTTATATTAACCATAATTTAAAATGACCTTGTCGGGTCTGTGATTGCCCTATCCGAGAAGTTTAGTAGTGCATTTTACTCGTAATTTCATGCGTTGTAAGTTGCCGCCTCGCCCAATACGCAATCTGAAATAGGAGCGACGTAAATTGAACAAATGTGATAGAATTACGCAGGATTCTTACATTAACCATATTTTAAAATGATCTAATCGGGTCTCTGATTGCCCTGTCACAGAAGTTCAGTAGTGCATTTTACTCGTCATTTCATGCGCTTTAAGGTGCCGTCTAGCCCAATCCGCTATCTGAAATTGGAGCTGCGTAAATTGAATAAATGTGATAGAGTTACGCAGAATTCTTATATTATCCATAATATAATATGATCTATTCAGGTCTCCGATTGCCCTATCATAGAAGTTTAATAGTGCATTTCACTCGTCATTTCATGCGCTTTAACGTGCCGCCTAGCCCAGTACGCTATCTGAAATAGGGGCGACGTAAATTGTACAAATGTGATAAAATTACGCTGAATTCTTATATTAACCATAATATAATACGATCTATTCTGGTTTCTGATTGCCCTATCATAGAAGTTTAATAGTGCATTTTACTCGACATTTCATGCGCTTTAAGGTGCCGCCTAGTCCAATACGCTATCTGAAATAGGAGCGACATAAATTGAACAAATGTGAGAGAATTACGCAGAATTCTTATATAAACCATAATATAATACGACCTATTCGGGTCTCTGATTGCCCTATCATGGAAGTTTAATAGTGCAGTTTACTCGCCACATCATGCGCTTTAAGGTGCTGCTTGGCCCAATACGCTATCTGAAATAGGAGCGACATAAATTGAACAAATGTGATAAAATTACGTTGAATTCTTATATGAAACAATAATACAAAATGATCTAATCGGGTCTCTGATTGCACTATCATAGAAGTTTACTAGTGCATTTTACTCGAGATTTCATGCGCTTTAAGATGCCACCTAGCCCAATACGCTATGTGAAATAGGGGCGACGAAAATTGAACAAATGTGATAGAATTACGCAGAATTCTTATATTAAACATAATATAATACGATCTATCCGGGTCTCTGATTGCCCTATCATAGAAGTTTAATAGTGCATTTTACTCGTCATTTCATGCGCTTTAAGGTGCCACCTAGTCCAATACGCTATCTGAAATAGGAGCGACACAAATTGAACAAATGTGATAGTAGTACGCAGAATTCTTATATTAACCATAATTTAAAATGACCTTGTCGGGTCTGTGATTGCCCTATCCGAGAAGTTTAGCAGTGCATTTTACTCGACATTTCATGCGCTTTAAGGTACCGTCTAGCCCAATCCGCTATCTGAAATTGGAGCTGCGTAAATTGAATAAATGTGGTAGAGATACGCAGAATTGTTATATTAACCATAATACAAAATGATCTCATCGGGTCTCTGATTGCCCTATCAAAGAAGTTTAGTACTGCATTTTACTCGTCATGCCATGCGCTTTAAGGTGCCGCTTAGCCCAATGCGCTATCTGAAATAGGAGCGACGTAAATTGAACAAATGTGATAGAATTACGCAGAATTCTTATATTAACCATAATATAATACGATCTATTCGGGTCTCTGATTGCCATATGATAGATGTACAATAGTGCATTTTACTCGCCATTTCATGCAATTTAAGGTGCCGCCTAGCCCAATACGCTATCTGAATTAGGGGCGACGTAAATTGAACAAATGTGATAAAATTACGTTGAATTCTTAAATTAACAATAATATAAAATGATCTAATCGGGTCTCTGATTGCCCTATCCAAGAAGTTCAGTAGTGCATTTTACTCGTCATTGCATACGCTTTAAGGTGCCGCCTAGGCCAATACGCAATCTGAAATTGGAGCTACGTAAATTGAACAAATGTGATAGAGTTACGACGAATGCTTAAATCAACCATAATATAAGTTGACCTATTCGGGTCTCTGATTGCCCTATCCAAGAAGTTTAGTAGTGCATTTTACTTGACATTTCATGCGCTTTAAGATGCCACCTAGCCCAATACGCTATCTGAAATAGGGGCGACGTAAATTGAACAAATGTGATAAAATTACGCTAAATTCTTATATTATGAATAATATAAAATGATCTAATCGGGTCTCCGATTGCCGTATCCTAGAAGTTTAGTAGTGCAGTTTACTCGACATTTCATGCCCATTAACATGCCACTTAGACCAATACGCTATCTGAAATAGGAGCGACGTAAATTGAACAAATGTGATAGAATTACGCTGAATTCTTATATTAACCATAATATAAAATGATCTAATCGGATCTCTGATTGCCGTATCATAGAAGTTTAATAGTGCATTTTGCTCGTCATTTCATGCGCTTTAAGGTGCCGCTTAGCCCAATACATTATCTGAAATTGGAGCTACACAAATTGAACGAGTGTGATAGAGTTTCGCTGAATTCTTAAAATAACCATAATATAAAGTGATCTGATCGGGTCTCTGTTTGCCGTACCCTAGCAGTTTAGTAGTGCATTTTACTCGTCATTTCATGCGTTTTAAGACGCCGCCTAGCCCAATACGCTATCTAAAATAGGAGCGACGTAAATTGAACAAATGTGATAGAATTACGATGCTTTCTTATATTAACAATAATATAAAATGATCTAATCGGGTCCCTGATTGCCCTATCATAGAAGTTTAATAGTGCATTTTACTCGCCATTTCATTCCATTTAAGGTGCCGCCTAGCCCATATACTATCTGAAATAGGAGCGTCGTAAATTGAACAAATGTGATAGAATTACGCTGCATTCTTATATTAATCATAATATAAGATGACTTAATCGGGTCTCAGATTGCCCTATCCGAGAAGTTTAGTAGTGCATTTTACTTTTCATTTCATGCGCTTTAAGGTGCCGCTTAGCCCAATACGCTATCTGAAGTAGGAGCGACGTAAATTGAAGAAATGTGATAGAATTTCATTGAATTCTTATATTAACCACAATATAAAATGATCTAATTGGGTCACTGATGGCCGTATCCGAGAAGGTTAGTAGTGCATTTTATTCGCCATTTCATGCGCTTTAAGATGACGCCCGGTTCAATACGATATCTGATGTAGGAGCGACGTGATTTGGACAAATGTGATAGAGTTACGATGAATTCTTAAATTAGCAATAATATAAGATGATCTAATCGGGTCTCTGATTGCCCTATCCTAGAAGATTTGTAGTGCATTTTACTCGTGATTTCATGCGCTTTAAGGTGTCGCCTATCCCAATACGCTATCCGAAATTGGATCTACGTGAATTGAACAAATGTGATAGAATTACGACGAATTCTTAAATTAGCTATAATATAAGATGATCTAATCGCGTCTCTGACTGCCCTATCATAGAAGTTTGATAGTGCATTTTACTCGTCATTCCATGTGCTTCAAGGTGCCGCGTAGCCCAATACGCTAACTGGAATTGGAGCTACGTAAATTGAACAAGTGTGTTAGAGTTTCGCTGAATTCGTAAATTAACCATAATATAAAATGATATAATAGGGTCTCTGTTTGCACTACCCTAGCAGTTTAATAGTGCATTTTACTCGACATTTCATGCGCTTTAAGATGCCACCCAGTCCAATACGCTGTCTGAAATAGGGGCGACGTAAATTGAACAAATGTGATAAAATTACGCTGAATTCCTATATTAACAATAATATAAAATGATCTAATCTGGTCTCTGATTGACCTCTCATAGAACTTTAACAGTGCATTTTGCTCATCATATCATGCGCTTTACGGTGCCGCCTAGCCCAGCCCGCTATCTGAAATTGGAGCTACGAAAATTGAACAAATGTGATAGAATTACGCAGAATTCTTATATTGAACATAATATAAAATGATCTAATCGGGAATCTGTTTGCCCTACCCTAGAAGTTTAATAGCGCATTTTACTCGACATTTCATTCGCTTTAAGATGCCACCTAGCCCAATACGCTCTCTGAAATATGGGCGACGTAAATTGAACAAATGTGATAAAATTACGCCGAATTCTCATAATAACAATAATATAAAATGATCTAATCGGGTCTCTGATTGCCCTATCATAGAAGTTTAATAGTGCATTGTACTCGCCATTTGATGCGCTATAAGGTGCCACTTAGCCCAATACGCTATCTGAAATAGGAGCGACGTAAATTGAACAAATGTGATAGAATTACGCAGAATTCTTATATTAACCATAATTTAAAGTGATCTAATCGGGTCTCTGATTGCCCTATCGTAGAAGTTGAATAGTGCATTTTACTCGTCACTTCATGCGCTTTAAGGTGCCGCCTAGCCCAATACGCTATCTGAAATTGGAGCTACGTAAATTGAACAAGTGTGATAGAGTTTCGCTGAATTCTTAAATTAAACATAATATAAAATGATCTAATCGGCTCTCTCCTTGCCCGACCCCAGAATTATAATAGTGCATTTTACTCGACGTTTCATACGCTTTATGATGCAACCTAGCCCAATACGCTATCAGGAATAGGGGCGACGTAATTTGAACAAATGTGATAAAATTACGATGCATTCTTATATTAACAATAATATAAAATGATCTAATCGGGTCCCTGATTGCCCTATCATAGAAGCATAATAGTGCATTTTACTCGACATTTCATGCGCTTTAAGATGCCGCTTAGCCCAATACGCTATCTGAAATAGGAGCGACGTAAATTGTACAAATGTGATAGAATTACGCAGAATTCTTATATTAACCATAATATAATACGATCAATTCGGGTCTCTGATCGCCCTATCATAGAAGTTTAACAGTGCATGTTACTCGTCATTTCATGCGCTTTAAGGTGCCGCTTGGCCCAATACGCTATCTGAAACAGAAGCGCCGTAAATTGAACAAATGTGATAGAATTTCGCTGAATTCTTAAATTAACCATGATATAAAATGATCTAATCGGGTCTCTGTTTGCCGTACCCTTGAAGTTCAATAGTGCATTTTACTCGACATTTCATTAGCTTTAATATGCCACCCAGCCCAATACGCTATCTGAAATAGGGGCGACGTAAATTGAACAAATGTGGTAAAATTTCGCTGAATTCTTATATTAACCATAATATAAGATGACCTAATCGGGTCTCTGATTGCCCTATCCGGGAAGCTTAGTAGTGCATTTTACTCGACATTTCATGCGCTTTAAGATGCCGCCTAGTCCAATGCGCTATCTGAAATTGGAGCTACGTAAATTGCACAAACGTGATAGAATTACGCAGAATTCTTATGTTAGGCATAATATAATACGATCTATTCGGGTCTCTGATTGCCCTATCATAGAAGCTTAATAGTGCATTTTACGAGTCATTTCATGCGCTTTATGGTGCCGCCTAGCCCAATACGCAATCTGAAATAGGAGCGATATAAATTGAACAAATGTGATAAAATTACGTTGAATTCTTATATTAACAATAATATAAAATGATCTAATCGGGTCTCTGATTGCCCTATGATAGAAGTTTAATAGTGCATTTTACTCGACATTTCATGCGCTTTAAGATGCCGCCCATCCCAGTACGCTATCTGAAATAGGAGCGACGTAAATTGAACAAGTGTGATAGAATTACGCAGAATTCTTATATTAACCATAATATAGAATGATCTAATCGGGTCTCTGATTGCCCTATCATAGAAGTTTGATAGTGCATTGTACTCGTCATTCCATGCGCTTCAAGGTGCCGCCTAGCCCAATACGCTAACTGAAATTGGAGCTACGTAAATTGAACAAGTGTGTTAGAGTTTCGCTGAATTCTTAAATTAACCATAATATAAAATTATATAATAGGGTCTCTGTTTGCACTACCCTAGCAGTTTAATAGTGCATTTTACTCGACATTTCATGCGCTTTAAGATGCCACCCAGTCCAATACGCTATCTGTAATAGGGACGACGTAAATTGAACAAATGGGATAAAATTACGTTGAATTCTTATATTAACAATAATATGAAATGATCTAATCGGGTCTCTGATTGCCCTATCATAGAAGTTTGATAGTGCATTTTACTCGTCATTTCATGCGCTTTAAGGTCCCGCTTAGCCCAATACGCTATCTGAAATAGGAGCGACGTAAATTGTGCAAATGTGGTTCAACTACGCTGCATTCTTATATTAACCATAATATAAAATGATCTAATCTGGTCTCCGATTGCCCTATCCGAGAAGGTTAATAGCGCATTTTACTCGTCATTTCATTCGCTTTAAGGTGCCGCCTAGCCCAATACGCTATCTGCAATTGGAGCTACGTAAATTGAACAAATGTGATAGACTTTCGCTGAATTCTTAAATTAACCATAATATGAAACGATCAAATCGGGTCTCTGTTTGCCCTACCCTACAAGTTTAATAGTGCATTTTACTCGACATTCATGCGCTTTAAGATGCCGCGTAGCCCAATACGCTATCAGACATAGGGGCGACGTAATTTGAACAAATGTGATAAAATTACGATACATTCTTATATTAACAATAATATAAAATGATCTAATCGGGTCCCTGATTGCCCTATCATAGAAGTTTAATAGTGCATTTTACTGGACATTTCATGCGTGTTAAGGTGCCGCTTAGACCAGTACGCTATCTGAAATAGGAGCGACGTAAATTGAACAAATGTGATAGAATTTCGCTGAATTCTTATATTAACCATAATATAAAATGATCTAATCGGGTCTCTGATTGACCTGTCATAGAAGTTTAATAGTGCATTTTAGTCGCCATTTCATGCGCTTTAAGGAGCCGCATAGCCCAATACGCGATCTGAAATAGGAGCGACGTAAATTGTACAAATGTGATAGAATTACGCAGAATTCTTATATTGACCATAATATAAAATGATCTAATCTGGTCTCCGATTGCCCTATCCGAGAATGTTAATAGCGCATTTTACTCGTCATTTCATTCGCTTTAAGGTGCCGCCTAGCCCACTACGCTATCTGAAATTGGAGCTACGTAAATTGAACAAGTGTTATAAAGTTTCGCTAAATTCTTAAATTAACCATAATATAAAATGATCTAATCGGGTCTCTGTTTGCCGTACCCTAGAAGTCTAATAGTGCATTTTACTCGACATTTCATGCGCTTTAAGATGCCGCCTAGCCCAATACGCTATCTGAAATACGGGCAACGTAAATTGAACAAATGTGAAAAAAGTACGGTGAATTCTTATATTAACAATAATATAAAATGATCTAATCGGGTCTCTGATTGCCCTATCATAGAAGTTTAATAGTACATTTTACACGAAATTTCATGCGCTTTAAGGAGCCGCTTAGCACAATACGCTATCTGAAATAGGAGCGACGTAAATTGAACAAGTGTTATAAAGTTTCGCTAAATTCTTAAATTAACCATAATATAAAATGATCTAATCGGGTCTCTGTTTGCCGTACCCTAGAAGTCTAATAGTGCATTTTACTCGACATTTCATGCGCTTTAAGATGCCACCTAGCCCAATACGCTATCTGAAATTGGAGCTACGTAAATTGAACAAGGGTGATAGAACAACGCTGAATTCTTAAATTAACCATAATATAAAATGATCTAATCGTGTCTCTGTTTGCCGTACTCTGGAATTTTAATAGTGCATTTTACTCGTCATTTCGTGCGCTTTAAGGTGCCACTTAGCCCAATACGCTATCTGAAATAGGAGCGACGTAAATTGAACAAATGTGATAGAAGTACGCTGAATTCTTATATTAATCATAATATAAGATGATCTAATCGGGTCTCTGGTTGCTCTATCCTAGATGGTTAGTAGTGCATTTTACTCGAAATTTCATGCGCGTTAAGATGCCGCATAGCCCAATACGCTATCTGAAATACGGGCAACGTAAATTGAACAAATGTGAAAAAAGTACGGTGAATTCTTATATTAACAATAATATAAAATGATCTAATCGGGTCTCTGATTGCCCTATCATAGAAGTTTAATAGTACATTTTACACGAAATTTCATGCGCTTTAAGGAGCCGCTTAGCACAATACGCTATCTGAAATAGGAGCGACGTAAATTGAACAAATGTGATAGAGTTTCGCTGAATTCTTGTATTAACCATAATATAAAATGATATAAACGGGTCTCTGATTGCCCTATCATAGAAGGTTAGTAGTGCATTTTAATCGACATTTCGTGCGCTTTAAGATGCCGCTTAGCCCAATACGCTACCTGAAGTAGGAGCGACGTAAATTGAACAAATGTGATAGAATTACGCAGAATTCTTATATTAACCATAATATAAAATGATCTAATCGGGTCTCTGATTGCCCTGTCATACACGGTTAGCAGTGCATTTCACTCGACATTTCGTGCGCTTTAAGATGCCGCTAAGCCCAATACGCCACCTGAAATTGGAGCGACGTAAATTGAACGAATGTGATAGAATTACACTGAATTCTTATATTAATCATAATATAAGATGATCTAATCGGGTCTCTGACTGCCCTATCCTAGAAGTTTAGTAGTGCATTTTACTCGACATTTCATGCGCTTGAAGATGCCGCTTAGCTCAATACGCTATCTGAAATAGGAGCGACGTAAATTGAACAAATGTGATAAAATTACGTTGAATTCTTATATTAACAATAATATTAAATGATCTAATCGGGTCTCTGATTGCCCTACCATAGAATTTTAATAGTGCATTTTACTCGTCATTTCATGCGCTTTATGATGCAACCTAGCCCAATACGCTATCTGAAATTGGGGCGACGTAAATTTAACAAGTGTGATAGAGTTTCGCTGAATTCATAAATTAACCATAATATAAAATGATCTGATCGGGTCTCTGATTGCCCTATCATAGAAGTTTAATAGTGCATTTTACTCGACATTTCATGCGCTTTATGATGCAACCTAGCCCAATACGCTATCTGAAATAGGGGCGACGTAAATTGAACAAATGTGACAGAGTTACGCAGAATTCTTATATTAACCATAATATAAAATGATATAATCGGGTCTCTGATTGCCCAGTCATAGAAGGTTAGTAGTGCATTATACTCGACATTTCGTGCGCTTTAAGATGCCGCTAAGCCCAATACGCCACCTGAAATTGGAGCGACGTAAATTGAACGAATGTGATAGAATTACACTGAATTCTTATATTCATCATAATATAAGATGATCTAATAGGGTCTCTGACTGCCCTATCCTAGAAGTTTAGTAGTGCATTTTACTCGACATTTCATGCGCTTTAAGATGCCGCTTAGCCCAATACGCTATCTGAAATAGCAGCGGCGTAAATTGAACAAATGTGATAAAATTACGTTGAATTCTTATATTAACAACAATATAAAATGATCTAATCGGGTCTCTGATTGCCCTACCCTAGAATTTTAATAGCGCATTGTACTCGTCATTTCATGCGCTTTATGATGCAACCTAGCCCAATACGCTATCTGAAATAGGGGCGACGTAAATTGAACAAATGTGATAAAATTACGCCGAATTCTTATATTAACAATAATATAAAATGATCTAATCGGGTCTCTGGTTGCTCTATCCTGGATGTTTAGTAGTGCATTTTACTCGAAATTTCATGCGCTTTAAGATGCCGCATAGCCCAATACGCTATCTGAAATACGGGCAACGTAAATTGATCAAATGTGAAAAAAGTACGGTGAATTGTTATATTAACAATAATATAAAATGATCTAATCGGGTCTCTGATTGCCCTATCATAGAAGTTCAATAGTGCATTTTACTCGACATTTCATGCGCTTTATGATGCAACCTAGCCCAATACGCTACCTGAAATAGGGGCGACGTAAATTGAACAAATGTGATAGAATTACGCCGCATTCTTATATTAACAATAATATAAAATGATCTAATCGGGTCTCTGATTGCCCTATCATAGAAGTTTAATAGTTCATTTCACTCGAAATTTCATGCGCTTTAAGGTGCCTCTTATCACAATACGCTACCTGAAGTAGGAGCGACGTAAATTGAACAAATGTGATAGAATTTCGCTGAATTCTTAAATTAACCATAATATAAAATGATCTAAGCGGGTCTCTGATTGCCCTATCATAGAAGGTTAGCAGTGCGTTTTACTCGACATTTCGTGCGCTTTAAGATTCCGCTTAGCCCAATACGCTACCTGAAGTAGAAGCGACGTAAATTGAACAAACGTGATAGAATTACGCAGAATTCTTATATTAACCATAATATAAAATGATCTAATCGGGTCTCTGTTTGCCCTAGCCTAGAATTTTAATAGTGCATTTTACTCGTCATTTCATGCGCTTTAAGGTGCCGCTTAGCCCAATACGCTATCTGAAATAGGAGCGACGCAAATTGAACAAATGTGATAAAATTACTCAGAATTCTTATATTAACAATTATATAAAATGATCTAATCGGGTCTCTGATTGCCCTATCATAGAAGTTTAATAGTGCATTTTACTCGTCATTTCATGCGCTTTATGGTCCCGCTTAGCCCAATACGCTATCTGAAATAGGAGCGACGTAAATTGAGCAAATGTGGTTCAATTACGCTGCATTCTTATATTAACCATAATATAAAATGATCTAATCGGGTCTCTGATTGCCCTATCATAGAAGGTTAGTAGTGCATTTTACTCGTCATTCCACGCGCTTTAAGATGCCGCCTAGACCAATATACTATCTGAAATAGCAGCTACTTAAATTGAACAAATGGGATAGAATTCCGCAGAATTCTTATATTAACCGTAATATAAAATGATCTAATCGGCTCTCTGTTTGGCCTACCCTAGAAGTTTAATAGTGCATTTTTACTCGACATTTCATGCGCTTTAAGATGCCGCTTAGGCCAATACGCTATCTGTAGTAGGAGCGACGTTAATTAAACAAATTTGATAGAATTACGCAGAATTCTTATATTAACGATAATATAATACGATCTATTCGGGCCTCTGATTGCCCTATCATAGAAGTTTAATAGTGAATTTTACTCGCCACTTCGTGCGCTTTAAAGTGCCGCCTAGCCCAATGCGCTATCTGGAATAGGGGCGACGTAAATTGAACAAATGTGATAAAAGTTCGCTGAATTCTTATTTTAACCATAATATAAGATGACCTAATCGGGTTTCTGATTGCCCCATCCGAGAAGTTTAGTAGTACATTTTACTCGACATTTCATGCGCTTTAAGATGCCGCCTAGCACAATACGCTATCTGAAATTGGAGCTACGTAAATTGAACAAACGTGATAGAATTGCGCAGAATTCTTTTAATAACCATAATATAATACGACCTATTCGGGTCTCTGATTGCCCTATCATAGAAGTTTAATAGTGCATTTTACTCGTCATTTCATGCACTTTAAGGTGCCGCCGAGCGCAATACGCTAACTGAATTAGTAGCGTCATAAATTGAAGAAATGTGATAGAATTACGCAGAATTCTTATATTAACCATAATATTGATTGATCTAATCGGGTCTTTGATTGCCCTATCACAGATGGTTAGTAGTGCATTTTACTCGTCATTCTACGCGCTTTAAGCTGCCGCCTCGCCCAATACGCTATCTGAAATAGGAGCGACGTAAATTGAACAAATGTGATAGAATTTCGCTGAATTCTTAAATTAACCATAATATAAAATGATCTGATCGGGTCTGTGTTTGCCCTACCCTAGAAGCTTAATAGTGCATTTTACACGCCATTTCATGCGCTTTGAGATGCCGCTTAGCCCAATACGCTATCTGAAATAGGAGCGACGTAAATTGAACAAATGTGATAGAATGTTGCTGAATTCTTAAATTAACCATAATATAAAATGATGTAATCGAGTCTCTGTTTGCCTTACCCTAGAAGTTTAATAGTGCATTGTACTCGCCAATTCATGCGCTTTAAGGTGGCGCCTAGCCCAATACGCTATCTGAATTAGGAGCGACGTAAATTGGACAAATGTGATAGAATTATACAGAATTCTTATATTAACCATAACATAAAATGGTCTAATCGGGTCTCTGATTGCCCTATCATAGAAGGTTTTTAGGGCATTTTACTCGTCATTCCACGCGCTTTAAGATGCCGCCTAGACCAACATACTATCTGAAATAGCAGCTACTTAAATTGAACAAATGTGACAGAATTGCGCTGAATTCTTATATTAACCATAATATAAAATGATCTAATTGGGTCTCTGATGGCCGTATCCGAGAAGGATAGTAGGGCATTTTATTCGCCATTTCATGCGCTTTAAGAGGCCGTCTAGCTCAATACGATATCTGGTGTAGGAGCGACGTAAATTGACCAAATGTGGTAGAATTACCCAGAATTCTTATAGTAACCCTAATATAATACGATATATTCGGATCTCTGATTGCCCTATCATAGAAGTTTAATAATGCATTTTACTCGTCATTTCATGCGCTTTAAGGTGCCGCCTAGCTCAATACGCTATCTGAAATAGGAGCGACGTAAATTCAACAAATGTGATAGACTTACTCAGAATTCATATATTAACCATAATATAATATGATCTATTCGGGTCTCTGATTGCCCTATCATAGATGGTTAGTAGTGCATTTTATTCGTCACTCCATGCGCTTTAAGATGCCGCCTAGAGCAATATACTATCCGAAATAGGAGCTACGTAAATTGAACAAATGTGATAGAATTACTCAGGTTCCTTGTATTAACCGTAATATAAAATGATCTAATCGGCTCTCTGTTTGCCCAATCATAGAAGCTCAATAGTGCATTTTACTCGTCATTTCATGCGCTTTAAGGTGCCGCCTAGCCCAATACGCTATCTGAAATAGGAGCGACGTAAATCGGACAAATGTGATGGAATTCCGCAGAATCCTTATATTAACCATAATATAATATGATCTATTCGGGTCTCTGATTGCCCTACCCTACAAGTTTAATAGTGCATTTTACTCGCCATTTCATGCGCTTTGAGGTGCCGCTTTGCCCAATACGCTATCTGAAATAGGAGCGACGTAAATTGAACAAATGTGATAGAATTTCGCTGAATTCTTATTTTAACCATAATATAAGATGACCTAATCGGGTCTCTGATTGCCCTGCCCGAGAAGTTTTGTAGTGCATTTTACTCGTCATTTCATGCGCTTTAAGATGCCGCCTAGTCCAATGCGCTATCTGAAATTGGAGCTATGTAAATTGAACAAACGTGATAGAATTACGCAGAATTCTTATATTAACCATAATATAATTCGATCTATTCGGGTCTCTGATTGCCCTATCACAGAAATATAATAGTGCATTTTACTCGTCATTTCATGCGCTTTAAGGTGCCGCTTTGCCCAATACGCTATCTGAAATAGGAGCGACGTAAATTGAACAAATGTGGTAGAATTTCGCTGAATTCTTAAATTAACCATAATACAAAATGATCCAATCGGGTCTGTGTTTGCCGTACCCTAGAAGATTAATAGTGCATTTTATTCGTCGTTTCATGCGCTTTTAGATGCCAGCTAGCCCAATACGCTATCTGAAATAGGGGCGACGTAAATTGAACAAATGTGATAAAATTTCGCTGAATTCTTATATTAACCATAATATAAGATGACCTAATCGTGTCTCTGATTGCCCTACCCGAGAAGTCTATGAGTGCATTTTACTCGTCATGTCATGCGCTTTAAGGTGCCGCCCAGCCCACTACGCTATCTGAAATAGGAGCGACACAAATTGAACAAATGTGAAAGAATTACGCAGAATTCTTATATTACCCATAATATAGAATGATCTAATCGGGTCTTTGATTGCCCTATCATAGATGGTTAGTAGTGCATTTTACTCGTCATTCCACGCGCTTTAAGATGCCGCCTAGCCCAATACGCTATCTGAAATAGGAGCGACGTGAATTGAACAAATGTGATAGAATTTCGCTGAATTCTTAAATTAACCATAATATAGAATGATCTAATCGGGTCTCTGTTTGCCCTACCCTAGAAGTTTAATAGTGCATTTTACTCGACATTTCATACGCTTTAAGATGCCACCTAGCCCAATACGCAATCTCAAATCGGGGCGACGTAAATTGAACAAATGTGATAAAATTTCGCTGAATTCTTATATTAACCATAATATAAGATGACCTAATCGGGTCTATGTTTGCCCTACCCGAGAAGTTTAGTAGTGCATTTTACTCGTCATTTCATGCGCTTTAAGGTGCCGCCTAGCTCAATATGCTATCTGAAATTGGAGCGAAATAAATTGAACAAATGTTATAAAATTACGTTGAATCCTTATATTAACAATAATATAAAATGATCTAACAGGGGCTCTGATTGCCCTATCATATAAGCTTAATAGTGCATTTTACTCGTCATTTCATGCGCTTTAAGGTGCCGCTTAGCCCAATACGCTATCTGAAATAGGAGCGACGGAAATTGAACAAATGTGATAGAATTTCGCTGAATTCTTATATTAACCATAATATAAGATGACCTAATCGGGTCAATGTTTGCTCTACCCGAGAAGTTTAGTAGTGCATTTTACTCGTCATTTCATGCGCTTTAAGGTGCCGCCTAGCTCAATATGCTATCTAAAATAGGAGCGACGTAAATTGAACAAGTGTGATAGAATTTCGCTGTATTCTTATATTAACCATAATATAAGATGACCTAATCGGGTCTCTGTTAGCTCTATCCGAGAAGTTTGGTAGTGCATCTTGCTCGTCATTTCATGCGCTTTAAGATGCCGCCTAGCCCAGTCCGCAATCTGAAATTGGAGCTACGTAAATTGGACAAATGTGACAGAGTTACGCAGAATTCTTATATTAACCATAATATAAAATGACCTAATCGGGTCTCTGATTGCCCTATCATAGAAGTTTAATAGTTCATTTTACTCGCCATTTCATGCGCTTTAAGGTGCCGCCTAGCCCAATACGCTATCTGAAATTGGAGCTACGTAAGTTGAACAAGCGTGATAGAAGTACGCAGAATTCTTATATTAACCATAATATAATACGATCTATTCGGGTCTCCGATTGCCCTATCATAGAAGTTTAATAGTGCATTTTACTCGTCATTTCATGCGCTTTAAGGTGCCGCCTAACCCAATACGCTATCTGAAATAGTAGCGACATAAATTGACAAATGTGATAGAAGTACGCAGAATTCTTATATTAACAATAATATAAAATGATCTAATCGGGTCTCTGCTTGCCCTATCATAGAAGGTTCGTAGTGCATTTTACTCGCCATTCCACGCGCTTTAAGATGCCGCCTAACCCAATACGCTATCTGAAATGGGAGCGACGTATATTGAAAAAATGTGATAGAATTTCGCTGAATTCTTATATTAACCATAATATAATATGATCTATTTGGGTCTCTGATTGCCCTATCGTGGAAGGTTAGTAGTGCATTTTACTCGTCATTCCACGCGCTTTAAGATGCCGCCTAGCCCATTACGCTATCTGAAATAGGAGCGACGTAAATTGAACAAATGTGATAGAATTACGCAGAATTCTTATATTAACCATAATATAATATGATCTATTTGGGTCTCTGATTGCCCTATCATGGAAGGTTAGTAGTGCATTTTACTATTTATTCCACGCGCTTTAAGGTGCCGCCTAGCCCAATATACTATCTGAAATAGGAGCGTCGTAAATTGAACAAATGTGATAGAATTACGCAGAATTCTTATATTAACCATAATATAAAATGATCTAATCGGGTCTCTGTTTGCCTTATGCGAGAAGTTTAATAGTGCATTTTACTCGACATTTCATGCGCTTTAAGATTCCGCCCGGCCCAATATGCTATCTGAAATAGGAGCGACGTAAATTGAACAAATGTGATAGAATAACGCTGAATTCTTACATTTACCATAATTCAAAATGATCTAATCGGATCATTGATTGCCGTACCACAGAAGTTTAATAGTGCATTTTGGTCGGCATTTCATGCGCTTTAAGGTGCCACTTATCCCGATACGCTAACTGAAGTTGGAGCGACGTAAATTGAACAAATGTGATAGAATTACGCAGAATTCTTATATTAACCATAATATAAAATGATCTAATCGGGTCTCTGTTTGCCTTATGCGAGAAGTTTAATAGTGCATTTTACTCGACATTTCATGCGCTTTAAGATGCCACCTAGCCCAATACGCTATCTGAAATAAGGCGACGTAAATTGAGCAAATGTGATAAAATTTCGCTGAATTCTTATATTAACCATAGTGTAAGAAGACCTAATCCGATCTCTGATTGCCTTATCCGAGAAGTTTAGTAGTGCATTTTACTCGCTATTTCATGCGCTTTAAGATGCCGCCTAGCCCAATACGGTATCTGAAATTGGAGCTACGTAAATTGTACAAACGTGATAGAATTACGCAGAATTCTTATATTAACCATAATATAATTCGATCTATTCGGGTCTCTGATTGCCCTGTCACAGAAGTTTAATAGTGCATTTTACTCGTCATTCCATGCGCTTTAAGGTGCCGCCGAGCCCAATACGCTATCTGAAACTGGAGCAACGTAAATTGAACAAATGTGATAGAATTCCACTGAATTTTTATATGAATCATAATATAAGATGATCTAAGCGGGTCTCTGTTTGCCCTACCCTAGATGTTTAGTAGTGCATTTTACTCGACATTTCATGCGCTTTAAGGTGCCCTTTAGTCCAATACACTACCTGAAATAGGAGCGTCGTAAACTGAACAAATGTGATAGAATTACACTGAATTCTTATATTAACAATAATAGAAAAGGACCTAATCGGGTCTCTAATTGCCCTATCCGAGAAGTATAGTAGTGCATTTTACTCGTGATTTCATGCGCTTTCAGATGCCGCCTAGTCCAATACGCTATCTGAAACAGGAGCGACATAAATTGAACAAATGTGATAGAATTACGCAGAATTCTTATATTAACCATAATATAATACGATCTATTCGGGTCTCTGATTGCCCTATCATAGAATTGTAATAGTGCATTTTCCTCGTCATTGCATGCGCTTTAAGATGCCGCCTAGCCAAATACGCTACCTGAAATTGCAGCTACGTAAATTGAACGAACGTGATAGAATTACGCAGAATTCTTATATTAACCATAATATAATACGATCTATTCGGGGCTCTTATTGGTCTACCACAGAAGTTTAATACTGCATTTTACTCGTCATTTCATGCGCTTTAAGGTGCCGCCTAGCCCAGTACGCTATCTGAAATAGGGGCGACGTAAATTGAACAAATGTGATAAAATTACGCAGAATTCTTATATTAACCATAATTTAAAATGACCTTGTCGGGTCTGTGATTGCCCTATCCGAGAAGTTTAGTAGTGCATTTTACTCGTAATTGCATGCGCTTTAAGATGCCACTAAGCCCAATACGCTATCTGAAATAGGAGCGACATAAATTGAACAAATGTGATAGAATTACGCAGAATTCTTATATTAACAATAATAAAAAAGGACATAATCGGGTCTCTGATTGCCCTATCCAAGAAGTTTAGTAGTGAATTTGACTCGACATCTCATGCGCTTTATGTTGCCACCTAGCCCAATACGCTGTCTGAAATAGGTGCGACGTAAATTGAAAAATGTGATAAAATGACGGTAAATTCTTATATTAAGAATAATATAAAATGTAATAATCGGGTCTCCGATTGCCCTATCCTAGAAGTTTAGTAGTGCATTTTACTCGACATATCGTGCCCACTAACATGCCGCTTATTCCAATACCCTATCTGAAATAGGAGCGACGTAAATTGAACAAACGTGATAGAATTACGCTGAATTCTTATATTAACCATAATATAAAATGATCTAATCCGATCTCTGATGTCCCTATCATAGAAGTTTAATAGTGCATTTTAGTCGTCATTTCATGCGCTTTCAGGTACCGCCTAGCCCAATATGCTATCTGAAATTGGAGCGACGTAATTTGAACAAATGTGATAGAATTACGCAGAATTCTTATATTCGCAATAATATAAATGATCTAATCACGTCTCTGATTGCCCTATCATAGAAGGTTAGTAGTGCATTTTACACGTCATTCCACAGGCTTTAAGATGCCGGCTAGCCCAATACGCTATCTGAAATAGTGGCGACGTAAATTGGACAAATGTGGTAGAATTACGCTGCATTCTTAAATTAATCAAAATATAAAATGATCTCATCGGCTCTCCGTTTACCCTACCCTACATGTTTAATAGTGTATTTTACTCGACATTTCATGCGCTTTAAGATGCCACACAGCCCAATACGCTATCTAAAATAGGGGCGTCGTAAATTGGACAAATGTGATAGAATTACGCAGAATTCTTATATTAACCATAATATAATACGATCTATTCTGGTTTCTGATTGCCCTATCATAGAAGTTTAATGGTGCATTTTACTCGACATTTCATGCGCTTTAAGATGCCACATAGTCCAAAGCGCTATCTGAAATTTGAGCTACGTAAATTGAACAGACGTGATAGAATTACGCAGGATTCTTATATTAACCATAATATAATACGATGTATTCGGGTCTCTGATTGCCCTATCATAGAAGTTTAATGGTGCATTTTACTCGTCATTTCATGCGCTTTAAGGTGCCGCCTAGCCCAATACGCTACCTGAAATGGGAGCGGCATAAATTGATCAAATGTTATAAAATTACGTTGAATTCTTATGTTAACAATAATACAAAATGATCTAATCGGGTCCCTGATTGCCCTGTCACAGAAGTTCAGCAGTGCATTTTACTCGACGTTTCATGCGCTTTAAGGTGCCGTCTAGCCCAATGCGCTATCTGAAATGGGAGCGACGTAAATTGAATAAATGTGATAGAGTTACGCAGAATTCTTATATAAACCATAATATAAAATGATCTCATCGGGTCTCTGATTGCCCTATCAAAGAAGTTTAGTACTGCATTTTACTCGGCACGCCATGCGCTTTAAGGTGCCACTTAGCCCAATGCGCTATCTGAAATGGGAGCGACGTAAATTGAACAAATGTGATAGAATTACGCAGAATTCTTATATTAACCATAATATAATATGATCTATTCGGGTCTCTGATTGCCCTATCATACAAGTTTAATAGTGGATTTTACTCGACACATCATGCGCTTTAAGGTGCCGCCTTGCGCAATACGCTATCTGAAATAGGAGCGACGTAAATTGAACAAATGTGTTAAAATTACGTTGAATTCTTATATTAACAATAATACAGGATGATCTAATCGGGTCTCTGATTGCACTGTCATAGAAGTTTACTAGTGCATTTTACTCGACATTTCATGCGCTTTCAGATGCCACCTAGCCCAATACGCTATCTGAAATAGGGGCGACGTAAATTGAACAAATGTGATAGAATTACGCAGAATTCATATATTAACCATAATTTAAGATGATCTAATCGGGTCCCTGATTGCCCTGTCACAGAAGTTCAGCAGTGCATTTTACTCGACGTTTCATGCGCTTTAAGGTGCCGTCTAGCCCAATGCGCTATCTGAAATGGGAGCGACGTAAATTGAACAAACGTGATAGAATTACGCAGAATTCTTATATTAACTATAATTTAAAATGACCTACTCGTATCTCTGATTGCCCTATCCGGGAAGTTGAGTGGTGCATTTTACTCGTCATTTCATGCGCTTTAAGATGCCGAATCGCCCAATACGCTATCTGAAATAGGAGCTGCGTAAATTGAATAAATGTGATAGAGTTACGCAGAATTCTTATATTAACCATAATATAAAATGATCTAATCGTGTCTCTGTTTGCCCTATCGTAGAAGTTTAATAGTGGATTTTACTCGTCACATCATGCGCTTTAAGGTGCCGCCTAGCCCAATACGCTATCTGAAATAGGAGCGACATAAATTGAACAAATGTGATAAAATTACGTTGAATTCTTATATTAACAATAATACAAAATGATCTAATCGGGTCTCTAATTGCACTGTCATAGAAGTTTACTAGTGCATTGTACTCGACATTTCATGCGCTTTAAGATGCCACCTAGCCCAATACGCTATCTGAAATAGGGGCGACGTAAATTGAACAAATGTGATAGAAATACGCAGAATTCTTATATTAACCATAATTTAAGATGATCTAATCGGGTCTCTGATTGCCCTGTCACAGAAGCTCAGCAGTGCATTTTACTGGACATTTCATGCGCTTTAAGGTGCCGCCTAGTCCAATACGCTATCTGAAATAGGAGCGACACAAATTGAACAAATGTGATAAAATTACGTTGAATTCTTATATTAACAATAATACAAAATGATGTAATCGGGTCTCTGATTGCCCTATCATAGAAGTTTACTAGTGCATTTTACTCGACATTTCATGCGCTTTAAGATGCCACCTAGCCCAATACGCTATCTGAAATTGGAGCGACGTAAATTGAATAAATGTGATAAAATTACGCTGAATTCTTATATTAACCATAATATAATACGATCTATTCTGGTTTCTGATTGCCCTATCATAGAAGTTTAATAGTGCATTTTACTCGACATTTCATGTGCTTTAAGGTGCCGCCTAGTCCAATACGCTATCTGAAATAGGAGCGACATAAATTGAACAAATGTGAGAGAATTACGCAGAATTCTTATATAAACCATAATATAATACGACCTATTCGGGTCTCTGATTGCCCTATCATAGAAGTTTAATAGTGCAGTTTACTCGCCACATCATGCGCTTTAAGGTGCCGCCTAGCCCAATACGCTATCTGAAATAGGAGCGACACAAATTGAACAAATGTGATAGAATTACGCAGAATTCTTATATTAACCATAATATAATACGATCTATTCGGGTCTCTGATTGCCCTATCATAGAAGTTTAATAGTGCATGTTACTCGTCATTTCATGCGCTTTAAGGTGCCGCTTGGCCCAATACGCTATCTGAAATAGGAGCGACATAAATTGAACAAATGTGATAAAATTACGTTGAATTCTTATATGAAACAATAATACAAAATGATCTAATCGGGTCTCTGATTGCACTATCATAGAAGTTTACTAGTGCATTTTACTCGACATTTCATGCGCTTTAAGATGCCACCTAGCTCAATACGCTATCTGAAATAGGGGCGACGTAAATTGAACAAATGTGATAGAATTACGCAGAATTCTTATATTAAACATAATATAATACGATCTATCCGGGTCTCTGATTGCCCTATCATACAGGTTTAATAGTGCATTTTACTCGTCATTTCATACGCTTTAAGGTGCCGCCTAATCCAATACGCTATGTGAAATAGGAGCGACACAAATTGAACAAATGTGATAGAAGTACGCAGAATTCTTATATTAACCATAATTTAAAATGACCTTGTCGGGTCTGTGATTGCCCTATCCGAGAAGTTTAGTAGTGCATTTTACTCGTAATTTCATGCGCTGTAAGTTGCCGCCTCGCCCAATACGCAATCTGAAATAGGAGCGACGTAAATTGAACTAATGTGATAGAATTACGCAGGATTCTTACATTAACCATATTTTAAAATAATCTAATCGGGTCTCTGATTGCCCTGTCACAGAAGTTCAGTAGTGCATTTTGCTCGTCATTTCATGCGCTTTAAGGTGCCGTCTAGCCCAATCCGCTATCTGAAATTGGAGCTGCGTAAATTGAATAAATGTGATAGAGTTACGCAGAATTCTTATATTAACCATAATATAATATGATCTATTCAGGTCTCTGATTGCCCTATCATAGAAGTTTAATAGTGCATTTCACTCGTCATTTCATGCGCTTTAAGGTGCCGCCTAGCCCAGTACGCTATCTGAAATAGGGGCGACGTAAATTGTACAAATGTGATAGAATTATACAGAATTCTTATATTAACCATAATATAAAATGGTCTAATCGGGTCTCTCATTGCCCTATCATAGAAGGTTAGTAGTGCATTTTACTCGTCATTCCACGCGCTTTAAGATGCCGCCTAGACCAATATACTATCTGAAATAGCAGCTACTTAAATTGAACAAATGTGATAGAATTGCGCTGAATTCTTATATTAACCATAATATAAAATGATCTAATCGGGTCTCTGATTGCCCTATCATAGAAGGTTAGTAGTGCATTTTACTCGTCATTCCATGCGCTTTAAGATGCCGCCTAGACTAATATACTATCCGAAATAGGAGCTACGTAAATTGAACAAATGTGATAGAATTACGCAGAATTCTTATATTAACCATAATATAATATGATCTATTCGGGTCTCTGATTGCCCTATCATAGAAGTTTAATAGGGCATTTTACTCCTCATTTCATGCGCTTTAAGGTGCCGCCTAGCCCAATACGCGATCTGGAATTGGAGGTACTTAAATTCAACAAATGTGATAGAATTACGCTGAATTGTTAAATTAACCGTAATATAAAATGATCTAAACGGATCTCTGTTTGCCCTACCCTAGAAGTTTAATAGTGCATTTTACACGCCATTTCATGCGCTTTGAGATGCCGCTTAGCCCAATACGCTATCTGAAATAGAAGCGACGTAAATTGAACAAATGTGATAGAATTTTGCTGAATTCTTAAATTAACCATAATATAAAATGGTGTAATCGGGTCTCTGTTTGCCTTACCCTAGAAGTTTAATAGTGCATTTTACTCGACATTTCATGCGCTTTAAGATGCCACCCAGTCCAATACGCTATCTGTAATAGGGTCGACGTAAATTGAACAAATGGGATAAAATTACGTTGAATTCTTATATTAACAATAATATGAAATGATCTAATCGGGTCTCTGATTGCCCTATCATAGAAGTTTAATAGTGCATTATACTCGTCATTTCATGCGCTTTAAGGACCCGCTTAGACCAATACGCTATCTGAAATAGGAGCGACGTAAATTGAACAAATGTGATAAAATTTCACTGAATTCTTATATTAACCATAATTTAAAATGATCTGATCGGGTCTCTGATTGCCCTATCATAGAAGTTTAATAGTGAATTTTGCTCGGGATTTCATGCGCTTTAAGATACCAGACAGCCCAATACGCTATCTGAAATTGGAGCTACGTAAATTAAACAAACGTGATAGAATTACGCAGAATTCTTATATTAACCATAATATAATATGATCTATTCGGGTCTCTGATTGCCCTATCACCGAAGTTTAATAGTGCATTTTACTCGCCATTTCATGCGCTTTAAGTTGCTGCTTAGCCCAATACGATATCTGAAATAGGAGTCACGTATATTGAACAAAGGTGATAGAATTTCGCTGAATTCTTATATTAACCATAATATAAAATGATCTAATCGGGTCTCTGATTGACCTATCATAGTAGTTTAATAGTGCATTTTACTCGTCATTTCATGCGCTTTAAGGTGCCGGTTAGCACAATACGCTATCTGAAGTAGGAGCGACGTAAATTGAACAAATGTGATAGAATTTCGTTGAATCCTTATATTAACCATAATATAAAATGATCTAGTCGGGTCCCTTTTTGCCCTACCCTAGAAGTTTAATAGTGCATTTTACTCGACATTTCATGCGCTTTAAGATGCCGCCTAGCCCAATACGCTATCTGCAATTGGAGCTACGTAAACTGAACGAACGTGATAGAATTACGCAGAATTCTTATATTAACCATAATATAATACGATCTATTCGGGTCTCTGATTGCCGTATCATAGAAATTTAATAGTGCATTTTACTCGACATTTCATGCGCTTTAAGGTGCCGCTTAGCCCAATACGCTATCTGAAATAGGAGCGACGTAAATTGAACAAATGTGATGGAATTTCGCTGAATTCTTAAATTAAACATAATACAAAATGATCCAATCGGGTCTGTGTTTGCCCTACCCTAGAAGTTTAATAGAGCATTTTACTCGTCACTTCATGCGCTTTTAGGTGCCACCTAGCCCAATACGCTATCTGAAATAGGGGCGACGTAAATTGAACAAATGTGATAAAATTTCGCTGAATTCTTATATTAACCATAATATACGATGACCTAATCGTGTCTCTGATTGCCCTACCCGAGAAGTCTAGGAGTGCATTTTACTCGTCATGTCATGCGCTTTAAGGTGCCGCCTAGCTCAATATGCTATCTGAAATAGGAGCGACGTAAATTGAACAAAGGTGTTAAAATTTCGCTGAATTCTTATATTAACCATAATATAAGATGATCTAATCAGGTCTCTGATTGCCCCATCATAGAAGATTAATAGTGCATTTTACTCGTCATTTCATGCGCTTTAAGGTGCCGCCTAGCCCAATACGCTATCTGAAATAGGAGCGATATAAATTGAACAAATGTGATAAAATTACGTTGAATTCTTATATGAACAATATCATAAAATGATCTAATCGGGTCTTTGATTGCCCTATCCGAGAAGTTTAGTAGTGCATCTTACTCGCCATTTCATGCGCTTTAAGATGGCGCCACGCCCAATACACTATCTGAAATAGGAGCGACGTAAATTGAACAAATGTGATAGAATCTCGCTGAATTCTCATATTTACCATAATATAAAATGATCTAATCGGGTCTCTGATTGCCCTATCCTAGAAGCTTAGTATTGCATTTTACTCGTCATTTCATGTGCTTTAAGGTGCAGCCTATCCCAATACGCGATCTGAAATTAGAGCTACGTAAATTAAACAAATGTGATAGAGTTACGACGAATTCTAAAATTAACTATAATATACGACGATCTAATCGGGTCTCTGATTGCCCCATCCTAGAAGTTTAGTAGTGCACTTTACTCGACATTTCATGCGCATTAAGATGCCGCTTAGACGAATACGCAACCTGAAGCAGGAGCGACGTAAATTGAACAAATGTGACAGAATTACGCAGAATTCTTATATTAAACATAACATAATACGATCTATCCGGTTCTCTGATTGCCCTATCATAGAAGTTTAATAGTGCATTTTACTCGTCATTTCATGCGCTTTAAGGAGCCCCCTAGCCCAATACGCTATCTGAAATAGGAACGACATAAATTGAACCAATGTGATAGAATTACGCAGAATTCTTATATTAACCATAATATAATACGATCTATTCTGGTTTCTGATTGCCCTATCATAGAAGTTTAATAGTGCATTTCACTCGTCATTTCATGCGCTTTAAGGTGCCGCCTAGCCCAATACGCTATCTGAAATAGGAGCGGCGTGAATTGAACAAATGTGATTGAATTCTGCTGAATTCTTATATTAACCATAATATAATATGATACATTCGGGTCTCTGATTGCCCTATCATAGAAGTTTAATAGTGCATTTCACTCGCCATTTCATGCGCTTTAAGGTGCCGCCTAGCCCAGTACGCTATCTGAAATAGGGGCGACATAAATAGAACAAATGTGATAGAATTACGCAGAATTCTTATATTAACCATAACATAATACGATCTATTCGGGTCTCTGATTGCCCTATCATAGAAGTCTAATAGTGGATTTTACTCGACACATCATGCGCTTTAAGGTGCCGCTTGGCCCAATACGCTATCTGAAATAGGAGCGACATAAATTGAACAAATGTGATAAAATTACGTTGAATTCTTATATTAACAATAATACAAAATGATCTAATCGGGTCTCTGATTGCACTGTCATTGAAGTTTACTAGTGCATTTTACTCGACATTTCATGCGCTTTAAGATGCCACCTAGCCCAATACGCTATCTGAAATAGGGGCGACGTAAATTGAACAAATGTGATAGAATTACGCAGAATTCTTATATTAACCATAATATAAAATGATCTAATCGGGTCTCAGATTGCCCTATCATAGAATGTTAGTAGTGCATTTTACTCGCCATTCCACGTGCTTTTAGATGCCGCTTAGTCCAATACGCTATCTGAAATAGGAGCGACGTTAATTGAACAAATGTGATAGAATTACGCTGAATTCTTATATTAATCATAATACAAGATGACCTGATCGGGTCTCTGATTGCCCTATCCTAGAAGTTTATTATTGCATTTTACTCGTCATTTCGTGCGCTTTAAGGTGCAGCCTATCCCAATACGCGACCTGAAATTAGAGCTACGTAAATTAAACAAATGTGATAGAGATACGACGAATTCTTAAATCAACCATAATATCCGACGATCTAATCGGGTCTCTGATTGCCCCATTCTAGAAGTTTAGTAGTGCACTTTACTCGACATTTCATGCGCTTTAAGATGCCGCTTAGACGAATACGCTATCCGAAGCAGGAGCGACCTAAATTGAACAAATTTGATAGATTTACGCAGAATTCTTATATTAACCATAATATAAAATGATCTATTCGGGTCTCTGATTGCCCTATCATAGAAGTTTAATAGTGCATTTTACTCGTCATTTCATGCGTTTTACGGTGCCGCCTATCCCAAATACGCTATCTGAAATAGGAGCGACGTAAATTGAACAAATGTGATAAAATTACGCTGAATTCTTATATTAACAATAATATAAAATGATCTAATCGGGTCTCTGATTGCCCAATCAAAGAAGTTTAGTAGTGCATTATACTCGTTATTTCACGCGCTTTAAGGAGCCGCCTATCCCAATACGCTATCTGAAATAGGGGCGACGTAAGTTGAACAAATGTGATAAAATTGAGCTGAATTCTTATATTAACCATAATATATAATGATCTAATCGGGTCTCTGATTGCCCTATCATAGAAGTTTAATAGTGCATTTTACTCGTCATTTCATGCGTTTTACGGTGCCGCCTATCCCAAATACTCTATCTGATATAGGAGCGACGTAAATTGAACAAATGTGATAAAATTACGCTGCATCCTTATATTAATCATAATATAAAATGACATAATCGGGTCTCTGATAGCCTTATCCAAGAAGTTTAGTAGTGCATTTTACTCGACATTTCATGCGCTTTATGTTGCCACCTGGCCCAATACGCTATCTGAAATAGGAGCGTCGTAAGTTGAACAAATGTGATAGAATTACGCAGAATTTTTACAATAACCGTAATATAATACGATCAATTCGGGTCTCTGATTGCCCTATCATGGAAGTTTAATGGTGCATTTTACTCGTCATTTCATGCGCTTTAAGGTGCCGCTTAGCCCAATACGCTATCTGAAATAGGGGCGACGTAAATTGAACAAATGTGATAAAATTTCGCTGAATTCTTATATTAACCATAATATAAGATGACCTAATCGGGTCTCTGTTAGCCCTATCCGAGAAGTTTAGTAGTGCATTTCACTCGACATTTCATGCGCTTTAAGATGCCGTCTAGTCCAATACGCTATCTGAAATTGGAGCTACGTAAATTGAACAAACGTGATAGAATTACGCAGAATTCTTATATTAACCATAATATAACACGATATATACGGTTCTCTGATTGACCTATCATAGAAGTTTAATAGTGCATTCTACTCGTCATTTCATGCGCTTTAAGGTGCCGCTTAGCCCAATACGCTATCTGAAATAGGAGCGACGTAAATGGAACAAATGCGATAGAATTTCTCTGAATTCTTAAATTAACCATAATATGAAATGATCTAATCGGGTCTCTGTTTGCCCTACCCTAGAAGTTTAATAGTGCGTTTTACTGTATATTTCATGCGCTTTAAGGTGCCGCCTAGCCCAATACGCTATCTGAAATAGGAGCGACATAAATTGAACAAATGTGATAAAATTACGTTGAATTCTTATATTAACAATAATACAAAATGATCTAATCGGGTCTCTGATTGCACTGTCATAGAAGTTTACTGCTGCATTTTACTCGACATTTCATGCGCTTTAATTTGCCACCTAGCCCAATACGCTATCTGAAATAGGGGCGACGTAAATTGAACAAATGTGATAGAATTACGCAGAATTCTTATATTAACCATAATTTAAGATGATCTAATCGGGTCTCTGATTGCCCTGTCACAGAAGTTCAGCAGTGCATTTTACTCGACATTTCATGCGCTTTAAGGCGCCGTCTAGCCCAATCCGCTATCTGAAATTGGAGCAGTGTAAATTGAATAAATGTGATAGAGTTACGCAGAATTCTTATATAAACCATAATATAAAATGATCTCATCGGGTCTCTGATTGCCCTATCAAAGAAGTTTAGTACTGCATTTTACTCGTGACGCCATGCGCTTTAAGGTGCCGCTTAGCCCAATGCGCTATCTGAAATAGGAGCGACGTAAATTGAACAAATGTGATAGAATTACGCAGAATTCTTATACTAACCATAATATAATACGATCTATTCTGGTTTCTGATTGCGCTATCATAGAAGTTTAACAGGGCATTTTAGTCGTCATTTCATGCGCTTTAAGGTGCCGCCTATCCCAATACGCTATCTGAAATAGGAGCGACGTAAATTGAACAAACGTGACAGAATTACGCAGAATTCTTATATTAACCATAATATAATACGATATATACGGTTCTCTGATTGACCTATCATAGAAGTTTAATAGTGCATTCTACTCGACATTTCATGCGCTTTAAGATGCCACCTAGTCCAAAACGCTATCTGAAATTGTGGCTACGTAAATTGAACCGACGTGATAGAATTACGCAGAATTCATATATTAACCATAATATAATACGATGTATTCGGGTCTCTGATTGCCCTATCATAGAAGTTTAAAAGTGCATTTTACTCGTCATTTCATGCGCTTTAAGGTGCCGCCTAGCCCAATACGCTATCTGAAATACGAGCGACGTAAATTGAACAAATGTGATAGAATTTTGCTGAATTCTTATATTAAACATAATATAATATGATCTATTCGGGTCTCTGATTGCCCTATCATAAAAGTTTAATAGTGCATTTCACTCGTCATTTCATGTGCTTTAAGGTGCCGCCTAGCCCAGTACGCTATCTGAAATAGGGGCGACGTAAATTGAATATATGTGATAGAATTACGCAGAATTCTTATCTTAATCATAATTTAAAATGACCTTGTCGGGTCTGTGATTGCCCTATCCGAGAAGTTTAGTAGTGCATTTTACTCGTAATTGCATGCGCTTTAATATGCCGCTTAGCCCAATACGCTATCTGAAATAGGAGCGACATAAATTGAACAAATGTGATAGAATTACGCAGAATTCTTATACTAACCATAATATAATACGATCTATTCTGGTTTCTGATTGCGCTATCATAGAAGTTTAACAGTGCATTTTACTCGTAATTGCATGCGCTTTAAGATGCCGCTTAGCCCAATACGCTATCTGAAATAGGAGCGACGTAAATTGAACAAATGTGATAAAATTACGCTGAATTCTTATATTAATCATAATATAAGATGACCTAATCGGGTCTCTGATTGCCCTATCCTAGAAGTTTAGTAGTGCATTTTACTCGACATTTTATGCGCTTTAAGATGCCACCTCGCCCAGTACGCTATCTGAAATAGGAGCGTCGTAAATTGAACAAATGTGATACAATTACGCCGAATTCTTATATTTACCATATTATAATACGATCTATTCGGGTCTCTGATTGCCCTATCAAAGAAGTTTAGTAGTGCATTATACTCGTTAGTTCATGCGCTTTAAGATGACGCCTATCCCAATACGCTATCTGAAATAGGGGCGACGTAAATTGATCAAATGAGATAAAATGACGCTGCATTCTTATATTAAAAATAATATAAAATGATCTAATCGGGTCTCTGCTTGCCCTATCATAGAAGTTTAATAGTACATTTTACTCGTCATTCCATGCGCTTTAAGGTGCCGCTTAGCCCAATGCGCTATCTGAAATAGGAGCGACGTAAATTGAACAAATGTGATAGAATTACGCAGAATTCTAATATTAACCATAATTTAAAATGACCTATCGGATCTCTGATTGCCCTATCAGAGAAGTTTAGTAGTGCATTTTACTCGACATTTCATGCGCTTTAAGATGCCGCCTCGCCCAATACGCTATCTGAAATAGGAGCGACGTAAATTGAACAAATGTGATAGAATTACGTAGAATTCTTATATTAACCATAATTTAAAATGATCTAATCGGGTGTCTGATTGCCCAATCATAGAAGGTTAGTAGTGCATTTTACTCGACATTTCATGCGCTTTAAGATGCCACCTAGCCTAATAGATTATCTGAAATGGGGGCAACGTAAATTGAAAAAGGTGATAAAATGACGCTAAATTCTTATATTAAGAATAATATAAAATGATCTAATCGGGTCTCCGATTGCCCTATCCTAGAAGTTTAGTATTGCATTTTACTCGTCATTTCATGCGCTTTAAGGTGCAGCCTATCCCAATACGCTATCTGAAATTAGAGCTACGTAAATTAAACAAATGTGATAGAGCTACGACGAATTCTTAAATTATCCATAATATACGACGATCTGATCGGGTCTCTGATTGCCCTATCCTAGAAGTTTAGTAGTGCATTTTACTCGACATTTCATGCGCTTTAAGATGCCACCTAGCCCAATACGCTATCTGAAATAGGAGCGACGTAAATTGATCAAATGTGATAAAATTACGCTGAATTCTTATATTAAAAATAATATAAAATGATCTAATCGGGTCTCTGATTGCCCTATCAAAGAAGTTTAGTAGTGCATTATACTCGTTAGTTCATGCGCTTTAAGATGCCGCCTATCCCAATACGCTATCTGAAATAGGGGCGACGTAAATTGAACAAATGTGATAAAATTAAGCTGAATTCTTGTATTAACCATAATATAAGATGATCTAATCGGGTGTCTGATTGCCCAATCATAGAAGGTTAGTAGTGCATTTTAGTCGACATTCCACGCGCTTTAAGATGCCGCCTAGCCCAACACGCTGTCTGAAATTGGAGCGACGTAAATTGAACAAATGTGATGGAATTACGGTGCATCCTTATATTAATCATAATATAAGATGACGTAATCGGGTCTCTGTTTGCCCTACCCTAGAAGTTTAATAGTGCATTTTACTCGACATTTCATGCGCTTTAAGATGCCGCTTAGACGAATACGCCATCTGAAGCAGGAGCGACGTAAATTGAACAAATGTGATAGAATTATGCAGAATTCTTATATTAACCATGATATAATATGATCTATTCGGGTCTCTGATTGCCCTATCAAAGAAGTTTAGCAGTGTATTATACTCGCTATTTCATGCGCTTTGAGGTGCCGCCTATCCCAATACGCTATCTCACATAGGGGCGACGTAAATTGAACAAATGTGATAAAATTAAGCTGAATTCTTATATTAACCATAATATAAAATGATCTAATCGGGTCTCTGATTGCCCTATCATAGAAGGTTAGTAGTGCATTTTACTCCTCATTCCACGCGCTTTAAGATGCCGCCTAGCCCAATACGCTCTCTGAAATAGGAGCGACGTAAACTGAACAAATGTGATAGAATTACGCTGAATTCTTATATTAAGCGCAATATAAAATGATCTAATCAGGTCTCTGTTTACCTTACCCAAGAAGTTTGATAGTGCATTTTACTCGCTATTTCATGCGCTTTGAGATGCCGCTTAGCCCAATACGCTATCTGAAATAGGAGCGACGTAAATTGAACAAATGTGATAGAATTACGCTGAATTCCTATATTAACCGTAATATAAAATGATCTAATCGGGTCTCTATTTGCATTACCCTAGAAGTTTAGTAGTGCATTTTACTCGCCATTTCATGCGCTTTGAGATGCCGCGTAGCACGATACGCTATCTGAAATAGGAGCGACGTAAGTTGAACAAATGTGATAGAATTACGCTGCATTCTTATGCTAACCGTAATATAAAAAGATATAATCGGGTCTCCGTTTGCCTTATCCTAGAAGTTTAATAGTGCATTTTGCTCGCTATTCCATGCGCTTTGAGATGCTCCTTAGCACAATACGTTATCCGAAATAGGAGCGACGTAAATTGAACAAATGTGATAGAATTACGCAGAATTCTTGTATTAACCATAATTTAAAATGATCTATCGTGTCTCTGATTGCCCTATCATAGAAGTGAATAGTGGATTGTTCTCGTCATTTCATGCGCTTATGGTGCCGCCTAGCCCAATACGCCATCTGAAATAGGAGCGACGTAAATTGACCAAATGTGATAGAATTACGCTAAATTCGTATATTAATCATAATATAAGATGACCTAATTGGGCCTCTGATAGCCCTATCCTAGAAGGTTAGTAGTGCATTTTACTCGTCATTTCATGCGCTTTAAGGTGCCGCCTAGCGCAATACGCTATCTGGAATAGGAGCGACATAAATTGAACAAATGTGATAGAATTACGCACAATTCTTATATTAACCATAATATAGAATGATCTAATCGGGTCTTTGATTGCCCTAGCATAGAAGGTTAGCAGTGCATTTTACCTCGTCCTTCTACGCGCTTTAAGGTGCCGCCAAGCCCAATACGCTATCTGAAATAGGAGCGACATAAATTGAACAAACGTGATAGAATTACGCAGAATTCTTATATAACCATAATATAATACGATATATACGGTTCTCTGATTGACCTATCGTAGATGTTTAATGTTGCATTCTACTCGTCATTTCATGCGCTTTAAGGTGCCGCCTAGCGCAATACGCTATCTGGAATAGGAGCGACATAAATTGAACAAATGTGATAGAATTACGCACAATTCTTATGTTAACCATAATATAGAATGATCTAATCGGGTCTTTGATTGCCCTAGCATAGAAGGTTAGCAGTGCATTTTACTCGTCCTTCTACGCGCTTTAAGGTGCCGCCAAGCCAATACGCTATCTGAAATGGGAGCGACGAATTGAACAAATGTGATAGAATTACGCAGAATTCTTATATTAACCTTAATATAATATGATCTATTCGGGTCTCTGATTGCCCTATCATACAAGTTTAATAGTGGATTTTACTCGACACATCATGCGCTTTAAGGTGCCGCCTTGCGCATACGCTATCTGAAATAGGGGCGACGTAAATTGAACAAATGTTATAGAATTACGCTGAATTCTTATATTAACCATAATATAATACGATCTATTCTGGTTTCTGATTGCCCTATCATAGAAGTTTAATAGTGCATTTTACTCGACATTTCATGCGCTTTAAGGTGCCGCCTAGTCCAATACGCTATCTGAAATAGGAGCGACATAATTGAACAAATGTGAGAGAATTACGCAGAATTCTTATATAAACCATAATATAATACGACCTATTCGGGTCTCTGATTGCCCTATCATAGAAGTTTAATAGTGCAGTTTACTCGCCACATCATGCGCTTTAGGTGCCGCCTAGCCCAATACGCTATCTGAAATAGGAGCGACACAAATTGAACAAATGTGATAGAATTACGCAGAATTCTTATATTAACCATAATATAATACGATCTATTCGGGTCTCTGATTGCCCTATCATAGAAGTTTAATAGTGCATGTTACTCATCGTTTCATGCGCTTTAAGGTGCAGCTTGGCCCAATACGCTACCTGAAATAGGAGCGACATAAATTGAACAAATGTGATAAAATTACGTTGAATTCTTATATGAAACAATAATACAAAATGATCTAATCGGGTCTCTGATTGCACTATCATAGAAGTTTACTAGTGCATTTTACTCGACATTTCATGCGCTTTAAGATGCCACCTAGCTCAATACGCTATCTGAAATAGGGGCGACGTAAATTGAACAAATGTGATAGAATTACGCAGAATTCTTATATTAAACATAATATAATACGATCTATCCGGGTCTCTGATTGCCCTATCATACAGGTTTAATAGTGCATTTTACTCGTCATTTCATACGCTTTAAGGTGCCGCCTAATCCAATACGCTATGTGAAATAGGAGCGACACAAATTGAACAAATGTGATAGAAGTACGCAGAATTCTTATATTAACCATAATTTAAAATGACCTTGTCGGGTCTGTGATTGCCCTATCCGAGAAGTTTAGTAGTGCATTTTACTCGTAATTTCATGCGTTGTAAGTTGCCGCCTCGCCCAATACGCAATCTGAAATAGGAGCGACGTAAATTGAACAAATGTGATAGAATTACGCAGGATTCTTACATTAACCATATTTTAAAATGATCTAATCGGGTCTCTGATTGCCCTGTCACAGAAGTTCAGTAGTGCATTTTACTCGACATTTCATGCGCTTTAAGGTGCCGTCTAGCCCAATCCGCTATCTGAAATTGGAGCTGCGTAAATTGAATAAATGTGATAGAGTTACGCAGAATTCTTATATTATCCATAATATAATATGATCTATTCAGGTCTCCGATTGCCCTATCATAGAAGTTTAATAGTGCATTTCACTCGTCATTTCATGCGCTTTAAGGTGCCGCCTAGCCCAGTACGCTATCTGAAATAGGGGCGACGTAAATTGTACAAATGTGATAAAATTACGCTGAATTCTTATATTAACCATAATATAATACGATCTATTCTGGTTTCTGATTGCCCTATCATAGAAGTTTAATAGTGCATTTTACTCGACATTTCATGCGCTTTAAGGTGCCGCCTAGTCCAATACGCTATCTGAAATAGGAGCGACATAAATTGAACAAATGTGAGAGAATTACGCAGAATTCTTATATAAACCATAATATAATACGACCTATTCGGGTCTCTGATTGCCCTATCATAGAAGTTTAATAGTGCAGTTTACTCGCCACATCATGCGCTTTAAGGTGCTGCTTGGCCCAATACGCTATCTGAAATAGGAGCGACATAAATTGAACAAATGTGATAAAATTACGTTGAATTCTTATATGAAACAATAATACAAAATGATCTAATCGGGTCTCTGATTGCACTATCATAGAAGTTTACTAGTGCATTTTACTCGAGATTTCATGCGCTTTAAGATGCCACCTAGCCCAATACGCTATGTGAAATAGGGGCGACGAAAATTGAACAAATGTGATAGAATTACGCAGAATTCTTATATTAAACATAATATAATACGATCTATCCGGGTCTCTGATTGCCCTATCATAGAAGTTTAATAGTGCATTTTACTCGTCATTTCATGCGCTTTAAGGTGCCACCTAGTCCAATACGCTATCTGAAATAGGAGCGACACAAATTGAACAAATGTGATAGTAGTACGCAGAATTCTTATATTAACCATAATTTAAAATGACCTTGTCGGGTCTGTGATTGCCCTATCCGAGAAGTTTAGCAGTGCATTTTACTCGACATTTCATGCGCTTTAAGGTACCGTCTAGCCCAATCCGCTATCTGAAATTGGAGCTGCGTAAATTGAATAAATGTGGTAGAGATACGCAGAATTGTTATA
Organism: Macropis europaea; assembly: GCA_916610135.2. Classification (NCBI taxonomy): domain Eukaryota; kingdom Metazoa; phylum Arthropoda; class Insecta; order Hymenoptera; family Melittidae; genus Macropis; species Macropis europaea. Next base: position 136,773 of record CAKAJE020001555.1, read on the forward strand.
TTAACCATAATACAAAATGATCTCATCGGGTCTCTGATTGCCCTATCAAAGAAGTTTAGTACTGCATTTTACTCGTCATGCCATGCGCTTTAAGGTGCCGCTTAGCCCAATGCGCTATCTGAAATAGGAGCGACGTAAATTGAACAAATGTGATAGAATTACGCAGAATTCTTATATTAACCATAATATAATACGATCTATTCGGGTCTCTGATTGCCATATGATAGATGTACAATAGTGCATTTTACTCGCCATTTCATGCAATTTAAGGTGCCGCCTAGCCCAATACGCTATCTGAATTAGGGGCGACGTAAATTGAACAAATGTGATAAAATTACGTTGAATTCTTAAATTAACAATAATATAAAATGATCTAATCGGGTCTCTGATTGCCCTATCCAAGAAGTTCAGTAGTGCATTTTACTCGTCATTGCATACGCTTTAAGGTGCCGCCTAGGCCAATACGCAATCTGAAATTGGAGCTACGTAAATTGAACAAATGTGATAGAGTTACGACGAATGCTTAAATCAACCATAATATAAGTTGACCTATTCGGGTCTCTGATTGCCCTATCCAAGAAGTTTAGTAGTGCATTTTACTTGACATTTCATGCGCTTTAAGATGCCACCTAGCCCAATACGCTATCTGAAATAGGGGCGACGTAAATTGAACAAATGTGATAAAATTACGCTAAATTCTTATATTATGAATAATATAAAATGATCTAATCGGGTCTCCGATTGCCGTATCCTAGAAGTTTAGTAGTGCAGTTTACTCGACATTTCATGCCCATTAACATGCCACTTAGACCAATACGCTATCTGAAATAGGAGCGACGTAAATTGAACAAATGTGATAGAATTACGCTGAATTCTTATATTAACCATAATATAAAATGATCTAATCGGATCTCTGATTGCCGTATCATAGAAGTTTAATAGTGCATTTTGCTCGTCATTTCATGCGCTTTAAGGTGCCGCTTAGCCCAATACGCTATCTGAAGTAGGAGCGACGTAAATTGAAGAAATGTGATAGAATTTCATTGAATTCTTATATTAACCACAATATAAAATGATCTAATTGGGTCACTGATGGCCGTATCCGAGAAGGTTAGTAGTGCATTTTATTCGCCATTTCATGCGCTTTAAGATGACGCCCGGTTCAATACGATATCTGATGTAGGAGCGACGTGATTTGGACAAATGTGATAGAGTTACGATGAATTCTTAAATTAGCAATAATATAAGATGATCTAATCGGGTCTCTGATTGCCCTATCCTAGAAGATTTGTAGTGCATTTTACTCGTGATTTCATGCGCTTTAAGGTGTCGCCTATCCCAATACGCTATCCGAAATTGGAGCTACGTGAATTGAACAAATGTGATAGAATTACGACGAATTCTTAAATTAGCTATAATATAAGATGATCTAATCGCGTCTCTGACTGCCCTATCATAGAAGTTTGATAGTGCATTTTACTCGTCATTCCATGTGCTTCAAGGTGCCGCGTAGCCCAATACGCTAACTGGAATTGGAGCTACGTAAATTGAACAAGTGTGTTAGAGTTTCGCTGAATTCGTAAATTAACCATAATATAAAATGATATAATAGGGTCTCTGTTTGCACTACCCTAGCAGTTTAATAGTGCATTTTACTCGACATTTCATGCGCTTTAAGATGCCACCCAGTCCAATACGCTATCTGTAATAGGGGCGACGTAAATTGAACAAATGGGATAAAATTACGTTGAATTCTTATATTAACAATAATATGAAATGATCTAATCGGGTCCCTGATTGCTCTATCATAGAAGTTTGATAGTGCATATTACTCGTCATTTCATGCGCTTTAAGGTCCCGCTTAGCCCAATACGCTATCTGAAATAGGAGCGACGTAAATTGAGCAAATGTGGTTCAAATACGCTGCATTCTTATATTAACCATAATATAAAATGATCTAATCTGGTCTCCGATTGCCCTATCCGAGAAGGTTAATAGCGCATTTTACTCGTCATTTCATTCGCTTTAAGGTGCCGCCTAGCCCAATACGCTATTTGAAATTGGAGCTACGTAAATTGAACAAGTGTAATAATGTTTCGCTGAATTCTTAAATTAACCATAATATAAAATGATCTAATCGCGTCTCTGATTGCCCTATCATAGAAGTTTGATAGTGCATTTTACTCGTCGTTCCATGCGCTCTAAGGTGCCGCCTAGCCCAATACGCTAACTGAAATTGGAGCTACGTAAATTGAACAAGTGTGATAGAGTTTCGCTGAATTCTTAAATTAACCATAATATAAAATGATATAATCGGGTCTCTGTTTGCACTACCCTAGCAGTTTAATAGTGCATTTTACTCGACATTTCTTGCGCTTTAAGATGCCACCCAGCCCAATACGCTTTCTGTAATAGGGGCGACGTAATTTGAACAAATGGGATAAAACTACGTTGAATTCTTATATTAACAATAATATGAAATGATCTAATCGGGTCTCTGATTGCCCTATCATAGAAGTTTGATAGTGCATTATACTCGTCATTTCATGCGCTTTAACGTCCCGCTTAGCCCAATACGCTATCTGAAATAGGAGCGACGTAAATTGAGCAAATGTGGTTCAATTACGCTGCATTCTTATACTGTCCATAATATAAAATGATCTAATCTGGTCTCCGATTGCCCTATCCGAGTATGTTAATAGCGCATTTTACTCGTCATTTCATTCGCTTTAAGGTGCCGCCTAGCCCAATACGCTATCTGAAATTGGAGCTACGTAAATTGAACGAGTGTTATAAAGTTTCGCTGCATTCTTAAATTAACCATAATATAAAATGATCTAATCGGGTCTCTGATCGCCCTATCATAGAAGTTTAATAGTGGATTTTGCTGGGCATCTCATGCGCTTTAAGATGCCACACAGCCCAATACGCAATCTGAAATTGGAGCTACGTAAATTGAGCAAACGTGATAGAATTACGCAGAATTCTTATATTAACCATAATATAATATGATCTACTCGGGTCTCTGATTGCCCTATCATAGAAGCTTAATAGTGCATTTTACTCGTCATTTCAGGCGCTTTAAGGTGCCGCCTAGCCCAAAACGCTATCTGAAATTGGAGCTACGTAAATTGAACAAGTGTAATAATGTTTCGCTGAATTCTTAAATTAACCATAATATAAAATGATCTAATCGCGTCTCTGATTGCCCTATCATAGAAGTTTGATAGTGCATTTTACTCGTCATTCCATGCGCATTAAGGTGCCGCCTAGCCCAATACGCTATCTGAAATTGGAGCTACGTAAATTGAGCAAACGTGATAGAATTACGCAGAATTCTTATATTAACCATAATATAATATGATCTACTCGGGTCTCTGATTGCCCTATCATAGAAGTTTAATAGTGCATTTTGCTCGGCATTTCATGCGCGTTAAGGTGCCGCTTATCCCAATACGCTATCTGAGTTAGGAGCGACGGAAATAGAACAAACGTGATAGAATTACGCTGAATTCTTATATAATCCAATATAAGATGATCTAATCGGGTCTCTGGTTGCTCTATCCTAGATGTTTAGTAGTGCATTTTACCTCGAAATTTCATGCGCTTTATGATGCCCGCATAGCCCAATACGCTATCTGAAATACGGGCAACGTAAATTGAACAAATGTGAAAAAAGTACGGTGAATTCTTATATTAACAATAATATAAATGATCAAATCGGGTCTCTGATTGCCCTATCATAGAAGTTTAATAGTTCATTTTACACGAAATTTCATGCGCTTTAAGGTGCCGCTTAGCACAATACGCTATCTGAAATAGGAGCGACGTAAATTGAACAAATGTGATAGAATTTCGCTGAATTCTTGTATTAACCATAATATATAATGATATAAACGGGTCTCTGATTGCCCTATCGTAGAAGGTTAGTAGTGCATTTCAATCGAAATTTCGTGCGCTTTAAGATGCCGCTTAGCCCAATACGCTACCTGAAGTAGGAGCGACGTAAATTGAGCAAACGTGATAGAATTACGCAGAATTCTTATATTAACCATAATATAATATGGTCTATTCGGGTCTCTGATTGCCCTATCATAGAAGTTTAATAGTGCATTTTACTCGTCATTGCATGCGCTCTAAGGTGCCGCCTAGCCCAAATCGCTGTCTGAAATAGGGGGCGACGTAAATTGAACAAATGTGATAAAATTACGCTGAATTCCTATATTAACAATAATATAAAATGATCTAATCTGGTCTCTGATTGACCTCTCATAGAACTTTAACAGTGCATTTTGCTCATCATATCATGCGCTTTACGGTGCCGCCTAGCCCAGCCCGCTATCTGAAATTGGAGCTACGAAAATTGAACAAATGTGATAGAATTACGCAGAATTCTTATATTGAACATAATATAAAATGATCTAATCGGGAATCTGTTTGCCCTACCCTAGAAGTTTAATAGCGCATTTTACTCGACATTTCATTCGCTTTAAGATGCCACCTAGCCCAATACGCTCTCTGAAATATGGGCGACGTAAATTGAACAAATGTGATAAAATTACGCCGAATTCTCATAATAACAATAATCTAAAATGATCTAATCGGGTCTCTGATTGCCCTATCATAGAAGTTTAATAGTGCATTGTACTCGCCATTTGATGCGCTATAAGGTGCCACTTAGCCCAATACGCTATCTAAATAGGAGCGACGTAAAGTGAACAAATGTGATAGAATTACGCAGAATTCTTATATTAACCATAATTTAAAATGATCTAATCGGGTCTCTGATTGCCCTATCGTAGAAGTGAATAGTGCATTTTACTCGTCACTTCATGCGCTTTAAGGTGCCGCCTAGCCCATTACGCTATCTGAAATTGGAGCTACGTAAATTGAACAAGTGTGATAGAGTTTCGCTGAATTCTTAAATAAACATAATATAAAATGAATCTAATCGGCTCTCTCCTTGCCCGACCCCAGAATTATAATAGTGCATTTTACTCGACGTTCATACGCTTTATGATGCAACCTAGCCCAATACGCTATCAGAATAGGGGCGACGTAATTTGAACAAATGTGATAAAATTACGATGCATTCTTTATTAACAATAATATAAAATGACTAATCGGGTCCCTGATTGCCCTATCATAGAAGCATAATAGTGCATTTCACTCGACATTTCATGCGCTTTTATGATGCAGCTTAGCCCAATATGCTATCTGAAATAGGAGCGACGTAAATTGTACAAATGTGATAGAATTACGCAGAATTCTTATATTAACCATAATATAATACGATCAATTCGGGTCTCTGATCGCCCTATCATAGAAGTTTACCAGTGCATGTTACTCGTCATTTCATGCGCTTTAAGGTGCCGCTTGGCCCAATACGCTATCTGAAACAGAAGCGCCGTAAATTGAACAAATGTGATAGAATTTCGCTGAATTCTTAAATTAACCATGATATAAAATGATCTAATCGGGTCTCTGTTTGCCGTACCCTTGAAGTTCAATAGTGCATTTTACTCGACATTTCATTAGCTTTAATATGCCACCCAGCCCAATACGCTATCTGAAATAGGGGCGACGTAAATTGAACAAATGTGGTATAACTTCGCTGAATTCTTATATTAACCATAATATAAGATGACCTAATCGGGTCTCTGATTGCCCTATCCGGGAAGCTTAGTAGTGCATTTTACTCGACATTTCATGCGCTTTAAGATGCCGCCTAGTCCAATGCGCTATCTGAAATTGGAGCTACGTAAATTGCACAAACGTGATAGAATTACGCAGAATTCTTATGTTAGGCATAATATAATACGATCTATTCGGGTCTCTGATTGCCCTATCATAGAAGCTTAATAGTGCATTTTACGAGTCATTTCATGCGCTTTATGGTGCCGCCTAGCCCAATACGCAATCTGAAATAGGAGCGATATAAATTGAACAAATGTGATAAAATTACGTTGAATTCTTATATTAACAATAATATAAAATGATCTAATCGGGTCTCTGATTGCCCTATGATAGAAGTTTAATAGTGCATTTTACTCGACATTTCATGCGCTTTAAGATGCCGCCCATCCCAGTACGCTATCTGAAATAGGAGCGACGTAAATTGAACAAGTGTGATAGAATTACGCAGAATTCTTATATTAACCATAATATAGAATGATCTAATCGGGTCTCTGATTGCCCTATCATAGAAGTTTGATAGTGCATTGTACTCGTCATTCCATGCGCTTCAAGGTGCCGCCTAGCCCAATACGCTAACTGAAATTGGAGCTACGTAAATTGAACAAGTGTGTTAGAGTTTCGCTGAATTCTTAAATAAACCATAATATAAAATTATATAATAGGGTCTCTGTTTGCACTACCCTAGCAGTTTAATAGTGCATTTTACTCGACATTTCATGCGCTTTAAGATGCCACCCAGTCCAATACGCTATCTGTAATAGGGACGACGTAAATTGAACAAATGGGATAAAATTACGTTGAATTCTTATATTAACAATAATATGAAATGATCTAATCGGGTCTCTGATTGCCCTATCATAGAAGTTTGATAGTGCATTTTACTCGTCATTTCATGCGCTTTAAGGTCCCGCTTAGCCCAATACGCTATCTGAAATAGGAGCGACGTAAATTGTGCAAATGTGGTTCAATTACGCTGCATTCTTATATTAACCATAATATAAAATGATCTAATCTGGTCTCCGATTGCCCTATCCGAGAAGGTTAATAGCGCATTTTACTCGTCATTTCATTCGCTTTAAGGTGCCGCCTAGCCCAATACGCTATCTGAAATTGGAGCTACGTAAATTGAACAAATGTGATAGAATTTCGCTGAATTCTTATATTAACCATAATATGAAACGATCAAATCGGGTCTCTGTTTGCCCTACCCTACAAGTTTAATAGTGCATTTTACTCGACATTTCATGCGCTTTAAGATGCCGCGTAGCCCAATACGCTATCAGACATAGGGGCGACGTATTTGAACAAATGTGATAAAATTACGATACATTCTTATATTAACAATAATATAAAATGATCTATCGGGTCCTGATTGCCTATCATAGAAGTTTAATAGTGCATTTTACTCGACATTTCATGCGTGTTAAGGTGCCGCTTAGACCAGTACGCTATCTGAAATAGGAGCGACGTAAATTGAACAAATGTGATAGAATTTCGCTGAATTCTTATATTAACCGATAATATAAAATGATCTAATCGGGTCCTCTGATTGACCTGTCATAGAAGTTTAATAGTGCATTTTAGTCGCCATTTCATGCGCTTTAAGGAGCCGCATAGCCCAATACGCGATCTGAAATAGGAGCGACGTAAATTGTACAAATGTGATAGAATTACGCAGAATTCTTATATTAACCATAATATAAAATGATCTAATCTGGTCCTCCGATTGCCCTATCCGAGAATGTTAATAGCGCATTTTACTCGTCATTTCATTCGCTTTAAGGTGCCCGCCTAGCCCACTACGCTATCTGAAATTGGAGCTACGTAAATTGAACAAGTGTTATAAAGTTTCGCTAAATTCTTAAATTAACCATAATATAAAATGATCTAATCGGGTCTCTGTTTGCCGTACCCTAGAAGTCTAATAGTGCATTTTACTCGACATTTCATGCGCTTTAAGATGCCGCCTAGCCCAATACGCTATCTGAAATACGGGCAACGTAAATTGAACAAATGTGAAAAAAGTACGGTGAATTCTTATATTAACAATAATATAAAATGATCTAATCGGGTCTCTGATTGCCCTATCATAGAAGTTTAATAGTACAATTTACACGAAATTTCATGCGCTTTAAGGAGCCGCTTAGCACAATACGCTATCTGAAATAGGAGCGACGTAAATTGAACAAGTGTTATAAAGTTTCGCTAAATCTTAAATTAACCATAATATAAAATGATCTAATCGGGTCTCTGTTTGCCGTACCCTAGAAGTCTAATAGTGCATTTTACTCGACTTTCATGCGCTTTAAGATGCCACCTAGCCCAATACGCTATCTGAAATTGGAGCTACGTAAATTGAACAAGGGTGATAGAACAACGCTGAATTCTTAAATTAACCATAATATAAAATGATCTAATCGTGTCTCTGTTTGCCGTACCCTGGAATTTTAATAGTGCATTTTACTCGTCATTTCGTGCGCTTTAAGGTGCCACTTAGCCCAATACGCTATCTGAAATAGGAGCGACGTAAATTGAACAAATGTGATAGAAGTACGCTGAATTCTATATTAATCATAATATAAGATGATCTATCGGGTCTCTGGTTGCTCTATCCTAGATGGTTAGTAGTGCATTTTACTCGAAATTTCATGGCGGCGTTAAGATGCCGCATAGCCCAATACGCTATCTGAAATACGGGCAACGTAAATTGAACAAATGTGAAAAAAGTACGGTGAATTCTTATATTAACAATAATATAAAATGATCTAATCGGGTCTCTGATTGCCCTATCATAGAAGTTTAATAGTACATTTTACACGAAATTTCATGCGCTTTAAGGAGCCGCTTAGCACAATACGCTATCCTGAAATAGGAGCGACGTAAATTGAACAAATGTGATAGAGTTTCGCTGAATTCCTTGTATTAACCATAATATAAAATGATATAAACGGGTCTCTGATTGCCCTATCATAGAAGGTTAGTAGTGCATTTTACTCGACATTTCATGCGCTTTAAGATGCCGCTTAGCCCAATACGCTACCTGAAGTAGGAGCGACGTAAATTGAACAAACGTGATAGAATTACGCAGAATTCTTATATTAACAATAATATAAAATGATCTAATCGTGGTCTCAGATTGCCCTACCCTAGAAGTTTAATAGTGCATTTTACTCGACATTTCATGCGCTTTAAGATGCCGCCTAGCTCAATACGCTATCTGAATTAGGGGCGACGTAAATTGAACAAATGTGATGAAATTACGCAGAATTCTTATATTAACCATAATATAATATGATCTATTCGAGTCTCTGATTGCCCTATCATGGAAGCTTAGTAGTGCATTTTACTCGTCATTTCATGCGCTTTAATGTGCCGCCTAGCCCAATCCGCTATCTGAATTTTGAGCTACGTAAATTGAACAAATGTGACAGAGTTACGCAGAATTCTTATATTAACCATAATATAAAATGATCTAATCGGGTCTCTGATTGCCCTGTCATACACGGTTAGCAGTGCATTTCACTCGACATTTCGTGCGCTTTAAGATGCCGCTAAGCCCAATACGCCACCTGAAATTGGAGCGACGTAAATTGAACGAATGTGATAGAATTACACTGAATTCTTATATTAATCATAATATAAGATGATCTAATCGGGTCTCTGACTGCCCTATCCTAGAAGTTTAGTAGTGCATTTTACTCGACATTTCATGCGCTTGAAGATGCCGCTTAGCTCATACGCTATCTGAAATAGGAGCGACGTAAATTGAACAAATGTGATAAATTACGTTGAATTCTTATATTAACAATAATATTAAATGATCTAATCGGGTCTCTGATTGCCCTACCATAGAATTTTAATAGTGCATTTTACTCGTTATTTCATGCGCTTATGATGCAACCTAGCCCAATACGCTATCTGAAATTGGGGCGACGTAAATTTAACAAGTGTGATAGAGTTTCGCTGAATTCATAAATTAACCATAATATAAAATGATCTGATCGGGTCTCTGATTGCCCTATCATAGAAGTTTAATAGTGCATTTTACTCGACATTTCATGCGCTTATGATGCAACCTAGCCCAATACGCTATCTGAAATAGGGGCGACGTAAATTGAACAAATGTGACAGAGTTACGCAGAATTCTTATATTAACCATAATATAAAATGATATAATCGGGTCTCTGATTGCCCAGTCATAGAAGGTTAGTAGTGCATTATACTCGACATTTCGATGCGCTTTAAGATGCCGCTAAGCCCAATACGCCACCTGAAATTGGAGCGACGTAAATTGAACGAATGTGATAGAATTACACTGAATTCTTATATTCATCATAATATAAGATGATCTAATAGGGTCTCTGACTGCCCTATCCTAGAGTTTAGTAGTGCATTTTACTCGACATTTCATGCGCTTTAAGATGCCGCTTAGCCCAATACGCTATCTGAAATAGCAGCGGCCGTAAATTGAACAAATGTGATAAAATTACGGTTGAATTCTTATATTAACAATATATAAAATGATCTATCGGGTCTCTGATTGCCCTACCCTAGAATTTTAATAGCGCATTGTACTCGTCATTTCATGCGCTTTATGATGCAACCTAGCCCAATACGCTATCTGAAATAGGGGCGACGTAAATTGAACAAATGTGATAAAATTTCGCTGAATTCTTATATTAACAATAATATAAAATGATCTAATCGGGTCTCAGGTTGCTCTATCCTGGATGTTTAGTAGTGCATTTTACTCGAAATTTCATGCGCTTTAGATGCCGCATAGCCAATACGCTATCTGAAATACGGGCAACGTAAATTGAACAAATGTGAAAAAAGTACGGTGAATTGTTATATTAACAATAATATAAAATGATCTAATCGGGTCTCTGATTGCCCTATCATAGAAGTTTAATAGTGCATTTTACTCGACATTTCATGCGCTTTATGATGCAACCTAGCCCAATACGCTACCTGAAATAGGGGCGACGTAAATTGAACAAATGTGATAAAATTACGCCGCATTCTTATATTAACCATAATATAAAATGATCTAATCGGGTCTCTGATTGCCCTTTCATAGAAGGTTAGTAGTGCATTCACTCGAAATTTCATGCGCTTTAAGGTGCCTCTTATCACAATACGCTACCTGATGTAGGAGCGACGTAAATTGAACAAATGTGATAGAATTCGCTGATTTCTTAAATTAACCATAATATAAATGATCTAGCGGGTCTCTGATTGCCCTATCATAGAAGGTTAGCAAGTGCGTTTTACTCGACATTTCGTGCGCTTTAAGATTCGCTTAGCCCAATACGCTACCTGAAGTAGAAGCGACGTAAATTGAACAAACGTGATAGAATTACGCAGAATTCTTATATTACCATAATATAAAATGCATCTAATCGGGTCTCTGTTTGCCCTAGCCTAGAATTTTAATAGTGCATTTTACTCTCATTTCATGCGCTTTATGGTGCCGCTTAGCCCAATACGCTATCTGAAATAGGAGCGACGCAAATTGAACAAATGTGATAAAATTACTCAGAATTCTTATATTAACAATTATATAAAATGATCTAATCGGGTCTCTGATTGCCCTATCATAGAAGTTTAATAGTGCATTTTACTCGTCATTTCATGCGCTTTATGGTCCCGCTTAGCCCAATACGCTATCTGAAATAGGAGCGACGTAAATTGAGCAAATGTGGTTCAATTACGCTGCATTCTTATATTAACCATAATATAAAATGATCTAATCGGGTCTCTGATTGCCCTATCATAGAAGGTTAGTAGTGCATTTTACTCGTCATTCCACGCGCTTTAAGATGCCGCCTAGACCAATATACTATCTGAAATAGCAGCTACTTAAATTGAACAAATGGGATAGAATTCCGCAGAATTCTTATATTAACCGTAATATAAAATGATCTAATCGGCTCTCTGTTTGGCCTACCCTAGAAGTTTAATAGTGCATTTTACTCGACATTTCATGCGCTTTAAGATGCCGCTTAGGCCAATACGCTATCTGTAGTAGGAGCGACGTTAATTAAACAAATTTGATAGAATTACGCAGAATTCTTATATTAACGATAATATAATACGATCTATTCGGGCCTCTGATTGCCCTATCATAGAAGTTTAATAGTGAATTTTACTCGCCACTTCGTGCGCTTTAAAGTGCCGCCTAGCCCAATACGGTATCTGAAATAGGAGCGACATAAATTGAACAAATGTGATAGAATTACGCAGAATTCTTGTATTAACCATAATATAGAACGATCTAATCGGGTCTTTGATTGCCCTATCATAGAAGGATAGTAGTGCATTTTACTCGTTATTCCACGCTCTTTAAGATGCCGCCTAGCCCAATACACTATCTGAAATTGGGGCTACGTAAATTGGACAAGTGTGATAGAGTTTCGCTGAATTCTTAAATTAACCATAATATAAAATGATCTAATCGGGTCTCTGTTTGCCCTACCCTAGAAATTTAATAGTGCATTTTACTCGATATGTCATGCGCTTTAAGATGCTACCTAGCCCAATGCGCTATCTGGAATAGGGGCGACGTAAATTGAACAAATGTGATAAAAGTTCGCTGAATTCTTATTTTAACCATAATATAAGATGACCTAATCGGGTTTCTGATTGCCCCATCCGAGAAGTTTAGTAGTACATTTTACTCGACATTTCATGCGCTTTAAGATGCCGCCTAGCACAATACGCTATCTGAAATTGGAGCTACGTAAATTGAACAAACGTGATAGAATTGCGCAGAATTCTTTTAATAACCATAATATAATACGACCTATTCGGGTCTCTGATTGCCCTATCATAGAAGTTTAATAGTGCATTTTACTCGTCATTTCATGCACTTTAAGGTGCCGCCGAGCGCAATACGCTAACTGAATTAGTAGCGTCATAAATTGAAGAAATGTGATAGAATTACGCAGAATTCTTATATTAACCATAATATTGATTGATCTAATCGGGTCTTTGATTGCCCTATCACAGATGGTTAGTAGTGCATTTTACTCGTCATTCTACGCGCTTTAAGCTGCCGCCTCGCCCAATACGCTATCTGAAATAGGAGCGACGTAAATTGAACAAATGTGATAGAATTTCGCTGAATTCTTAAATTAACCATAATATAAAATGATCTGATCGGGTCTGTGTTTGCCCTACCCTAGAAGCTTAATAGTGCATTTTACACGCCATTTCATGCGCTTTGAGATGCCGCTTAGCCCAATACGCTATCTGAAATAGAAGCGACGTAAATTGAACAAATGTGATAGAATTTCGCTGAATTCTTAAATTAACCATAATATAAAATGATGTAATCGAGTCTCTGTTTGCCTTACCCTAGAAGTTTAATAGTGCATTGTACTCGCCAATTCATGCGCTTTAAGGTGGCGCCTAGCCCAATACGCTATCTGAATTAGGAGCGACGTAAATTGGACAAATGTGATAGAATTATACAGAATTCTTATATTAACCATAACATAAAATGGTCTAATCGGGTCTCTGATTGCCCTATCATAGAAGGTTATTAGTGCATTTTACTCGTCATTCCACGCGCTTTAAGATGCCGCCTAGACCAACATACTATCTGAAATAGCAGCTACTTAAATTGAACAAATGTGACAGAATTGCGCTGCATTCTTATATTAACCATAATATAAAATGATCTAATTGGGTCTCTGATGGCCGTATCCGAGAAGGATAGTAGGGCATTTTATTCGCCATTTCATGCGCTTTAAGAGGCCGTCTAGCTCAATACGATATCTGGTGTAGGAGCGACGTAAATTGACCAAATGTGGTAGAATTACCCAGAATTCTTATATTAACCCTAATATAATACGATATATTCGGATCTCTGATTGCCCTATCATAGAAGTTTAATAATGCATTTTACTCGTCATTTCATGCGCTTTAAGGTGCCGCCTAGCTCAATACGCTATCTGAAATAGGAGCGACGTAAATTCAACAAATGTGATAGACTTACTCAGAATTCATATATTAACCATAATATAATATGATCTATTCGGGTCTCTGATTGCCCTATCATAGATGGTTAGTAGTGCATTTTATTCGTCACTCCATGCGCTTTAAGATGCCGCCTAGAGCAATATACTATCCGAAATAGGAGCTACGTAAATTGAACAAATGTGATAGAATTACTCAGGTTCCTTGTATTAACCGTAATATAAAATGATCTAATCGGCTCTCTGTTTGCCCAATCATAGAAGCTCAATAGTGCATTTTACTCGTCATTTCATGCGCTTTAAGGTGCCGCCTAGCCCAATACGCTATCTGAAATAGGAGCGACGTAAATCGGACAAATGTGATGGAATTCCGCAGAATCCTTATATTAACCATAATATAATATGATCTATTCGGGTCTCTGATTGCCCTACCCTACAAGTTTAATAGTGCATTTTACTCGCCATTTCATGCGCTTTGAGGTGCCGCTTTGCCCAATACGCTATCTGAAATAGGAGCGACGTAAATTGAACAAATGTGATAGAATTTCGCTGAATTCTTATTTTAACCATAATATAAGATGACCTAATCGGGTCTCTGATTGCCCTGCCCGAGAAGTTTTGTAGTGCATTTTACTCGTCATTTCATGCGCTTTAAGATGCCGCCTAGTCCAATGCGCTATCTGAAATTGGAGCTATGTAAATTGAACAAACGTGATAGAATTACGCAGAATTCTTATATTAACCATAATATAATTCGATCTATTCGGGTCTCTGATTGCCCTATCACAGAAATATAATAGTGCATTTTACTCGTCATTTCATGCGCTTTAAGGTGCCGCTTTGCCCAATACGCTATCTGAAATAGGAGCGACGTAAATTGAACAAATGTGATAGAATTACGCAGAATTCTTATATTACCCATAATATAGAATGATCTAATCGGGTCTTTGATTGCCCTATCATAGATGGTTAGTAGTGCATTTTACTCGTCATTCCACGCGCTTTAAGATGCCGCCTAGCCCAATACGCTATCTGAAATAGGAGCGACGTGAATTGAACAAATGTGATAGAATTACGCTGCATTCTTAAATTAATCAAAATATAAAATGATCTCATCGGCTCTCCGTTTACCCTACCCTACATGTTTAATAGTGTATTTTACTCGACATTTCATGCGCTTTAAGATGCCACACAGCCCAATACGCTATCTAAAATAGGGGCGTCGTAAATTGGACAAATGTGATAGAATTACGGAGAATTCTTATATTAACCATAATATAATACGATCTATTCTGGTTTCTGATTGCCCTATCATAGAAGTTTAATGGTGCATTTTACTCGACATTTCATGCGCTTTAAGATGCCACATAGTCCAAAGCGCTATCTGAAATTGGAGCTACGTAAATTGAACAGACGTGATAGAATTACGCAGAATTCTTATATTAACCATAATATAATACGATGTATTCGGGTCTCTGATTGCCCTATCATAGAAGTTTAATGGTGCATTTTACTCGTCATTTCATGCGCTTTAAGGTGCCGCCTAGCCCAATACGCTACCTGAAATGGGAGCGGCATAAATTGATCAAATGTTATAAAATTACGTTGAATTCTTATGTTAACAATAATACAAAATGATCTAATCGGGTCCCTGATTGCCCTGTCACAGAAGTTCAGCAGTGCATTTTACTCGACGTTTCATGCGCTTTAAGGTGCCGTCTAGCCCAATGCGCTATCTGAAATGGGAGCGACGTAAATTGAATAAATGTGATAGAGTTACGCAGAATTCTTATATAAACCATAATATAAAATGATCTCATCGGGTCTCTGATTGCCCTATCAAAGAAGTTTAGTACTGCATTTTACTCGTCACGCCATGCGCTTTAAGGTGCCACTTAGCCCAATGCGCTATCTGAAATGGGAGCGACGTAAATTGAACAAATGTGATAGAATTACGCAGAATTCTTATATTAACCATAATATAATATGATCTATTCGGGTCTCTGATTGCCCTATCATACAAGTTTAATAGTGGATTTTACTCGACACATCATGCGCTTTAAGGTGCCGCCTTGCGCAATACGCTATCTGAAATAGGAGCGACGTAAATTGAACAAATGTGTTAAAATTACGTTGAATTCTTATATTAACAATAATACAGAATGATCTAATCGGGTCTCTGATTGCACTGTCATAGAAGTTTACTAGTGCATTTTACTCGACATTTCATGCGCTTTCAGATGCCACCTAGCCCAATACGCTATCTGAAATAGGGGCGACGTAAATTGAACAAATGTGATAGAATTACGCAGAATTCATATATTAACCATAATTTAAGATGATCTAATCGGGTCCCTGATTGCCCTGTCACAGAAGTTCAGCAGTGCATTTTACTCGACGTTTCATGCGCTTTAAGGTGCCGTCTAGCCCAATGCGCTATCTGAAATGGGAGCGACGTAAATTGAACAAACGTGATAGAATTACGCAGAATTCTTATATTAACTATAATTTAAAATGACCTACTCGTATCTCTGATTGCCCTATCCGGGAAGTTGAGTAGTGCATTTTACTCGTCATTTCATGCGCTTTAAGATGCCGAATCGCCCAATACGCTATCTGAAATAGGAGCTGCGTAAATTGAATAAATGTGATAGAGTTACGCAGAATTCTTATATTAACCATAATATAAAATGATCTAATCGTGTCTCTGTTTGCCCTATCGTAGAAGTTTAATAGTGGATTTTACTCGTCACATCATGCGCTTTAAGGTGCCGCCTAGCCCAATACGCTATCTGAAATAGGAGCGACATAAATTGAACAAATGTGATAAAATTACGTTGAATTCTTATATTAACAATAATACAAAATGATCTAATCGGGTCTCTAATTGCACTGTCATAGAAGTTTACTAGTGCATTGTACTCGACATTTCATGCGCTTTAAGATGCCACCTAGCCCAATACGCTATCTGAAATAGGGGCGACGTAAATTGAACAAATGTGATAGAATTACGCAGAATTCTTATATTAACCATAATTTAAGATGATCTAATCGGGTCTCTGATTGCCCTGTCACAGAAGCTCAGCAGTGCATTTTACTGGACATTTCATGCGCTTTAAGGTGCCGCCTAGTCCAATACGCTATCTGAAATAGGAGCGACACAAATTGAACAAATGTGATAAAATTACGCTGAATTCTTATATTAACAATAATACAAAATGATGTAATCGGGTCTCTGATTGCCCTATCATAGAAGTTTACTAGTGCATTTTACTCGACATTTCATGCGCTTTAAGATGCCACCTAGCTCAATACGCTATCTGAAATAGGGGCGACGTAAATTGTACAAATGTGATAAAATTACGCTGAATTCTTATATTAACCATAATATAATACGATCTATTCTGGTTTCTGATTGCCCTATCATAGAAGTTTAATAGTGCATTTTACTCGACATTTCATGTGCTTTAAGGTGCCGCCTAGTCCAATACGCTATCTGAAATAGGAGCGACATAAATTGAACAAATGTGAGAGAATTACGCAGAATTCTTATATAAACCATAATATAATACGACCTATTCGGGTCTCTGATTGCCCTATCATAGAAGTTTAATAGTGCAGTTTACTCGCCACATCATGCGGTTTAAGGTGCCGCCTAGCCCAATACGCTATCTGAAATAGGAGCGACACAAATTGAACAAATGTGATAGAATTACGCAGAATTCTTATATTAACCATAATATAATACGATCTATTCGGGTCTCTGATTGCCCTATCATAGAAGTTTAATAGTGCATGTTACTCGTCATTTCATGCGCTTTAAGGTGCCGCTTGGCCCAATACGCTATCTGAAATAGGAGCGACATAAATTGAACAAATGTGATAAAATTACGTTGAATTCTTATATGAAACAATAATACAAAATGATCTAATCGGGTCTCTGATTGCACTATCATAGAAGTTTACTAGTGCATTTTACTCGACATTTCATGCGCTTTAAGATGCCACCTAGCTCAATACGCTATCTGAAATAGGGGCGACGTAAATTGAACAAATGTGATAGAATTACGCAGAATTCTTATATTAAACATAATATAATACGATCTATCCGGGTCTCTGATTGCCCTATCATACAGGTTTAATAGTGCATTTTACTCGTCATTTCATACGCTTTAAGGTGCCGCCTAATCCAATACGCTATGTGAAATAGGAGCGACACAAATTGAACAAATGTGATAGAAGTACGCAGAATTCTTATATTAACCATAATTTAAAATGACCTTGTCGGGTCTGTGATTGCCCTATCCGAGAAGTTTAGTAGTGCATTTTACTCGTAATTTCATGCGCTGTAAGTTGCCGCCTCGCCCAATACGCAATCTGAAATAGGAGCGACGTAAATTGAAGTAATGTGATAGAATTACGCAGGATTCTTACATTAACCATATTTTAAAATGATCTAATCGGGTCTCTGATTGCCCTGTCACTGAAGTTCAGTAGTGCATTTTACTCGTCATTTCATGCGCTTTAAGGTGGAGTCTAGCCCAATCCGCTATCTGAAATTGGAGCTGCGTAAATTGAATAAATGTGATAGAGTTGCGCAGAATTCTTATATTAACCATAATATAATATGATCTATTCAGGTCTCTGATTGCCCTATCATAGAAGTTTAATAGTGCATTTCACTCGTCATTTCATGCGCTTTAAGGTGCCGCCTAGCCCAGTACGCTATCTGAAATAGGGGCGACGTAAATTGTACAAATGTGATAAAATTACGCTGAATTCTTATATTAACCATAATATAATACGATCTATTCTGGTTTCTGATTGCCCTATCATAGAAGTTTAATAGTGCATTTTACTCGACATTTCATGCGCTTTAAGGTGCCGCCTAGTCCAATACGCTATCTGAAATAGGAGCGACATAAATTGAACAAATGTGAGAGAATTACGCAGAATTCTTATATAAACCGTAATATAATACGACCTATTCGGGTCTCTGATTGCCCTATCATAGAAGTTTAATAGTGCAGTTTACTCGCCACATCATGCGCTTTAAGGTGCCGCCTAGCCCAATACGCTATCTGAAATAGGAGCGACACAAATTGAACAAATGTGATAGAATTACGCAGAATTCTTATATTAACCATAATATAATACGATCTCTTCGGGTCTCTGATTGCCCTATCATAGAAGTTTAATAGTGCATGTTACTCGTCAGTTCATGCGCTTTAAGGTGCTGCTTGGCCCAATACGCTATCTGAAATAGGAGCGACATAAATTGAACAAATGTGATAAAATTACGTTGAATTCTTATATGAAACAATAATACAAAATGATCTAATCGGGTCTCTGATTGCACTATCATAGAAGTTTACTAGTGCATTTTACTCGACATTTCATGCGCTTTAATATGCCACCTAGCCCAATACGCTATGTGAAATAGGGGCGACGTAAATTGAACAAATGTGATAGAATTACGCAGAATTCTTATATTAAACATAATATAATACGATCTATCCGGGTCTCTGATTGCCCTATCATAGAAGTTTAATAGTGCATTTTACTCGTCATTTCATGCGCTTTAAGGTGCCACCTAGTCCAATACGCTATCTGAAATAGGAGCGACACAAATTGAACAAATGTGATAGTAGTACGCAGAATTCTTATATTAACCATAATTTAAAATGACCTTGTCGGGTCTGTGATTGCCCTATCCGAGAAGTTTAGCAGTGCATTTTACTCGACATTTCATGCGCTTTAAGGTGCCGTCTAGCCCAATCCGCTATCTGAAATTGGAGCTGCGTAAATTGAATAAATGTGGTAGAGATACGCAGAATTGTTATATTAACCATAATACAAAATGATCTCATCGGGTCTCTGATTGCCCTATCAAAGAAGTTTAGTACTGCATTTTACTCGTCATGCCATGCGCTTTAAGGTGCCGCTTAGCCCAATGCGTTATCTGAAATAGGAGCGACGTAAATTGAACAAATGTGATAGAATTACGCAGAATTCTTATATTAACCATAATATAATACGATCTATTCGGGTCTCTGATTGCCATATGATAGATGTACAATAGTGCATTTTACTCGCCATTTCATGCAATTTAAGGTGCCGCCTAGCCCAATACGCTATCTGAATTAGGGGCGACGTAAATTGAACAAATGTGATAAATTTACGTTGAATTCTTAAATTAACAATAATATAAAATGATCTAATCGGGTCTCTGATTGCCCTGTCGTAGAAGTTTAATAGTGCATTTTACTCGTCAGTCCATGCGCTTTAAGATGTCGCCTATCCCAATACGCTATCTGAAATAGGAGCGACGTAAATTGAACAAATTTGAGAGAATTACGCAGAATTCTTATATTAACCATAATATAAAATGATCTAATCGGGTCACTGATTGCCCTGTCATAGATGTTTAATAGTGCATTTTACTCGTCATTCGACGGGCATTAAGAAGCCGCCTTGGCCAATACGCTATCTGAAATAGGAGCGACGTAAATTGAACAAATGTGATAGAATTACGCTGCATCCTTATATTAATCAAAACATAAGATGACCTTATCGGGTCTCTGATTGCCCTATCCCAGAAGTTTAATAGTGCATTGAACTCGACATTTCATGCGCTTTAAGGTGCCGCTTAGCCCAATACGCTATCTGAAATAGGAGCGACGTAAATTGAACAAATGTGATAGAATTTCGCTGAATTCTTATATTAACCATAATATAGAATAATCTAATCGGGTCTCTGATTGCCCTATCATAGAAGTTCAATAGCGCATTTTACTCGTCATTTCTTGCGCTTTAAGGTGCCGCCTAGCCCAATACGCTACCTGAAGTAGGAGCGACGTAAATTGAACAATTGTGATAGAATTACGCTGCATTCTTATAATAACCATAATACCAAATGACCTAATCGGGTCACGGATTATCCTATCCAAGACGTTCAGTAGTGCATTTTACTCGTCATTGCATACGCTTTAAGGTGCCGCCTAGGCCAATACGCAATCTGAAATTGGAGCTACGTAAATTGAACAAATGTGATAGAATTTCGCTGAATTCTTATATTAATCATAATATAAGATGACCTAATCGGGTCTCTGATTGCCCTATCCAAGAAGTTTAGTAGTGCATTTTACTTGACATTTCATGCGCTTTAAGATGCCACCTAGCCCAATTCGCTATCTGAAAGAGGGGCGACGTAAACTGAAAAATGTGATAAAATGACGCTAAATTCTTATATTAAGAATAATATAAAATGATCTAATCGGGTTTCCGATTGCACTATACTAGAAGTTTAGTAGTGCATTTTACACGACATTTCATGCCCATTAACATACCGCTTCGACCAATAAGCTATCTGAAATAGGGGCGACGTAAATTGAAAAATGCGATAAAATGACGCTAAATTCTTATATTAAGAATAATATGAAATGATCCAATCGGGTCTCCGATTGCCCTATCCTAGAGGTTTAGCATTGCATTTTACACGTCATTTCATGCGCTTTAAGGTGCAGCCTATCCCAATACGCGATCTGAAATTAGAGCTACGTAAATTAAACGAATGTGATAGAATTACGCAGAATTCTTATATTATCCATAATATAAAATGGTCTAATCCGGTCTCTGATTGCCCTATCATAGAAGGTTAGTAGTGCATTTTACTCCTCATTCCACGCGCTTTAAGATGCCGCCTAGCCCAATACGCTCACTGAAATAGGTGCGACGAAAATTGAACAAATGTGATAGAATTACGCTGCATCCTTATATTAATCATAATATAACAAGACCTAATCGGTCCTTTGATTGCCCTATCCAAGAAGTTTAGTAGTGCATTTTACTCGACATTTCATGCGCTTTAAGATGCCATCTAGCCCAATACGCTATCTGAAATAGGGGCGACGTAAATTGAACAAATGTGATAAAATTACGCTGAATTCTTATATTAACAATAATATAAAATTATCTAATCGGGTCTCAGATTGCCCTATCATAGAAGTTTAATAGAGCATTTTACTCGTCATTTCATGCGCTTTAAGGTGCCGCTTAACACAATACGCTTTCTGAAAAAGGAGCGACGTAAATTGAACAAATGTGATAGAATTTCGCTGAATTCTTATATTAATCATAATATAAGATGACCTAATCGGGTCTCTGATTGCCCTATCCAAGAAGTTTAGTAGTGCATGTTACTCGACATTTCATGCGCTTTAAGCTGCCAGCTATCCCGATACGCTATCTGAAATAGGGGCGACGTAAATTGAAAAATGTGATAAAATGACGCTAAATTCTTATATTATGAATAATATAAAATGATCTAATCGGGTCTCCGATTGCCGTATCCTAGAAGTTTAGTAGTGCAGTTTACTCGACATTTCATGCCCATTAACATGCCACTTAGACCAATACGCTATCTGAAATAGGAGCGACGTAAATTGAACAAATGTGATAGAATTACGCTGAATTCTTATATTAACCATAATATAAAATGATCTAATCGGATCTCTGATTGCCGTATCATAGAAGTTTAATAGTGCATTTTACTCGTCATTTCATGCGCTTTAAGGTGCCGCTTAGCCCAATACATTATCTGAAATTGGAGCTACACAAATTGAACGAGTGTGATAGAGTTTCGCTGAATTCTTAAAATAACCATAATATAAAGTGATCTGATCGGGTCTCTGTTTGCCGTACCCTAGCAGTTTAGTAGTGCATTTTACTCGTCATTTCATGCGTTTTAAGACGCCGCCTAGCCCAATACGCTATCTAAAATAGGAGCGACGTAAATTGAACAAATGTGATAGAATTACGATGCTTTCTTATATTAACAATAATATAAAATGATCTAATCGGGTCCCTGATTGCCCTATCATAGAAGTTTAATAGTGCATTTTACTCGACATTTCATGCGCTTTAAGGTGCCGCATAGACCAGTACGCTATCTGAAATAGGAGCTACGTAAATTGAACAAACGTGATAGAATTACGCAGAATACTTATATTAACCACAATATAATACGATCTATTCGGTTCTCTGATTGCCCTATCATAGAAGTTTAATAGTGCATTTTACTCGTCATTTCATGCGCTTTAAGGTGCCGCCTAGCCCAATACGCTATCTGAAATAGGAGCGATATAAATTGAACAAATGTGATAAAATTACGTTGAATTCTTATATTAACAATATTATAAAATGATCTAATCAGGTCTCTGATTGCCCTATCATAGAAGTTTAATAGTGCATTGTACTCGCCACTTCGTGCGCTTTAAGGTGCCGCCTAGCCCAATACGCTATCTGAAATAGGAGCGACATAAATTGAACAAATGTGATAGAATTACGCAGAATTCTTATATTAACCATAATATAATATGATCTATTCGGGTCTCTGATTGCCCTATCATAGAAGTTTAATAGGGCATTTTACTCCTCATTTCATGCGCTTTAAGGTGCCGCCTAGCCCAATACGCTATCTGGAAGTGGAGGTACTTAAATTGAACAAATTTGATAGAATTCCGCAGAATTCTTATATTAACCGTAATATAAAATGATCTAATCGGCTCTCTGTTTGGCCTACCCTAGAAGTTTAATAGTGCATTTTACTCGTCATTTCATGCGCTTTAAGGTGCCGCTTAGCCCAATACGCTATCTGAAATAGGAGCGACGTAAATTGAACAAATGTGATAGAATTTCGCTGAATTCTTAAATTAACCGTAATATAAAATGATCTAATCGGGTCTCTGTTTGCCCTACCCTAGAAGTTTGATAGTGCATTTTCCTCGTCATTTCATGCCCTTTAAGATGCCACCTAGCCCAATACGCAATCTCTAATCGGGGCGACGTAAATTGAACAAATGTCATAAAATTTCGCTGAATTCTCTTATTAACCATAATATAAGATGACCTAATCGGGTCCCTGTTAGCCCTATCCGAGAAGTTTAGTAGTGCATTTTACTCGACATTTCATGCGCTTTAAGATGCCGCCTAGTCCAATGCGCTATCTGAAATTGGAGCTATGTAAATTGAACAAACGTGATAGAATTACGCAGAATTCTTATATTAACCATAATATAATTCGATCTATTCGGGTCTCTGATTGCCCTATCACAGAAATATAATAGTGCATTTTACTCGTCATTTCATGCGCTTTAAGGTGCCGCTTTGCCCAATACGCTATCTGAAATAGAAGCGACGTAAATTGAACAAATGTGGTAGAATTTCGCTGAATTCTTGAATTAACCATAATACAAAATGATCCAATCGGGTCTGTGTTTGCCCTACCCTAGAAGATTAATAGTGCATTTTATTCGTCGTTTCATGCGCTTTTAGATGCCACCTAGCCCAATACGCTATCTGAAATAGGGGCGACGTAAATTGAACAAATGTGATAAAATTTCGCTGAATTCTTATATTAACCATAATATAAGATGACCTAATCGTGTCTCTGATTGCCCTACCCGAGAAGTCTATGAGTGCATTTTACTCGTCATGTCATGCGCTTTAAGGTGCCGCCCAGCCCACTACGCTATCTGAAATAGGAGCGATACAAATTGAACAAATGTGAAAGAATTACGCAGAATTCTTATATTACCCATAATATAGAATGATCTAATCGGGTCTTTGATTGCCCTATCATAGATGGTTAGTAGTGCATTTTACTCGTCATTCCACGCGCTTTAAGATGCCGCCTAGCCCAATACGCTATCTGAAATAGGAGCGACGTAAATTGAACAAATGTGATAGAATTCCGCTGAATTCTTAAATTAACCATTATATAGAATGATCTAATCGGGTCTCTGTTTGCCCTACCCTAGAAGTTTAATAGTGCATTTTACTCGACATTTCATGCGCTTTAAGATGCCACCTAGCCCAATACGCAATCTCAAATCGGGGCGACGTAAATTGAACAAATGTGATAAAATTTCGCTGAATTCTTATATTAACCATAATATAAGATGACCTAATCGGGTCAATGTTTGCCCTACCGGAGAAGTTTAGTAGTGCATTTTACTCGTCATTTCATGCGCTTTAAGGTGCCGCCTAGCTCAATATGCTATCTGAAATTGGAGCGACATAAATTGAACAAATGTTATAAAATTACGTTGAATCCTTATATTAACAATAATATAAAATGATCTAACAGGGGCTCTGATTGCCCTATCATATAAGCTTAATAGTGCATTTTACTCGTCATTTCATGCGCTTTAAGGTGCCGCTTAGCCCAATACGCTATCTGAAATAGGAGCGACGGAAATTGAACAAATGTGATAGAATTTCGCTGAATTCTTATATTAACCATAATATAAGATGACCTAATCGGGTCAATGTTTGCCCTACCCGAGAAGTTTAGTAGTGCATTTTACTCGTCATTTCATGCGCTTTAAGGTGCCGCCTAGCTCAATATGCTATCTGAAATTGGAGCGACATAAATTGAACAAATGTTATAAAATTACGTTGAATCCTTATATTAACAATAACATAAAATGATCTAACAGGGGCTCTGATTGCCCTATCATCTAAGCTTAATAGTGCATTTTACTCGACATTTCATGCGCTTTAAGATGCCGCCAGCCCAATACGCTATCTGAAATTGGAGCTGCGTAAATTGAACAAACGTGATGTAATTACGCAGAATTCTTATATTAACCATAATATAATTCGATCAATTCGAGTCTCAGATTGCCCTACCACAGAAGTGCAATAGTGCATTTAACTCCTCATTTCATGCGCTTTAAGGTGCCTCTTAGCCGATTACGCTATCTAAAATAGGAGCGACGTAAATTGAACAAATGTGATAGAAATTCGCTGAATTCTTAAATTAACCGTAATATAAAATGATCTAATCGGGTCTCTGTTTGCCCTACCCTAGAAGTTTGATAGTGCATTTTCCTCGTCATTTCATGCCCTTTAAGATGCCACCTAGCCCAATACGCAATCTCTAATCGGGGCGACGTAAATTGAACAAATGTCATAAAATTTCGCTGAATTCTCTTATTAACCATAATATATGATGACCTAATCGGGTCTCTGTTAGCCCTATCCGAGAAGTTTAGTAGTGCATTTTACTCGACATTTCATGCGCTTTAAGATGCCGCCTAGTCCAATGCGCTATCTGAAATTGGAGCTATGTAAATTGAACAAACGTGATAGAATTACGCAGAATTCTTATATTAACCATAATATAATTCGATCTATTCGGGTCTCTGATTGCCCTATCACAGAAATATAATAGTGCATTTTACTCGTCATTTCATGCGCTTTAAGGTGCCGCTTTGCCCAATACGCTATCTGAAATAGGAGCGACGTAAATTGAACAAATGTGGTAGAATTTCGCTGAATTCTTGAATTAACCATAATACAAAATGATCCAATCGGGTCTGTGTTTGCCCTACCCTAGAAGATTAATAGTGCATTTTATTCGTCGTTTCATGCGCTTTTAGATGCCACCTAGCCCAATACGCTATCTGAAATAGGGGCGACGTAAATTGAACAAATGTGATAAAATTTCGCTGAATTCTTATATTAACCATAATATAAGATGACCTAATCGTGTCTCTGATTGCCCTACCCGAGAAGTCTATGAGTGCATTTTACTCGTCATGTCATGCGCTTTAAGGTGCCGCCCAGCCCACTACGCTATCTGAAATAGGAGCGATACAAATTGAACAAATGTGAAAGAATTACGCAGAATTCTTATATTACCCATAATATAGAATGATCTAATCGGGTCTTTGATTGCCCTATCATAGATGGTTAGTAGTGCATTTTACTCGTCATTCCACGCGCTTTAAGATGCCGCCTAGCCCAATACGCTATCTGAAATAGGAGCGACGTAAATTGAACAAATGTGATAGAATTCCGCTGAATTCTTAAATTAACCATTATATAGAATGATCTAATCGGGTCTCTGTTTGCCCTACCCTAGAAGTTTAATAGTGCATTTTACTCGACATTTCATGCGCTTTAAGATGCCTCCTAGCCCAATACGCAATTACAAATCGGGGCGACGTAAATTGAACAAATGTGATAAAATTTCGCTGAATTCTTATATTAACCATAATATAAGATGACCTAATCGGGTCAATGTTTGCCCTACCCGAGAAGTTTAGTAGTGCATTTTACTCGTCATTTCATGCGCTTTAAGGTGCCGCCTAGCTCAATATGCTATCTGAAATTGGAGCGACATAAATTGAACAAATGTTATAAAATTACGTTGAATCCTTATATTAACAATAATATAAAATGATCTAACAGGGGCTCTGATTGCCCTATCATATAAGCTTAATAGTGCATTTTACTCGTCATTTCATGCGCTTTAAGGTGCCGCTTAGCCCAATACGCTATCTGAAATAGGAGCGACGGAAATTGAACAAATGTGATAGAATTTCGCTGAATTCTTATATTAACCATAATATAAGATGACCTAATCGGGTCAATGTTTGCCCTACCCGAGAAGTTTAGTAGTGCATTTTACTCGTCATTTCATGCGCTTTAAGGTGCCGCCTAGCTCAATATGCTATCTGAAATTGGAGCGACATAAATTGAACAAATGTTATAAAATTACGTTGAATCCTTATATTAACAATAACATAAAATGATCTAACAGGGGCTCTGATTGCCCTATCATCTAAGCTTAATAGTGCATTTTACTCGACATTTCATGCGCTTTAAGATGCCGCCAGCCCAATACGCTATCTGAAATTGGAGCTGCGTAAATTGAACAAACGTGATGTAATTACGCAGAATTCTTATATTAACCATAATATAATTCGATCAATTCGAGTCTCAGATTGCCCTACCACAGAAGTGCAATAGTGCATTTAACTCCTCATTTCATGCGCTTTAAGGTGCCTCTTAGCCGATTACGCTATCTAAAATAGGAGCGACGTAAATTGAACAAGTGTGATAGAATTTCGCTGTATTCTTATATTAACCATAATATAAGATGACCTAATCGGGTCTCTGTTAGCTCTATCCGAGAAGTTTGGTAGTGCATCTTGCTCGTCATTTCATGCGCTTTAAGATGCCGCCTAGCCCAGTCCGCAATCTGAAATTGGAGCTACGTAAATTGGACAAATGTGACAGAGTTACGCAGAATTCTTATATTAACCATAATATAAAATGACCTAATCGGGTCTCTGATTGCCCTATCATAGAAGTTTAATAGTTCATTTTACTCGCCATTTCATGCGCTTTAAGGTGCCGCCTAGCCCAATACGCTATCTGAAATTGGAGCTACGTAAGTTGAACAAGCGTGATAGAAGTACGCAGAATTCTTATATTAACCATAATATAATACGATCTATTCGGGTCTCTGATTGCCCTATCATAGAAGTTTAATAGTGCACTTTACTCGTCATTTCATGCGCTTTAAGGTGCCGCCTAACCCAATACGCTATCTGAAATAGTAGCGACATAAATTGACAAATGTGATAGAAGTACGCAGAATTCTTATATTAACAATAATATAAAATGATCTAATCGGGTCTCTGCTTGCCCTATCATAGAAGGTTCGTAGTGCATTTTACTCGCCAATCCACGCGCTTTAAGATCCCGCCTAACCCAATACGCTATCTGAAATAGGAGCGACGTATATTGAAAAAATGTGATAGAATTTCGCTGAATTCTTATATTAACCATAATATAATATGATCTATTTGGGTCTCTGATTGCCCTATCGTGGAAGGTTAGTAGTGCATTTTACTCGTCATTCCACGCGCTTTAAGATGCCGCCTAGCCCATTACGCTATCTGAAATAGGAGCGACGTAAATTGAACAAATGTGATAGAATTACGCAGAATTCTTATATTAACCATAATATAATATGATCTATTTGGGTCTCTGATTGCCCTATCATGGAAGGTTAGTAGTGCATTTTACTATTTATTCCACGCGCTTTAAGGTGCCGCCTAGCACAATATACTATCTGAAATAGGAGCGTCGTAAATTGAACAAATGTGATAGAATTACGCAGAATTCTTATATTAACCATAACATAAAATGATCTAATCGGGTCTCTGTTTGCCTTATGCGAGAAGTTTAATAGTGCATTTTACTCGACATTTCATGCGCTTTAAGATTCCGCCCGGCCCAATATGCTATCTGAAATAGGAGCGACGTAAATTGAACAAATGTGATAGAATTACGCAGAATTCTTATATTAACCATAACATAAAATGATCTAATCGGGTCTCTGTTTGCCTTATGCGAGAAGTTTAATAGTGCATTTTGGTCGGCATTTCATGCGCTTTAAGGTGCCGCCGAGCCCAATACGCTATCTGAAACTGGAGCAACGTAAATTGAA
This sequence comes from Macropis europaea, assembly GCA_916610135.2. NCBI lineage: Eukaryota > Metazoa > Arthropoda > Insecta > Hymenoptera > Melittidae > Macropis > Macropis europaea. The sequence continues at coordinate 165,762 of CAKAJE020001555.1, forward strand.
CAAATGTGATAGTATTTCGCTGCATTCTTATATTAACCATAATTTAAAATGATCTAAACGGGTCTCTGATTGCCCTATCATAGAAGTTTAATAGTGCATTTTGCTCGGCATTTCATGCGCTTTAAGGAGCCGATTATCCCGATACGCTATCTGAAATGGGAGCTATGTAAATTCAATAAATGTGATAGAATTACGCAGAATTCTTATATTAACCATAATTTAAAATGACCTTGTCGGGTCTGTGATTGCCCTATTCGAGAAGTTTAGTAGTGCATTTTACTCGTAATTTCATGCGCTTTAAGATGCCGCTTAGCCCAATACGCTATCTGAAATAGGAGCGACGTAAATTGAACAAATGTGATAGAATTACGCAAGAATTCTTATATTAACCATAATTTAAGGTGATCTATTCGGGTCTCTGATTGCCCTATCAAAGAAGTTTAGTACTGCATTGTACTCGTCATGCCATGCGCTTTAAGGTGCCGCTTAGCCCAATGCGCTACCTGAAATGGGAGCGACGTAAATTGAACAAATGTGATAGAATTACGCAGAATTCTTATATTAACCATAATTTGAAATGACCTAATCGTACCTCTGATTGCCCTATCCGAGAAGTTTAGTAGTGCATTTTACGCGACATTTCATGCGCTTTAAGATGCCGAATCACCCAGTACGTTATCTGAAATAGGAGCGTCGTAAATTGAACAAATGTGATAGAATTACGCACGAATTCTTATATTAACCATAATTTAAAATGATCTAATCGGGACTCTGATTGCGCTATCATAGAAGTTTAATAGTGCATTTTACTCGTCATTTCATGCGCTTTAGGGTGCCGCCTAGCCCAATACGCTATCTGAAATAGGAGCGACGTGAATTGAACAAATGTGATTGAATTTTACTGAATTCTTATATTAACCATAATAGAATATGATATATTCGGGTCTCTGATTGCCCTATCATAGAAGTTTAATAGTGCATTTTACTCGCCATTTCATGCGCTTTACGGTGCCGCCTAGCCCAGTACGCTATCTGAAATAGGGGCGACGTAAATTGAACAAATGTGATAAAATTACGCTGAATCCTTATATTAACCATAATATAATACGATCTATTCGGGTCTCTGATTGCCCTATCATAGAGATTTAATAGTGGATTTTACTAGTCACATCATGCGCTTTAAGGTGCCGCCTAGCCCTATACGCTATCTGAAATAGGAGCGACATAAATTGAACAAATGTGATAAAATTACGTTGAATTCTTATATTAACAATAATACAAAATGATCTAATCGGGTCTCCGATTGCCCTATCATAGAAGGTGCGGAGTGCATTTTACTCGTCATTCCACGCGCTTTAAGATGCCGCCTAGCCCAATATACTATCTGAAATAGGAGCGACGTAATCTGAACAAGTGTGATAGAATTACGCTGAATTCTTATATTAACCATAATATAAGATGACCTAATCGGGTCTCTGATTGCCCTGTCCGAGGAGTTTAGTAGTGCATTTTACTCGACATTTCATGCGCTTTAAGATGCCGCCTCGCCCAATACGCTTTCTGAAATAGGAGCGATGTAAATTGAACAAATGTGATAGAATTACGCAGAATTCTTATATTAACAATAATATAATACGATCTATTCGGGTCTCTGATTGTCCTATCACAGAAGTTTAACACTGCATTTAACTCGCCATTTCATCCGGTTTAAGGTGCCGCCTAGCCCAATACGCTATCTGAAATAGGAGCGACGTAAATTGACAAATGTGATGGAATTACGCTGAATTCTTATATTAATCATAATATAAGATGACCTAATCGGGTCTCTGATTGCCCTAATCTAGAAGTTTAATAGTGCATTATATTCGCCATTTCATGCGCTTTGAGATGCCGCTTCGCCCAATACGATATCTGAAATAGGAACAACGTAAATTGAACGAATGTGATATAATTTCGCTGAATTCTTAAATTAACCATAATATAAAATGATCTAATCGGGTCTCTGTTTGCCCTACCCTAGAAGTTTAGCAGCGCATTTTACTCGCAATTTCATGCGCTTTGAGACGCCGCTTAGCCCAATACGCTATCTGAAATAGGAGCGACGGAAATTGAATAAATGTGATAGAATTTCGCTGAATTCTTATATTACCCATAATGTAAAATGATCTAATCGGGTCTCTGTTCGCCCTACCCTAGAAGTTTAATAGTGCATTTTACTTCCCATTTCATGCGCTTTGAGATGCCGCTTAGCCCAATACGCTATCTGAAATAGAAACGACGTAAATTGAACGATTGTGATATAATTTCGCTTAATACTTATATTAACCATAATGTAAAATGATCTAATCGGGTCACTGTTAGCCCTACCCTAGAAGTTTAATAGTGCATTTCACTCGACATTTCATGCGCTTTGAGATGCCGCTTAGCCCAATACGCTATCTGAAATAGGAGCCACGTAAATTGAACAAATGTAATAGAATTACGCTGCATTCTTATATTAACCATAATGTAAAATGATCTAACCGGGTCTATGGTTGCCCTACCCTAGAAGTTTGACAGTGCATTTTATTCGCCATTGCATGCGCTTTGAGATGCCGCTTAGCCCAATACGCTATCTGAAATAGGAGCCACGTAACTTGAACAAATGTGATAGAATTACGCTGCATTCTTATATTAACCGTAATATAAAATGATCTAATCGGGTCTCTGTTTGCCTTACCCTAGAAGTTTAATAGTGTATTTCACTCGCCATTTCAAGCGCTTTGTGATGCAGCTTAGCCCAATACGCTATCTGAAATAGGAGCGACGTAAATTGAACAAATGTGATAGAATTACGCTGAATTCTTATATTAACCATAATGTAAAATGATCTAATCGGGTATTTGTTTGCCCTACCCTAGAAGTTTAATAGCGCATTATATTCGCCATTCCACGCGCTTTAAGGTGCCGCCTAGCCCAGGACGCTATCTGAAATAGGAGCGACGTAAATTGAACAAATGTGATAGAATTACGCTGAATTCTTATATTAACCATAATGTAAAATGATCTAATCGGCTCTCTGTTCGCCCTACCCTAGAAGTTTAATAGTGCATTTTACTCCCCATTTCATGCGCTTTGAGATGCCGCTTAGCCCAATACGCTATCTGAAATAGGAGCGACGTAAATTGGACAAATGTGATAGAATTTCGCTGAATTCTTATATTAACCATAATGTAAAATGATCTAATCGGCTCTCTGTTCGTCCTACCCTAGAAGTTTAATAGTGCATTTTACTCCCCATTTCATGCGCTTTGAGATGCCGCTTAGCCCAATACGCTATCTGAAATAGGAGCCACGTAAATTGAACAAATGTAATAGAATTACGCTGCATTCTTATATTAACCATAATGTAAAATGATCTAATCGTGTCTCTGATTGCCCCACCCTAGAAGTTTAATAGTGCATTTTACTAGCCATTTCATGCGCTTTGAGATGCCGCTTAGCCCAATACGCTATCTGAAATAGGAGCGACGTAAGTTGAACGAATGTGATAGAATTTCGCTGAATTCTTAAATTAACCATAATATAAAATGATCTAACCGGGTCTATGGTTGCCCTACCCTAGAAGTTTAATAGTGCATTTTACTAGCCATTTCATGCGCTTTGCGATGCCGCTTAGCCCAATACGCTATCTGAAATAGGAGCCACGTAACTTGAACAAATGTGATAGAATTACGCTGCATTCTTATATTAACCGTAATATAAAATGATCTAATCGGGTCTCTGTTTGCCTTACCCTAGAAGTTTAATAATGTATTTCACTCGCCATTTCAAGCGCTTTGTGATGCAGCTTAGCCAAATACGCTATCTGAAATAGGAGCACCGTAAATTGTACAAATGTGATAGAATTACGCTGAATTCTTATATTAACCATAATGTAAAATGATCTAATCGGGTATTTGTTTGCCCTACCCTAGAAGTTTAATAGCGCATTATATTCGCCATTCCACGCGCTTTAAGGTGCCGCCTAGCCCAGGACGCTATCTGAAATAGGAGCGACGTAAATTGAACAAATGTGATTGAATTACACTACATTCTTATATTAACCATAATGTAAAATGATCTAACCGGGTCTATGGTTGCCCTACCCTAGAAGTTTGACAGTGCATTTTATTCGCCATTGCATGCGCTTTGAGATGCCGCTTAGCCCAATACGCTATCTGAAATAGGAGCCACGTAACTTGAACAAATGTGATAGAATTACGCTGCATTCTTATATTAACCGTAATATAAAATGATCTAATCGGGTCTCTGTTTGCCTTACCCTAGAAGTTTAATAGTGTATTTCACTCGCCATTTCAAGCGCTTTGTGATGCAGCTTAGCCCAATACGCTATCTGAAATAGGAGCGACGTAAATTGAACAAATGTGATAGAATTACGCTGCATCCTTATATTAATCAAAACATAAGATGACCTTATCGGGTCTCTGATTGCCCTATCCCAGAAGTTTAATAGTGCATTGAACTCGACATTTCATGCGCTTTAAGGTGCCGCTTAGCCCAATACGCTATCTGAAATAGGAGCGACGTAAATTGAACAAATGTGATAGAATTTCGCTGAATTCTTATATTAACCATAATATAGAATAATCTAATCGGGTCTCTGATTGCCCTATCATAGAAGTTCAATAGCGCATTTTACTCGTCATTTCTTGCGCTTTAAGGTGCCGCCTAGCCCAATACGCTACCTGAAGTAGGAGCGACGTAAATTGAACAATTGTGATAGAATTACGCTGCATTCTTATAATAACCATAATACCAAATGACCTAATCGGGTCACGGATTATCCTATCCAAGACGTTCAGTAGTGCATTTTACTCGTCATTGCATACGCTTTAAGGTGCCGCCTAGGCCAATACGCAATCTGAAATTGGAGCTACGTAAATTGAACAAATGTGATAGAATTTCGCTGAATTCTTATATTAATCATAATATAAGATGACCTAATCGGGTCTCTGATTGCCCTATCCAAGAAGTTTAGTAGTGCATTTTACTTGACATTTCATGCGCTTTAAGATGCCACCTAGCCCAATTCGCTATCTGAAAGAGGGGCGACGTAAACTGAAAAATGTGATAAAATGACGCTAAATTCTTATATTAAGAATAATATAAAATGATCTAATCGGGTTTCCGATTGCACTATACTAGAAGTTTAGTAGTGCATTTTACACGACATTTCATGCCCATTAACATACCGCTTCGACCAATAAGCTATCTGAAATAGGGGCGACGTAAATTGAAAAATGCGATAAAATGACGCTAAATTCTTATATTAAGAATAATATGAAATGATCCAATCGGGTCTCCGATTGCCCTATCCTAGAGGTTTAGCATTGCATTTTACACGTCATTTCATGCGCTTTAAGGTGCAGCCTATCCCAATACGCGATCTGAAATTAGAGCTACGTAAATTAAACGAATGTGATAGAATTACGCAGAATTCTTATATTATCCATAATATAAAATGGTCTAATCCGGTCTCTGATTGCCCTATCATAGAAGGTTAGTAGTGCATTTTACTCCTCATTCCACGCGCTTTAAGATGCCGCCTAGCCCAATACGCTCACTGAAATAGGTGCGACGAAAATTGAACAAATGTGATAGAATTACGCTGCATCCTTATATTAATCATAATATAACAAGACCTAATCGGTCCTTTGATTGCCCTATCCAAGAAGTTTAGTAGTGCATTTTACTCGACATTTCATGCGCTTTAAGATGCCATCTAGCCCAATACGCTATCTGAAATAGGGGCGACGTAAATTGAACAAATGTGATAAAATTACGCTGAATTCTTATATTAACAATAATATAAAATTATCTAATCGGGTCTCAGATTGCCCTATCATAGAAGTTTAATAGAGCATTTTACTCGTCATTTCATGCGCTTTAAGGTGCCGCTTAACACAATACGCTTTCTGAAAAAGGAGCGACGTAAATTGAACAAATGTGATAGAATTTCGCTGAATTCTTATATTAATCATAATATAAGATGACCTAATCGGGTCTCTGATTGCCCTATCCAAGAAGTTTAGTAGTGCATGTTACTCGACATTTCATGCGCTTTAAGCTGCCAGCAATCCCGATACGCTATCTGAAATAGGGGCGACGTAAATTGAAAAATGTGATAAAATGACGCTAAATTCTTATATTATGAATAATATAAAATGATCTAATCGGGTCTCCGATTGCCGTATCCTAGAAGTTTAGTAGTGCAGTTTACTCGACATTTCATGCCCATTAACATGCCACTTAGACCAATACGCTATCTGAAAAAGGAGCGACGTAAATTGAACAAATGTGATAGAATTACGCTGAATTCTTATATTAACCATAATATAAAATGATCTAATCGGATCTCTGATTGCCGTATCATAGAAGTTTAATAGTGCATTTTACTCGTCATTTCATGCGCTTTAAGGTGCCGCTTAGCCCAATACATTATCTGAAATTGGAGCTACACAAATTGAACGAGTGTGATAGAGTTTCGCTGAATTCTTAAAATAACCATAATATAAAGTGATCTGATCGGGTCTCTGTTTGCCGTACCCTAGCAGTTTAGTAGTGCATTTTACTCGTCATTTCATGCGTTTTAAGACGCCGCCTAGCCCAATACGCTATCTGAAATAGGAGCGACGTAAATTGAACAAATGTGATAGAATTACGATGCTTTCTTATATTAACAATAATATAAAATGATCTAATCGGGTCCCTGATTGCCCTATCATAGAAGTTTAATAGTGCATTTTACTCGACATTTCATGCGCTTTAAGGTGCCGCTTAGACCAGTACGCTATCTGAAATAGGAGCTACGTAAATTGAACAAACGTGATAGAATTACGCAGAATACTTATATTAACCACAATATAATACGATCTATTCGGTTCTCTGATTGCCCTATCATAGAAGTTTAATAGTGCATTTTACTCGTCATTTCATGCGCTTTAAGGTGCCGCCTAGCCCAATACGCTATCTGAAATAGGAGCGATATAAATTGAACAAATGTGATAAAATTACGTTGAATTCTTATATTAACAATATTATAAAATGATCTAATCAGGTCTCTGATTGCCCTATCATAGAAGTTTAATAGTGCATTGTACTCGCCACTTCGTGCGCTTTAAGGTGCCGCCTAGCCCAATACGCTATCTGAAATAGGAGCGACATAAATTGAACAAATGTGATAGAATTACGCAGAATTCTTATATTAACCATAATATAATACGATCTAGTCGGGTCTCTGATTGCCCTATCATAGAAGTTTAATAGGGCATTTTACTCCTCATTTCATGCGCTTTAAGGTGCCGCCTAGCCCAATACGCTATCTGGAAGTGGAGGTACTTAAATTGAACAAATTTGATAGAATTCCGCAGAATTCTTATATTAACCGTAATATAAAATGATCTAATCGGCTCTCTGTTTGGCCTACCCTAGAAGTTTAATAGTGCATTTTACTCGTCATTTCATGCGCTTTAAGGTGCCGCTTTGCCCAATACGCTATCTGAAATAGGAGCGACGTAAATTGAACAAATGTGGTAGAATTTCGCTGAATTCTTAAATTAACCATAATACAAAATGATCCAATCGGGTCTGTGTTTGCCCTACCCTAGAAGATTAATAGTGCATTTTATTCGTCGTTTCATGCGCTTTTAGATGCCAGCTAGCCCAATACGCTATCTGAAATAGGGGCGACGTAAATTGAACAAATGTGATAAAATTTCGCTGAATGCTTATATTAACCATAATATAAGATGACCTAATCGTGTCTCTGATTGCCCTACCCGAGAAGTCTATGAGTGCATTTTACTCGTCATGTCATGCGCTTTAAGGTGCCGCCCAGCCCACTACGCTATCTGAAATAGGAGCGATACAAATTGAACAAATGTGAAAGAATTACGCAGAATTCTTATATTACCCATAATATAGAATGATCTAATCGGGTCTTTGATTGCCCTATCATAGATGGTTAGTAGTGCATTTTACTCGTCATTCCACGCGCTTTAAGATGCCGCATAGCCCAATACGCTATCTGAAATAGGAGCGACGTAAATTGAACAAATGTGATAGAATTCCGCTGAATTCTTAAATTAACCATAATATAGAATGATCTAATCGGGTCTCTGTTTGCCCTACCCTAGAAGTTTAATAGTGCATTTTACTCGACATTTCATGCGCTTTAAGATGCCACCTAGCCCAATACGCAATCTCAAATCGGGGCGACGTAAATTGAACAAATGTGATAAAATTTCGCTGAATTCTTATATTAACCATAATATAAGATGACCTAATCGGGTCAATGTTTGCCCTACCCGAGAAGTTTAGTAGTGCATTTTACTCGTCATTTCATGCGCTTTAAGGTGCCGCCTAGCTCAATATGCTATCTGAAATTGGAGCGACATAAATTGAACAAATGTTATAAAATTACGTTGAACCCTTATATTAACAATAATATAAAATGATCTAACAGGGGCTCTGATTGCCCTATCATAGAAGTTTAATAGTGCATTTTACTCGTCATTTCATGCGCTTTAAGGTGCCGCTTAGCCCAATACGCTATCTGAAATAGGAGCGACGGAAATTGAACAAATGTGATAGAATTTCGCTGAATTCTTATATTAACCATAATATAAGATGACCTAATCGGGTCAATGTTTGCCCTACCCGAGAAGTTTAGTAGTGCATTTTACTCGTCATTTCATGCGCTTTAAGGTGCCGCCTAGCTCAATATGCTATCTGAAATTGGAGCGACATAAATTGAACAAATGTTATAAAATTACGTTGAATCCTTATATTAACAATAACATAAAATGATCTAACAGGGGCTCTGATTGCCCTATCATCTAAGCTTAATAGTGCATTTTACTCGACATTTCATGCGCTTTAAGATGCCGCCAGCCCAATACGCTATCTGAAATTGGAGCTGCGTAAATTGAACAAACGTGATGTAATTACGCAGAATTCTTATATTAACCATAATATAATTCGATCAATTCGAGTCTCAGATTGCCCTACCACAGAAGTGCAATAGTGCATTTAACTCCTCATTTCATGCGCTTTAAGGTGCCTCTTAGCCGATTACGCTATCTAAAATAGGAGCGACGTAAATTGAACAAGTGTGATAGAATTTCGCTGTATTCTTATATTAACCATAATATAAGATGACCTAATCGGGTCTCTGTTAGCTCTATCCGAGAAGTTTGGTAGTGCATCTTGCTCGTCATTTCATGCGCTCTAAGATGCCGCCTAGCCCAGTCCGCAATCTGAAATTAGAGCTACGTAAATTGGACAAATGTGACAGAGTTACGCAGAATTCTTATATTAACCATAATATAAAATGACCTAATCGGGTCTCTGATTGCCCTATCATAGAAGTTTAATAGTTCATTTTACTCGCCATTTCATGCGCTTTAAGGTGCCGCCTAGCCCAATACGCTATCTGAAATTGGAGCTACGTAAGTTGAACAAGCGTGATAGAAGTACGCAGAATTCTTATATTAACCATAATATAATACGATCTATTCGGGTCTCTGATTGCCCTATCATAGAAGTTTAATAGTGCACTTTACTCGTCATTTCATGCGCTTTAAGGTGCCGCCTAACCCAATACGCTATCTGAAATAGTAGCGACATAAATTGACAAATGTGATAGAAGTACGCAGAATTCTTATATTAACAATAATATAAAATGATCTAATCGGGTCTCTGCTTGCCCTATCATAGAAGGTTCGTAGTGCATTTTACTCGCCAATCCACGCGCTTTAAGATGCCGCCTAACCCAATACGCTATCTGAAATAGGAGCGACGTATATTGAAAAAATGTGATAGAATTTCGCTGAATTCTTATATTAACCATAATATAATATGATCTATTTGGGTCTCTGATTGCCCTCTCGTGGAAGGTTAGTAGTGCATTTTACTCGTCATTCCACGCGCTTTAAGATGCCGCCTAGCCCATTACGCTATCTGAAATAGGAGCGACGTAAATTGAACAAATGTGATAGAATTACGCAGAATTCTTATATTAACCATAATATAATATGATCTATTTGGGTCTCTGATTGCCCTATCATGGAAGGTTAGTAGTGCATTTTACTATTTATTCCACGCGCTTTAAGGTGCCGCCTAGCACCATATACTATCTGAAATAGGAGCGTCGTAAATTGAACAAATGTGATAGAATTACGCAGAATTCTTATATTAACCATAACATAAAATGATCTAATCGGGTCTCTGTTTGCCTTATGCGAGAAGTTTAATAGTGCATTTTACTCGACATTTCATGCGCTTTAAGATTCCGCCCGGCCCAATATGCTATCTGAAATAGGAGCGACGTAAATTGAACAAATGTGATAGAATAACGCTGAATTCTTACATTTACCATAATTCAAAATGATCTAATCGGATCATTGATTGCCGTACCACAGAAGTTTAATAGTGCATTTTGGTCGGCATTTCATGCGCTTTAAGGTGCCACTTATCCCGATACGCTAACTGAAGTTGGAGCGACGTAAATTGAACAAATGTGATAGAATTACGCAGAATTCTTATATTAACCATAATATAAAATGATCTAATCGGGTCTCTGTTTGCCTTATGCGAGAAGTTTAATAGTGCATTTTACTCGACGTTTCATGCGCTTTAAGATGCCACCTAGCCCAATACGCTATCTGAAATAAGGCGACGTAAATTGAGCAAATGTGATAAAATTTCGCTGAATTCTTATATTAACCATAGTGTAAGAAGACCTAATCCGATCTCTGATTGCCTTATCCGAGAAGTTTAGTAGTGCATTTTACTCGCTATTTCATGCGCTTTAAGATGCCGCCTAGCCCAATACGGTATCTGAAATTGGAGCTACGTAAATTGTACAAACGTGATAGAATTACGCAGAATTCTTATATTAACCATAATATAATTCGATCTATTCGGGTCTCTGATTGCCCTATCACAGAAGTTTAATAGTGCATTTTACTCGTCATTCCATGCGCTTTAAGGTGCCGCCGAGCCCAATACGCTATCTGAAACTGGAGCAACGTAAATTGAACAAATGTGATAGAATTCCACTGAATTTTTATATGAATCATAATATAAGATGATCTAAGCGGGTCTCTGTTTGCCCTACCCTAGATGTTTAGTAGTGCATTTTACTCGACATTTCATGCGCTTTAAGGTGCCCTTTAGTCCAATACACTACCTGAAATAGGAGCGTCGTAAACTGAACAAATGTGATAGAATTACACTGAATTCTTATATTAACAATAATAGAAAAGGACCTAATCGGGTCTCTGATTGCCCTATCCGAGAAGTATAGTAGTGCATTTTACTCGTGATTTCATGCGCTTTCAGATGCCGTCTAGTCCAATACGCTATCTGAAACAGGAGCGACATAAATTGAACAAATGTGATAGAATTACGCAGAATTCTTATATTAACCATAATATAATACGATCTATTCGGGTCTCTGATTGCCCTATCATAGAATTGTAATAGTGCATTTTCCTCGTCATTGCATGCGCTTTAAGATGCCGCCTAGCCAAATACGCTACCTGAAATTGCAGCTACGTAAATTGAACGAACGTGATAGAATTACGCAGAATTCTTATATTAACCATAATATAATACGATCTATTCGGGGCTCTTATTGGTCTACCACAGAAGTTTAATACTGCATTTTACTCGTCATTTCATGCGCTTTAAGGTGCCGCCTAGCCCAGTACGCTATCTGAAATAGGGGCGACGTAAATTGAACAAATGTGATAAAATTACGCTGAATTCTTATATTAACCATAATATAATACGATCTATTCGGGTCTCTGATTGCCCTATCATAGAAGTTTAAGAGTGTATTTTACTCGTCATTCCACGCGCTTTAAGGTGCCGCCTAGCCCAGTACGCTATCTGAAATAGGGGCGACGTAAATTGAACAAATGTGATAAAATTACGCTGAATTCTTATATTAACCATAATATAATATGATCTATTTGGGTCTCTGATTGCCCTATCATAGGAGTTTAAGAGTGGATTTTACTCGTCACATCATGCGCTTTAAGGTGCCGCCTAGCCGAATACGCTATCTGAAATAGGAGCGACATAAATTGAACAAATGTGATAAAATTACGTTGTATTCTTATATTAACAATAATACAAAATGATCTAATCGGGTCTCTGATTGCACTGTCATAGAAGTTTACTAGTACATTTTACTCGACATGTCATGCGCTTTAAGCTGCCTCCTAGCCCAATACGCTATCTGAAATAGGGGCGACGTAAATTGAATAAATGTGATAGAATTACGCAGAATTCTTATATTAACCATAATTTAAAATGACCTTGTCGGGTCTGTGATTGCCCTATCCGAGAAGTTTAGTAGTGCATTTTACTCGTAATTGCATGCGCTTTAAGATGCCACTAAGCCCAATACGCTATCTGAAATAGGAGCGACATAAATTGAACAAATGTGATAGAATTACGCAGAATTCTTATATTAACAATAATAAAAAAGGACATAATCGGGTCTCTGATTGCCCTATCCAAGAAGTTTAGTAGTGAATTTGACTCGACATCTCATGCGCTTTATGTTGCCACCTAGCCCAATACGCTATCTGAAATAGGTGCGACGTAAATTGAAAAATGTGATAAAATGACGGTAAATTCTTATATTAAGAATAATATAAAATGTAATAATCGGGTCTCCGATTGCCCTATCCTAGAAGTTTAGTAGTGCATTTTACTCGACATATCGTGCCCACTAACATGCCGCTTATTCCAATACCCTATCTGAAATAGGAGCGACGTAAATTGAACAAACGTGATAGAATTACGCTGAATTCTTATATTAACCATAATATAAAATGATCTAATCCGATCTCTGATGTCCCTATCATAGAAGTTAATAGTGCATTTTAGTCGTCATTTCATGCGCTTTCAGGTACCGCCTAGCCCAATATGCTATCTGAAATTGGAGCGACGTAATTTGAACAAATGTGATAGAATTACGCAGAATTCTTATATTCGCAATAATATAAATGATCTAATCACGTCTCTGATTGCCCTATCATAGAAGGTTAGTAGTGCATTTTACACGTCATTCCACAGGCTTTAAGATGCCGGCTAGCCCAATACGCTATCTGAAATAGTGGCGACGTAAATTGGACAAATGTGGTAGAATTACGCTGCATTCTTAAATTAATCAAAATATAAAATGATCTCATCGGCTCTCCGTTTACCCTACCCTACATGGTTTAATAGTGTATTTTACTCGACATTTCATGCGCTTTAAGATGCCACACAGCCCAATACGCTATCTAAAATAGGGGCGTCGTAAATTGGACAAATGTGATAGAATTACGCAGAATTCTTATATTAACCATAATTTAATACGATCTATTCCTGGTTTCTGATTGCCCTATCATAGAAGTTTAATGGTGCATTTTACTCGACATTTCATGCGCTTTAAGATGCCACATAGTCCAAAGCGCTATCTGAAATTGGAGCTACGTAAATTGAACAGACGTGATAGAATTACGCAGAATTCTTATATTAACCATAATATAATACGATGTATTCGGGTCTCTGATTGCCCTATCATAGAAGTTTAATGGTGCATTTTACTCGTCATTTCATGCGCTTTAAGGTGCCGCCTAGCCCAATACGCTACCTGAAATGGGAGCGGCATAAATTGATCAAATGTTATAAAATTACGTTGAATTCTTATGTTAACAATAATACAAAATGATCTAATCGGGTCCCTGATTGCCCTGTCACAGAAGTTCAGCAGTGCATTTTACTCGACGTTTCATGCGCTTTAGGTGCCGTCTAGCCCAATGCGCTATCTGAAATGGGAGCGACGTAAATTGAATAATGTGATAGAATTACGCAGAATTCTTATATAAACCATAATATAAAATGATCTCATCGGGTCTCTGATTGCCCCTATCAAAGAAGTTTAGTACTGCATTTACTCGTCACGCCATGCGCTTTAAGGTGCCACTTAGCCCAATGCGCTATCTGAAATGGGAGCGACGTAAATTGAACAAATGTGATAGAATTACGCAGAATTCTTATATTAACCATAATATAATATGATGTATTCGGGTCTCTGATTGCCCTATCATACAAGTTTAATAGTGGATTTTACTCGACACATCATGCGCTTTAAGGTGCCGCCTTGCGCAATACGCTATCTGAAATAGGAGCGACGTAAATTGTACAAATGTGTTAAAATTACGTTGAATTCTTATATTAACACTAATACAGAATGATCTAATTGGGTCTCTGATTGCACTGTCATAGAAGTTTACTAGTGCATTTCACTCGACATTTCATGCGCTTTCAGATGCCACCTAGCCCAATACGCTATCTGAAATAGGGGCGACGTAAATTGAACAAATGTGATAGAATTACGCAGAATTCATATATTAACCATAATTTAAGATGATCTAATCGGGTCCCTGATTGCCCTGTCACAGAAGTTCAGCAGTGCATTTTACTCGACGTTTCATGCGCTTTAAGGTGCCGTCTAGCCCAATGCGCTATCTGAAATGGGAGCGACGTAAATTGAACAAACGTGATAGAATTACGCAGAATTCTTATATTAACTATAATTTAAAATGACCTACTCGTATCTCTGATTGCCCTATCCGGGAAGTTGAGTAGTGCATTTTACTCGTCATTTCATGCGCTTTAAGATGCCGAATCGCCCAATACGCTATCTGAAATAGGAGCTGCGTAAATTGAATAAATGTGATAGAGTTACGCAGAATTCTTATATTAACCATAATATAAAATGATCTAATCGTGTCTCTGTTTGCCCTATCGTAGAAGTTTAATAGTGGATTTTACTCGTCACATCATGCGCTTTAAGGTGCCGCCTAGCCCAATACGCTATCTGAAATAGGAGCGACATAAATTGAACAAATGTGATAAAATTACGTTGAATTCTTATATTAACAATAATACAAAATGATCTAATCGGGTCTCTAATTGCACTGTCATAGAAGTTTACTAGTGCATTGTACTCGACATTTCATGCGCTTTAAGATGCCACCTAGCCCAATACGCTATCTGAAATAGGGGCGACGTAAATTGAACAAATGTGATAGAAATACGCAGAATTCTTATATTAACCATAATTTAAGATGATCTAATCGGGTCTCTGATTGCCCTGTCACAGAAGCTCAGCAGTGCATTTTACTGGACATTTCATGCGCTTTAAGGTGCCGCCTAGTCCAATACGCTATCTGAAATAGGAGCGACACAAATTGAACAAATGTGATAAAATTACGTTGAATTCTTATATTAACAATAATACAAAATGATGTAATCGGGTCTCTGATTGCCCTATCATAGAAGTTTACTAGTGCATTTTACTCGACATTTCATGCGCTTTAAGATGCCACCTAGCTCAATACGCTATCTGAAATAGGGGCGACGTAAATTGTACAAATGTGATAAAATTACGCTGAATTCTTATATTAACCATAATATAATACGATCTATTCTGGTTTCTGATTGCCCTATCATAGAAGTTTAATAGTGCATTTTACTCGACATTTCATGTGCTTTAAGGTGCCGCCTAGTCCAATACGCTATCTGAAATAGGAGCGACATAAATTGAACAAATGTGAGAGAATTACGCAGAATTCTTATATAAACCATAATATAATACGACCTATTCGGGTCTCTGATTGCCCTATCATAGAAGTTTACTAGTGCATTTTACTCGACATTTCATGCGCTTTAAGATGCCACCTAGCTCAATACGCTATCTGAAATAGGGGCGACGTAAATTGAACAAATGTGATAGAATTACGCAGAATTCTTATATTAAACATAATATAATACGATCTATCCGGGTCTCTGATTGCCCTATCATACAGGTTTAATAGTGCATTTTACTCGTCATTTCATACGCTTTAAGGTGCCGCCTAATCCAATACGCTATGTGAAATAGGAGCGACACAAATTGAACAAATGTGATAGAAGTACGCAGAATTCTTATATTAACCATAATTTAAAATGACCTTGTCGGGTCTGTGATTGCCCTATCCGAGAAGTTTAGTAGTGCATTTTACTCGTAATTTCATGCGCTGTAAGTTGCCGCCTCGCCCAATACGCAATCTGAAATAGGAGCGACGTAAATTGAACTAATGTGATAGAATTACGCAGGATTCTTACATTAACCATATTTTAAAATGATCTAATCGGGTCTCTGATTGCCCTGTCACAGAAGTTC
Source organism: Macropis europaea (assembly GCA_916610135.2). Lineage (NCBI taxonomy): Eukaryota > Metazoa > Arthropoda > Insecta > Hymenoptera > Melittidae > Macropis > Macropis europaea. Next base: position 182,035 of record CAKAJE020001555.1, read on the forward strand.
AGTAGTGCATTTTACTCGTCATTTCATGCGCTTTAAGGTGCCGTCTAGCCCAATCCGCTATCTGAAATTGGAGCTGCGTAAATTGAATAAATGTGATAGAGTTACGCAGAATTCTTATATTAACCATAATATAATATGATCTATTCAGGTCTCTGATTGCCCTATCATAGAAGTTTAATAGTGCATTTCACTCGTCATTTCATGCGCTTTAAGGTGCCGCCTAGCCCAGTACGCTATCTGAAATAGGGGCGACGTAAATTGTACAAATGTGATAAAATTACGCTGAATTCTTATATTAACCATAATATAATACGATCTATTCTGGTTTCTGATTGCCCTATCATAGAAGTTTAATAGTGCATTTTACTCGACATTTCATGCGCTTTAAGGTGCCGCCTAGTCCAATACGCTATCTGAAATAGGAGCGACATAAATTGAACAAATGTGAGAGAATTACGCAGAATTCTTATATAAACCGTAATATAATACGACCTATTCGGGTCTCTGATTGCCCTATCATAGAAGTTTAATAGTGCAGTTTACTCGCCACATCATGCGCTTTAAGGTGCCGCCTAGCCCAATACGCTATCTGAAATAGGAGCGACACAAATTGAACAAATGTGATAGAATTACGCAGAATTCTTATATTAACCATAATATAATACGATCTATTCGGGTCTCTGATTGCCCTATCATAGAAGTTTAATAGTGCATGTTACTCGTCATTTCATGCGCTTTAAGGTGCCGCTTGGCCCAATACGCTATCTGAAATAGGAGCGACATAAATTGAACAAATGTGATAAAATTACGTTGAATTCTTATATGAAACAATAATACAAAATGATCTAATCGGGTCTCTGATTGCACTATCATAGAAGTTTACTAGTGCATTTTACTCGACATTTCATGCGCTTTAAGATGCCACCTAGCTCAATACGCTATCTGAAATAGGGGCGACGTAAATTGAACAAATGTGATAGAATTACGCAGAATTCTTATATTAAACATAATATAATACGATCTATCCGGGTCTCTGATTGCCCTATCATACAGGTTTAATAGTGCATTTTACTCGTCATTTCATACGCTTTAAGGTGCCGCCTAATCCAATACGCTATGTGAAATAGGAGCGACACAAATTGAACAAATGTGATAGAAGTACGCAGAATTCTTATATTAACCATAATTTAAAATGACCTTGTCGGGTCTGTGATTGCCCTATCCGAGAAGTTTAGTAGTGCATTTTACTCGTAATTTCATGCGCTGTAAGTTGCCGCCTCGCCCAATACGCAATCTGAAATAGGAGCGACGTAAATTGAACTAATGTGATAGAATTACGCAGGATTCTTACATTAACCATATTTTAAAATGATCTAATCGGGTCTCTGATTGCCCTGTCACAGAAGTTCAGTAGTGCATTTTACTCGTCATTTCATGCGCTTTAAGGTGCCGTCTAGCCCAATCCGCTATCTGAAATTGGAGCTGCGTAAATTGAATAAATGTGATAGAGTTACGCAGAATTCTTATATTAACCATAATATAATATGATCTATTCAGGTCTCTGATTGCCCTATCATAGAAGTTTAATAGTGCATTTCACTCGTCATTTCATGCGCTTTAAGGTGCCGCCTAGCCCAGTACGCTATCTGAAATAGGGGCGACGTAAATTGTACAAATGTGATAAAATTACGCTGAATTCTTATATTGACCATAATATAATACGATCTATTCTGGTTTCTGATTGCCCTATCATAGAAGTTTAATAGTGCATTTTACTCGACATTTCATGCGCTTTAAGGTGCCGCCTAGTCCAATACGCTATCTGAAATAGGAGCGACATAAATTGAACAAATGTGAGAGAATTACGCAGAATTCTTATATAAACCGTAATATAATACGACCTATTCGGGTCTCTGATTGCCCTATCATAGAAGTTTAATAGTGCAGTTTACTCGCCACACCATGCGCTTTAAGGTGCCGCCTAGCCCAATACGCTATCTGAAATAGGAGCGACACAAATTGAACAAATGTGATAGAATTACGCAGAATTCTTATATTAACCATAATATAATACGATCTCTTCGGGTCTCTGATTGCCCTATCATAGAAGTTTAATAGTGCATGTTACTCGTCAGTTCATGCGCTTTAAGGTGCTGCTTGGCCCAATACGCTATCTGAAATAGGAGCGACATAAATTGAACAAATGTGATAAAATTACGTTGAATTCTTATATGAAACAATAATACAAAATGATCTAATCGGGTCTCTGATTGCACTATCATAGAAGTTTACTAGTGCATTTTACTCGACATTTCATGCGCTTTAATATGCCACCTAGCCCAATACGCTATGTGAAATAGGGGCGACGTAAATTGAACAAATGTGATAGAATTACGCAGAATTCGTATATTAAACATAATATAATACGATCTATCCGGGTCTCTGATTGCCCTATCATAGAAGTTTAATAGTGCATTTTACTCGTCATTTCATGCGCTTTAAGGTGCCACCTAGTCCAATACGCTATCTGAAATAGGAGCGACACAAATTGAACAAATGTGATAGTAGTACGCAGAATTCTTATATTAACCATAATTTAAAATGACCTTGTCGGGTCTGTGATTGCCCTATCCGAGAAGTTTAGCAGTGCATTTTACTCGACATTTCATGCGCTTTAAGGTGCCGTCTAGCCCAATCCGCTATCTGAAATTGGAGCTGCGTAAATTGAATAAATGTGGTAGAGATACGCAGAATTGTTATATTAACCATAATACAAAATGATCTCATCGGGTCTCTGATTGCCCTATCAAAGAAGTTTAGTACTGCATTTTACTCGTCATGCCATGCGCTTTAAGGTGCCGCTTAGCCCAATGCGTTATCTGAAATAGGAGCGACGTAAATTGAACAAATGTGATAGAATTACGCTGCATCCTTATATTAATCAAAACATAAGATGACCTTATCGGGTCTCTGATTGCCCTATCCCAGAAGTTTAATAGTGCATTGAACTCGACATTTCATGCGCTTTAAGGTGCCGCTTAGCCCAATACGCTATCTGAAATAGGAGCGACGTAAATTGAACAAATGTGATAGAATTTCGCTGAATTCTTATATTAACCATAATATAGAATAATCTAATCGGGTCTCTGATTGCCCTATCATAGAAGTTCAATAGCGCATTTTACTCGTCATTTCTTGCGCTTTAAGGTGCCGCCTAGCCCAATTACGCTACCTGAAGTAGGAGCGACGTAAATTGAACAATTGTGATAGAATTTACGCTGCATTCTTATAATAACCATAATACCAAATGACCTAATCGGGGTCACGGATTATCCTATCCTAGACGTTCAGTAGTGCATTTTACTCGTCATTGCAATACGCTTTAAGGTGCCGCCTAGGCCAATACGCAATCTGAAATTGGAGCTACGTAAATTGAACAAATGTGATAGAATTTCGCTGAATTCTTATATTAATCATAATATAAGATGACCTAATCGGGTCTCTGATTGCCCTATCCAAGAAGTTTAGTAGTGCATTTTACTTGACATTTCATGCGCTTTAAGATGCCACCTAGGCCCAATTCGCTATCTGAAAGAGGGGCGACGTTAACTGAAAAATGTGATAAAATGACGCTAAATTCTTATATTAAGAATAATATAAAATGATCTAATCGGGGTTTCCGATTGCACTATACTAGAAGTTTAGTAGTGCATTTTACACGACATTTCATGCCCATTAACATACCGCTTCGACCAATAAGCTATCTGAAATAGGGGCGACGTAAATTGAAAAATGCGATAAAATGACGCTAAATTCTTATATTAAGAATAATATGAAATGATCCAATCGGGTCTCCGATTGCCCTATCCTAGAGGTTTAGCATTGCATTTTACACGTCATTTCATGCGCTTTAAGGTGCAGCCTATCCCAATACGCGATCTGAAATTAGAGCTACGTAAATTAAACGAATGTGATAGAATTACGCAGAATTCTTATATTATCCATAATATAAAATGGTCTAATCCGGTCTCTGATTGCCCTATCATAGAAGGTTAGTAGTGCATTTTACTCCTCATTCCACGCGCTTTAAGATGTCGCCTAGCCCAATACGCTCACTGAAATAGGTGCGACGAAAATTGAACAAATGTGATAGAATTACGCTGCATCCTTATATTAATCATAATATAACAAGACCTAATCGGTCCTTTGATTGCCCTATCCAAGAAGTTTAGTAGTGCATTTTACTCGACATTTCATGCGCTTTAAGATGCCATCTAGCCCAATACGCTATCTGAAATAGGGGCGACGTAAATTGAACAAATGTGATAAAATTACGCTAAATTCTTATATTATGAATAATATAAAATGATCTATCGGGTCTCCGATTGCCGTATCCTAGAAGTTTAGTAGTGCAGTTTACTCGACATTTCATGCCCATTAACATGCCACTTAGACCAATACGCTATCTGAAATAGGAGCGACGTAAATTGACAAATGTGATAGAATTACGCTGAATTCTTATATTAACCATAATATAAAATGATCTAATCGGATCTCTGATTGCCGTATCATAGAAGTTTAATAGTGCATTTTACTCGTCATTTCATGCGCTTTAAGGTGCCGCTTAGCCCAATACATTATCTGAAATTGGAGCTACACAAATTGAACGAGTGTGATAGAGTTTCGCTGAATTCTTAAAATAACCATAATATAAAGTGATCTGATCGGGTCTCTGTTTGCCGTACCCTAGCAGTTTAGTAGTGCATTTTACTCGTCATTTCATGCGTTTTAAGACGCCGCCTAGCCCAATACGCTATCTAAAATAGGAGCGACGTAAATTGAACAAATGTGATAGAATTACGATGCTTTCTTATATTAACAATAATATAAAATGATCTAATCGGGTCCCTGATTGCCCTATCATAGAAGTTTAATAGTGCATTTTACTCGACATTTCATGCGCTTTAAGGTGCCGCTTAGACCAGTACGCTATCTGAAATAGGAGCTACGTAAATTGAACAAACGTGATAGAATTACGCAGAATACTTATATTAACCACAATATAATACGATCTATTCGGTTCTCTGATTGCCCTATCATAGAAGTTTAATAGTGCATTTTACTCGTCATTTCATGCGCTTTAAGGTGCCGCCTAGCCCAATACGCTATCTGAAATAGGAGCGATATAAATTGAACAAATGTGATAAAATTACGTTGAATTCTTATATTAACAATATTATAAAATGATCTAATCGGGTCTCTGATTGCCCTATCATAGAAGTTTAATAGTGCATTGTACTCGCCACTTCGTGCGCTTTAAGGTGCCGCCTAGCCCAATACGCTATCTGAAATAGGAGCGACATAAATTGAACAAATGTGATAGAATTACGCAGAATTCTTATATTAACCATAATATAATACGATCTAGTCGGGTCTCTGATTGCCCTATCATAGAAGTTTAATAGTGCATTTTACTCGTCATTCCATGCGCTTTAAGATGCCGCCTAGACTAATATACTATCCGAAATAGGAGCTACGTAAGTTGAACAAATGTGATAGAATTACGCAGAATTCTTATATTAACCATAATATAATATGATCTATTCGGGTCTCTGATTGCCCTATCATAGAAGTTTAATAGGGCATTTTACTCCTCATTTCATGCGCTTTAAGGTGCCGCCTAGCCCAATACGCTATCTGGAAGTGGAGGTACTTAAATTGAACAAATTTGATAGAATTCCGCAGAATTCTTATATTAACCGTAATATAAAATGATCTAATCGGCTCTCTGTTTGGCCTACCCTAGAAGTTTAATAGTGCATTTTACTCGTCATTTCATGCGCTTTAAGGTGCCGCTTTGCCCAATACGCTATCTGAAATAGGAGCGACGTAAATTGAACAAATGTGGTAGAATTTCGCTGAATTCTTAAATTAACCATAATACAAAATGATCCAATCGGGTCTGTGTTTGCCCTACCCTAGAAGATTAATAGTGCATTTTATTCGTCGTTTCATGCGCTTTTAGATGCCAGCTAGCCCAATACGCTATCTGAAATAGGGGCGACGTAAATTGAACAAATGTGATAAAATTTCGCTGAATTCTTATATTAACCATAATATAAGATGACCTAATCGTGTCTCTGATTGCCCTACCCGAGAAGTCTATGAGTGCATTTTACTCGTCATGTCATGCGCTTTAAGGTGCCGCCCAGCCCACTACGCTATCTGAAATAGGAGCGATACAAATTGAACAAATGTGAAAGAATTACGCAGAATTCTTATATTACCCATAATATAGAATGATCTAATCGGGTCTTTGATTGCCCTATCATAGATGGTTAGTAGTGCATTTTACTCGTCATTCCACGCGCTTTAAGATGCCGCATAGCCCAATACGCTATCTGAAATAGGAGCGACGTAAATTGAACAAATGTGATAGAATTCCGCTGAATTCTTAAATTAACCATAATATAGAATGATCTAATCGGGTCTCTGTTTGCCCTACCCTAGAAGTTTAATAGTGCATTTTACTCGACATTTCATGCGCTTTAAGATGCCACCTAGCCCAATACGCAATTACAAATCGGGGCGACGTAAATTGAACAAATGTGATAAAATTTCGCTGAATTCTTATATTAACCATAATATAAGATGACCTAATCGGGTCAATGTTTGCCCTACCCGAGAAGTTTAGTAGTGCATTTTACTCGTCATTTCATGCGCTTTAAGGTGCCGCCTAGCTCAATATGCTATCTGAAATTGGAGCGACATAAATTGAACAAATGTTATAAAATTACGTTGAATCCTTATATTAACAATAATATAAAATGATCTAACAGGGGCTCTGATTGCCCTATCATATAAGCTTAATAGTGCATTTTACTCGTCATTTCATGCGCTTTAAGGTGCCGCTTAGCCCAATACGCTATCTGAAATAGGAGCGACGGAAATTGAACAAATGTGATAGAATTTCGCTGAATTCTTATATTAACCATAATATAAGATGACCTAATCGGGTCAATGTTTGCCCTACCCGAGAAGTTTAGTAGTGCATTTTACTCGTCATTTCATGCGCTTTAAGGTGCCGCCTAGCTCAATATGCTATCTGAAATTGGAGCGACATAAATTGAACAAATTTTATAAAATTACGTTGAATCCTTATATTAACAATAACATAAAATGATCTAACAGGGGCTCTGATTGCCCTATCATCTAAGCTTAATAGTGCATTTTACTCGACATTTCATGCGCTTTAAGATGCCGCCAGCCCAATACGCTATCTGAAATTGGAGCTGCGTAAATTGAACAAACGTGATGTAATTACGCAGAATTCTTATATTAACCATAATATAATTCGATCAATTCGAGTCTCAGATTGCCCTACCACAGAAGTGCAATAGTGCATTTAACTCCTCATTTCATGCGCTTTAAGGTGCCTCTTAGCCGATTACGCTATCTAAAATAGGAGCGACGTAAATTGAACAAGTGTGATAGAATTTCGCTGTATTCTTATATTAACCATAATATAAGATGACCTAATCGGGTCTCTGTTAGCTCTATCCGAGAAGTTTGGTAGTGCATCTTGCTCGTCATTTCATGCGCTTTAAGATGCCGCCTAGCCCAGTCCGCAATCTGAAATTGGAGCTACGTAAATTGGACAAATGTGACAGAGTTACGCAGAATTCTTATATTAACCATAATATAAAATGACCTAATCGGGTCTCTGATTGCCCTATCATAGAAGTTTAATAGTTCATTTTACTCGCCATTTCATGCGCTTTAAGGTGCCGCCTAGCCCAATACGCTATCTGAAATTGGAGCTACGTAAGTTGAACAAGCGTGATAGAAGTACGCAGAATTCTTATATTAACCATAATATAATACGATCCATTCGGGTCTCTGATTGCCCTATCATAGAAGTTTAATAGTGCACTTTACTCGTCATTTCATGCGCTTTAAGGTGCCGCCTAACCCAATACGCTATCTGAAATAGTAGCGACATAAATTGACAAATGTGATAGAAGTACGCAGAATTCTTATATTAACAATAATATAAAATGATCTAATCGGGTCTCTGCTTGCCCTATCATAGAAGGTTCGTAGTGCATTTTACTCGCCAATCCACGCGCTTTAAGATGCCGCCTAACCCAATACGCTATCTGAAATAGGAGCGACGTATATTGAAAAAATGTGATAGAATTTCGCTGAATTCTTATATTAACCATAATATAATATGATCTATTTGGGTCTCTGATTGCCCTCTCGTGGAAGGTTAGTAGTGCATTTTACTCGTCATTCCACGCGCTTTAAGATGCCGCCTAGCCCATTACGCTATCTGAAATAGGAGCGACGTAAATTGAACAAATGTGATAGAATTACGCAGAATTCTTATATTAACCATAATATAATATGATCTATTTGGGTCTCTGATTGCCCTATCATGGAAGGTTAGTAGTGCATTTTACTATTTATTCCACGCGCTTTAAGGTGCCGCCTAGCACAATATACTATCTGAAATAGGAGCGACGTAAATTGAACAAATGTGATAGTATTTCGCTGCATTCTTATATTAACCATAATTTAAAATGATCTAAACGGGTCTCTGATTGCCCTATCATAGAAGTTTAATAGTGCATTTTGCTCGGCATTTCATGCGCTTTAAGGAGCCGATTATCCCGATACGCTATCTGAAATGGGAGCTATGTAAATTGAATAAATGTGATAGAATTACGCAGAATTCTTATATTAACCATAATTTAAAATGACCTTGTCGGGTCTGTGATTGCCCTATTCGAGAAGTTTAGTAGTGCATTTTACTCGTAATTTCATGCGCTTTAAGATGCCGCTTAGCCCAATACGCTATCTGAAATAGGAGCGACGTAAATTGAACAAATGTGATAGAATTACGCAAGAATTCTTATATTAACCATAATTTAAGGTGATCTATTCGGGTCTCTGATTGCCCTATCAAAGAAGTTTAGTACTGCATTTTACTCATCATGCCATGCGCTTTAAGGTGCCGCTTAGCCCAATGCGCTATCTGAAATGGGAGCGACGTAAATTGAACAAATGTGATAGAATTACGCAGAATTCTTATATTAACCATAATTTAAAATGACCTAATCGTATTTCTGATTGCCCTATCCGAGAAGTTTAGTAGTGCATTTTACTCGACATTTCATGCGCTTTAAGATGCCGAATCACCCAATACGTTATCTGAAATAGGAGCGTCGTAAATTGAACAAATGTGATAAAATTACGCTGAATCCTTATATTAACCATAATATAATACGATCTATTCGGGTCTCTGATTGCCCTTTCATAGAAGTTTAGTAGTGCATTTTACACGTCATTTCAAGCGCTTTAAGGTGCCGCTTAGCCCAATACGCTGTCTGAAATAGGAGCGACATAAATTGAACAAATGTGATAGAATTACGCAGAATTCTTATATTAACCATAATATAGAATGACCTTGTCGGGTCTGTGATTGCCCTATCCGAGAAGTTTAGTAGTGCATTTTACTCGTAATTTCATGCGCTTTAAGACGCCGCTTAGCCCAATACGCTATCTGAAATAGGAGCGACGTAAATTGAACAAATGTGATAGAATTACGCAAGAATTCTTATATTAACCATAATTTAAGATGATCTATTCGGGTCTCTGATTGCCCTATCAAAGAAGTTTAGTACTGCATTGTACTCGTCATGCCATGCGCTTTAAGGTGCCGCTTAGCCCAATGCGCTACCTGAAATGGGAGCGACGTAAATTGAACAAATGTGATAGAATTACGCAGAATTCTTATATTAACCATAATTTGAAATGACCTAATCGTATCTCTGATTGCCCTATCCGAGAAGTTTAGTAGTGCATTTTACGCGACATTTCATGCGCTTTAAGATGCCGAATCACCCAGTACGTTATCTGAAATAGGAGCGTCGTAAATTGAACAAATGTGATAGAATTACGCACGAATTCTTATATTAACCATAATTTAAAATGATCTAATCGGGACTCTGATTGCGCTATCATAGAAGTTTAATAGTGCATTTTACTCGTCATTTCATGCGCTTTAGGGTGCCGCCTAGCCCAATACGCTATCTGAAATAGGAGCGACGTGAATTGAACAAATGTGATTGAATTTTACTGAATTCTTATATTAACCATAATAGAATATGATATATTCGGGTCTCTGATTGCCCTATCATAGAAGTTTAATAGTGCATTTTACTCGCCATTTCATGCGCTTTACGGTGCCGCCTAGCCCAGTACGCTATCTGAAATAGGGGCGACGTAAATTGAACAAATGTGATAAAATTACGCTGAATCCTTATATTAACCATAATATAATACGATCTATTCGGGTCTCTGATTGCCCTATCATAGAGATTTAATAGTGGATTTTACTAGTCACATCATGCGCTTTAAGGTGCCGCCTAGCCCTATACGCTATCTGAAATAGGAGCGACATAAATTGAACAAATGTGATAAAATTACGTTGAATTCTTATATTAACAATAATACAAAATGATCTAATCGGGTCTCCGATTGCCCTATCATAGAAGGTGCGGAGTGCATTTTACTCGTCATTCCACGCGCTTTAAGATGCCGCCTAGCCCAATATACTATCTGAAATAGGAGCGACGTAATCTGAACAAGTGTGATAGAATTACGCTGAATTCTTATATTAAACATAATATAAGATGACCTAATCGGGTCTCTGATTGCCCTGTCCGAGGAGTTTAGTAGTGCATTTTACTCGACATTTCATGCGCTTTAAGAAGCCGCCTCGCCCAATACGCTTTCTGAAATAGGAGCGATGTAAATTGAACAAATGTGATAGAATTACGCAGAATTCTTATATTAACAATAATATAATACGATCTATTCGGGTCTCTGATTGTCCTATCACAGAAGTTTAACACTGCATTTAACTCGCCATTTCATCCGGTTTAAGGTGCCGCCTAGCCCAATACGCTATCTGAAATAGGAGCGACGTAAATTGACAAATGTGATGGAATTACGCTGAATTCTTATATTAATCATAATATAAGATGACCTAATCGGGTCTCTGATTGCCCTAATCTAGAAGTTTAATAGTGCATTATATTCGCCATTTCATGCGCTTTGAGATGCCGCTTCGCCCAATACGATATCTGAAATAGGAGCAACGTAAATTGAACGAATGTGATATAATTTCGCTGAATTCTTAAATTAACCATAATATAAAATGATCTAATCGGGTCTCTGTTTGCCCTACCCTAGAAGTTTAACAGCGCATTTTACTCGCAATTTCATGCGCTTTGAGACGCCGCTTAGCCCAATACGCTATCTGAAATAGGAGCGACGGAAATTGAATAAATGTGATAGAATTTCGCTGAATTCTTATATTACCCATAATGTAAAATGATCTAATCGGGTCTCTGTTCGCCCTACCCTAGAAGTTTAATAGTGCATTTTACTTCCCATTTCATGCGCTTTGAGATGCCGCTTAGCCCAATACGCTATCTGAAATAGAAACGACGTAAATTGAACGATTGTGATATAATTTCGCTTAATACTTATATTAAACAAAATGTAAAATGATCTAATCGGCTCTCTGTTCGCCCTACCCTAGAAGTTTGATAGTGCATTCTACTCACAATTGCATGCGCTTTGAGATGCCGCTTAGCCTAATACGCTATCTGAAATAGGAGCGACGTAAATTGAACAAATGTGATAGAACTACGCTGAATTCTTATATTAACCATAATGTAAAATGATATAATCGGGTCTCTGGACGCCCTATCCTAGAAGTTTAATTGTGCATTTCACTCGTCATTTCATGCGCTTTGAGATGCCGCTTAGCCCAATACGCTATTAGAAATAGGAGCGACGTAAATTGAACAAATGTGATAGAATTTCGCTGAATTCTTATATTAATCAAAATATGAAATGTTCTAATCGGGTCTCTGTTCGCCCTATCCTTGCAGTTTAATAGTGCACTTTACTCGTCATTCCACGCGCTTTAGGATGTCGCTTAGCACAATACGCTATCTGAAGTAGGAGCGACGTAAATTGAACAAATGTGATAGAATTTCGCTGAATTCTTATGTGAACCATAATATAAAATGATCTAATCGGGTCTCTGATTGCCCTATCATAGAAGTTTAATAGTGCATTTCACTCGCCATTCCACACGGTTTAAGATGCCGCCTAGCCCAGTACACTATCTGAAATAGGAGCGACGCAAATTTAACAAATGTGATAGAATTTCGCTGAATTCTTATATGAACCATAATATAAAATGATCTAATCGGGTCTCTGATTGCCCTATCATAGAAGTTTAATAGTGCGTTTCACTCGCCATTCCACGCGCTTTAAGATGCCGCCTAGCCCAGTACGCTATCTGAAATAGGAGCGACGCAAATTTAACAAATGTGCTGGAATTATACTGAATTCTTATATTAACAGTAATATAAAATGATCTAATCGGGTCTCTGTTTGCCTTACCCTAGAAGTTTGATAGTGCATTTTACTTGCCATTTCATCCGCTTTGAGATGCCGCTTAGCCCAATACGGTATCTGAAATAGGAGCGACGTAAATTGAATAAATGTGATAGAATATCGCTTAATTCTTATATTAACCAAAATATAAAAGTATCTAATCGGGTCACTGATTGCCCTATCCTAGAAGTTTGAGAGTGCACTTTACTCGCCATTTCATGCGCTTTGAGATGCCGCTTTGCCCAATACGCTATCTGAAATAGGATCGACATAAATTGTAGAAATGTGATAGAATTACCCTGAATTCTTATATTAACCGTAATATAAAATGATTTAATCGGATCTCTGTTTGCCTTACCCCAGATGATTGATAGTGCATTTTACGCGCCATTTCATGCGCTTTGAGATGCCGCTTGGCCCAATACGCTATCTGAAATAGGAGCGACGTAAATTGAACAAATGTGATAGAATTTCGATGAATTCTTAAATTAACAATAATATAAAATGATCTAATCGGGTCTCTGTTTGCCTTACCCTAGAAGTTTGATAGTGCATTTTATTCACCATTTCATGCGCTTTGAGATGCCGCTTAGCCCAATACGCTATCTGAAATAGGAGCGACGTAAATTGACCAAATGTGATAGAATTACGCTGAATTCTTATATTAACCGCAATATGAAATAATCTAATCAGATCTCTCTTTGCCTTACCCTAGAAGTTTAATAGTGCATTTCACTCGTCATTTCATGCGCTTTGAGATGCCGCGTAGTCCAATAAGCTATCTGAAATAGGAGCGACATAAATTGATCAAATGTGATAGAATTTCGCTGAATTCTTATATTAACGGTAATATAAAATGATCTAATCGGGTCTCTGTTTGCCTTACCCTAGAAGTTTCATGGTGCATTTTATTCACCATTTCATGCGCTTTGAGATGCCGCTTAGCCCAATACGCTATCTGAAATAGGAGCGACGTAAATTGAACAAATGTGATAGAATTACGCTGAATTCTTAAATTAACCATAATATAAAATGATCTAATCGGGGCTCTGTTTGCCTTACCCTAGAAGTTTGATAGTGCATTTCACTCGCCATTTCATGCGCTTTGAGATGCCTCCTAGTCCAATACGCTATCTGAAATAGGAGCGACGTAAATTGAACAAATGCGATAGAATTTCGCTGAATTCTTATATTAACCAAAATATGAGATGATCTAATCGGGTCTCTGTTTTCCTTACCCTAGGAGTTTAATAGTGCATTTCAATCGGCATTTTATGCGCTTTGAGATGCCGCTTAGCCCAATACGCTATCTGAAATTGGAGCCACGTAAATTGATCAAATGTGATAGAATTACGCTGAATTCTTATATTAACCACAATATGAAATGATCTAATCGGGTCTCTGTTTGCCCTACCCTAGAAGTATAATAGTGCATTTTACTCGCCATCTCATGCGCTTTGAGATGCCGCTTATCTCAATACGGTATCTGAAATAGGAGCGACGTAAATTGAACAAATGTGATAGAATTTCGCTGAATTCTTATATGAAACAAAATATAAAATGATCTAATCGGGCCTCTGATTGCCCTATCATAGAAGTTTAATAGTGAATTTTACTCGCCATTCCACGCGCTTTAAGATGCCGCCTAGCACAGTAGGCTATCTGAAATAGGAGCGACGTAAATTGAACAAATGTGATAGAATTACGTTGAATTCTCATATTAACCGTAATGTAAAATGATCTAAACGGATCTCTGTTTGCCTTACCCTAGAAGATTATTAGTGCATTTTACTCGCCATTTCATGCGCTTTGAGATGCCGCTTAGCCCAATACGCTATCTGAAGTAGGAGCGACGGAAATTGAACAAATGTGATAGAATTTCGCTGAATTCTTATATTAAACAAAATATAAAATGATCTAATCGGGTCTATGATTGCCCAATCATAGAACTTTAATAGTGCATTTTGCTCTCCATTCCACGCGCTTTCAGATACCGCCTAGCCCAGTACGGTATCTGAAATAGGAGCGACGTAAATTGAACAAATGTGATAGAATTACGCTGAATACTTATATTAACCGTAATATAAAATGATCTAATCGGCTCTCTGTTTGCCTTACCCTAGAAGTTTGATAGTGCATTTTATTCACCATTTCATGCGCTTTGGGATGCCGCTTAGCCCAATACGCTATCTGAAATAGGAGCGACGTAAATTGACCAAATGTGATAGAATTACGCTGAATTCTTATATTAACCGCAATATGAAATAATCTAATCAGATCTGTCTTTGCCTTACCCTAGAAGTTTAATAGTGCATTTCACTCGTCATTTCATTCGCTTTGAGACGCCGCGTAGTCCAATAAGCTATCTGAAATAGGAGCGACATAAATTGAACAAATGTGATAAAATTACGTTGAATTCTTATATTAACAATAACATAAAATGATCTATTCGGATCTCTGATTGCCCTATCCGAGAAGTTTAGTAGTGCATTTAACTCGATATTTCACGCGCTTTAAGATGCCGCGTAGTCCAATACGCTATCTGAAATTGGAGCTACGTAAATTGAACAAACGTGATTGAATTACGCAGAATTCTTATATTAACCATAATATAATACGATCTATTCGGGTCTCTGATTGCCCTATCATAGAAGTCTAGTAGTTCATTTTACTCGGCATTTCATGCGCTTTAAGATGCCGCCTAGTCCAATGCGCTATCTCAAATCGGAGCTACGTAAATTGAACAAACGTGATAGAATTACGCAGAATTCTTATATTAACCATAATATAATACGATGTATTCGGGTCTCAGATTGCCCTATCATAGAAGTTTAATAGCGCATTTTACTCGTCATTGCACGCGCTTTAAGATGCCGCCAAACCCAATACGCTATCTGAAATAGGAGCGACATAAATTGAACAAATGTGATAAAATTACGTTGAATTCGTATATTAACAATAATATAAAATGATCTCATCTGGTCTCTGTTCACCCTACCCTAGAAGTTTGATGGTGCATTTTATTCGTCATTTCATGCGCTTTGCGATGCCGCTTATCCTAATACGCTATCTGAAATAGGAGCGACGTATATTGAACAAATGTGATTGAATTTCGCTGAATTCTTATATTAACCATAATGTAAAATGATCTAATCGGCTCTCTGGTTGCCCTACCCTAGAAGTTTAATAGTGCATTTTTCTCGCCATTTCATGCGCTTTGAGATGCCGCTTAGCCCAATACGCTATCTGAAATAGAAGCGACGTAAATTGAACGAATGCGATAGAATCTCGCTGCATTCTTATGTTAACCGTAATATAAAGTGATCTCATCGGGTCTCTGTTTGCCTTACCCTAGAAGTTCGATAGTGTATTCTACTCGCCAGTTCATGCGCTTTGAGATGCCGCATAGCCCTATACGCTATCTGAAATAGGAGCAACGTAAATTGAACGAATGCGATAGAATTTAGCTCAATTTTTAAATTAATCATAATATAAAATGATCTAATCGGGACTCTGTTTGCCCTACCCTAGAAGTATAATAATGCATTTTACACGCCATTTCATGCGCTTTGAGATGCCGCTTAGCCGAATACGCTATCTGAAATAGGAGCGACGTAAATTGGACAAATGTGATAGAATTACGCCGTATCCTTATATTAACCGTAATTTAAAATGATCTAATCGGGTCTCTGTTTGCCGTACCCTCGAAGTTTAATAGTGCATTTTACTCGCCAGTTCATGCGCTTTGAGATGCCGCTTAGCCCAATACGCTATCTGAAAAAGGAGCGACGTAAATTGAACAAATGTGGTAGAATGTCGCTGAATTCTTAAATTAACCATAATATAAAATGGTCTAATCGGGTCTCTGTTTGCCCTACCGTTGAAGTTTAATAGTGCATTTTACTCGCCATTTCATGCGCTTTGAGATGCCGCTCGGCCCAATACGCTATCGGAAATAGGAGCGACGTAAATTGAACAAATGTGATAGAATTACGCTGAATTCTTAAATTAACCATAATATAAAATGATGTAATCGGGTCTCTGTTTGCCCTACCCTAGAAGTATAATAGTGCATTTTACTCGCGATTTCATGCGCTTTGAGATGCCGCTTAGCCCAATACGCTATCTGAAATAGGAGCGACGTAAATTGAACAAATGTGATAGATCTACGCTGCATTCTTATATTAACCGTAATATAAAATGATCTCATCGGGTCTCTGTTTGCCTTACCCTAGAAGTTCGATAGTGCATTTTGCTCGCCATTTCATGCGCTTTGAGATGCTGCTTAGCCCAATACGCTATCTGAAATAGGAGCGACGTAAATTGAACAAATGTGATAGAATTTCGCCGAATTCTTAAATTAACCATAATATAAAATGATGTAATCGGGTCTCTGTTTGCCCTACCCTAGAAGTATAATAGTGCATTTTACTCGCGATTTCATGCGCTTTGAGATGCCGCTTAGCCCAATACGCTATCTGAAATAGGAGCGACGTAAACTGAACAAATGTGATAGAATTTCGCGGAATTCTTAAATTAACCATAATATAAAATGATCTAATCGGGTCTCTGTTTGCCCTACCCTAGAAGTTTAATAGTGCAATTTACTCGCCATTTCATGCGTTTTGAGAAGCCGCTTAGCCCAATACGCTACCTGAAATAGGAGCGACATAAATTGAACAAATGTGATAGAATTTCGCGGAATTCTTATATTAACCATAATATAAAATGATCTAATCGGGTCTCTGATTGCCCTATCATAGAAGTTTAATAGTGCATTTTACTCGTTATTTCATGCGGTTTAAGGTGCCGCCTTGCCCAATGCGCTATCTGAAATAGGAGCCACATAAATTGAGCAAATGTGATAGAATTTCGCTGAATTCTTAAATTAACCATAATATAAAAAGATCTAATCGGGTCTCTGTTTGCCCTACCCTAAAAGTTTAATTGTGCATTTTAGTTGAGATTTCATGCGCTTTAAGGTGCCGCCTAGCCCAATACGCTATCTGAAATAGGAGCGACATAAATTGAACAAATGTGATCGAATTACGCAGAATTCTTATATTAACCAAAATATAATACGATCTATTCGGATCTCTGATTGCCCTATCCGAGAAGTTTAGTAGTGCATTTTGCTCGTCATTTCATGCGCTTTAAGATGCCGCCTAGTCCAATGCGCTATCTGAAATTGGAGCTACGTAAATTGAACAAACATGATAGAATTACGCATAATTCTTATTTTGACCATAATATAATACGATCTATTC
Source organism: Macropis europaea (assembly GCA_916610135.2). Classification (NCBI taxonomy): domain Eukaryota; kingdom Metazoa; phylum Arthropoda; class Insecta; order Hymenoptera; family Melittidae; genus Macropis; species Macropis europaea. The sequence continues at coordinate 199,785 of CAKAJE020001555.1, forward strand.
GGGTCTCTGATTGCCCTATCATAGAAGTTTAATAGTGCATTTTACTCGTCATTTCATGCGCTTTAAGGTGCCGCATAGTCCAATACGCTATCTGAAATAGGAGCGACATAAATTGAACAAATGTGATAAAATTACGTTGAATTCTTATATTAACAATAATATATAATGATCTATTCGGATCTCTGATTGCCCTATCCGAGAAGTTTAGTAGTGCATTTAACTCGATATTTCACGCGCTTTAAGATGCCGCGTAGTCCAATACGCTATCTGAAATTGGAGCTACGTAAATTGAACAAACGTGATTGAATTACGCAGAATTCTTATATTAACCATAATATAATACGATCTATTCGGGTCTCTGATTGCCCTATCATAGAAGTCTAGTAGTTCATTTTACTCGGCATTTCATGCGCTTTAAGATGCCGCCTAGTCCAATGCGCTATCTCAAATCGGAGCTACGTAAATTGAACAAACGTGATAGAATTACGCAGAATTCTTATATTAACCATAATATAATACGATGTATTCGGGTCTCAGATTGCCCTATCATAGAAGTTTAATAGCGCATTTTACTCGTCATTGCACGCGCTTTAAGATGCCGCCAAACCCAATACGCTATCTGAAATAGGAGCGACATAAATTGAACAAATGTGATAAAATTACGTTGAATTCGTATATTAACAATAATATAAAATGATTTCATCGGGTCTCTGTTCACCCTACCCTAGAAGTTTGATGGTGCATTTTATTCGTCATTTCATGCGCTTTGCGATGCCGCTTATCCTAATACGCTATCTGAAATAGGAGCGACGTATATTGAACAAATGTGATTGAATTTCGCTGAATTCTTATATTAACGATAATGTAAAATGATCTAATCGGCTCCCTGGTTGCCCTACCCTAGAAGTTTAATAGTGCATTTTTCTCGCCATTTCATGCGCTTTGAGATGCCGCTTAGCCCAATACGCTATCTGAAATAGAAGCGACGTAAATTGAACGAATGCGATAGAATCTCGCTGCATTCTTATGTTAACCGTAATATAAAGTGATCTCATCGGGTCTCTGTTTGCCTTACCCTAGAAGTTCGATAGAGTATTCTACTCGCCAGTTCATGCGCTTTGAGATGCCGCATAGCCCTATACGCTATCTGAAATAGGAGCGACGTAAATTGAACGAATGTGATAGAATTTAGCTCAATTTTGAAATTAATCATAATATAAAATGATCTAATCGGGACTCTGTTTGCCCTACCCTAGAAGTATAATAATGCATTTTACACGCCATTTCATGCGCTTTGAGATGCCGCTTAGCCGAATACGCTATCTGAAATAGGAGCGACGTAAATTGGACAAATGTGATAGAATTACGCCGTATCCTTATATTAACCGTAATTTAAAATGATCTAATCGGGTCTCTGTTTGCCGTACCCTCGAAGTTTAATAGTGCATTTTACTCGCCAGTTCATGCGCTTTGAGATGCCGCTTAGCCCAATACGCTATCTGAAAAAGGAGCGACGTAAATTGAACAAATGTGGTAGAATTTCGCTGAATTCTTAAATTAACCATAATATAAAATGGTCTAATCGGGTCTCTGTTTGCCCTACCGTTGAAGTTTAATAGTGCATTTTACTCGCCATTTCATGCGCTTTGAGATGCCGCTCGGCCCAATACGCTATCGGAAATAGGAGCGACGTAAATTGAATAAATGTGATAGAATTACGCTGAATTCTTATATTAACCGTAATATAAAATGATCTAATCGTGTCTCTGTTTGCCTTACCCTAGAAGTTTGATAGTGCATTTTACTCGCGATTTCATGCGCTTTGAGATGCCGCTTAGCCCAATACGCTATCTGAAATAGGAGCGACGTAAATTGAACAAATGTGATAGATCTACGCTGCATTCTTATATTAACCGTAATATAAAATGATATAATCGGGTCTCTGTTTGCCGAACCCTAGAAGTTTAATAGTGCAATTTACTCGCCATTTTATGCGCTTTGAGAGGCCGTTTAGCCCAATACGCTATCTGAAATAGGAGCGACGTAAATTGAACGAATGTGATAGAATCTCGCTGCATTCTTATATTAACCGTAATATAAAATGATCTCATCGGGTCTCTGTTTGCCTTACCTTAGAAGTTCGATAGTGCATTTTACTCACCAGTCCATGCGCTTTGAGATGATGCTTAGCCCAATACGCTATCTGAAATAGGAGCGACGTAAATTGAACAAATGTGATAGAATTTCGCGGAATTCTTAAATTAACCGTAATATAAAATGATATAATCGGGTCTCTGTTTGCCGTACCCTAGAAGTTTAACAGTTCATTTTACTCGCCATTTCATGCGCTTTGAGATGCCGCTTAGCCCAAGACGCTATCTGAAATAGGAGCGACGTAAATTGAACAAATGTGATAGAATTTCGCCGAATTCTTAAATTAACCATAATATAAAATGATCTAATCGGGTCTCTGTTTGCCCTACCCTAGAAGTTTAATAGTGCAATTTACTCGCCATTTCATGCGTTTTGAGAAGCCGCTTAGCCCAATACGCTATCTGAAATAGTAGCAACGTAAATTGAACAAATGTGATAGAATTACGCTGAATTCTTATATTAACCGTAATATAAAATGATCTAATCGGGTCTCTGTTTGCCTTACCCTAGAAGTTTGATAGTGCATTTTACACGCCATTTCATGCGCATTGCGGTGCCGCTTAGACCAATACGCTATCTGAAATAGAAGCGACGTAAGTTGACCGACTGTGATAGAATTTCGCTGAATTCTTAAATTAACCATAATATGAAATGATCTAATCGGGTCTCTGGTTGCCCTACCCTAGAAGTTTAATAGTGCATTGTACTCGCCATTTCATGCGCTTTGAGATGCCGCTCGGCCCAATACGCTATCTGAAATAAATAGGAGCGACGTAAATTGAACAAATGTGATAGAATTTCGCTGAATTCTTTAATTAACCGTAATATAAAATGATCTAATCGATTCTCTGTTCGCCCCACCCTAGAAGTTTAATGTTGCATTTCCCTTCACATTCCACGCGCTTTAGCATGCCACCTAGCCCAGTAGGCTATCTGAAATAGGAGCGACGTCAATTGAACAAATGTGATAGAATTACGCTGAATTCTTATGTTAACCGTAATATAAAATGAACTTATCTGGTCTCTGTTTGCCTTACCCCAGAAGTTGAATAGTGCATTTTACTCGCCATTTCATGCGCTTTGGGATGCCGCTTAGCCCAATACGCTATCTGAAATAGGAGCGACGTAAATTGAACGAATGTGATAGAATTTCGCGGAATTCTTAAATTAACCATAATATAAAATGATCTAATCGCGACTCTGGTTGCCCTACCCTAGAAGCTTAATAGTTCATTTTACTCGCGATTTCATGCGCTTTGAGATGCCGCTTAGGCCAATACGCTATCTGAAGTAGGAGCGACGTAAATTGAACGAATGTGATAGAATCTCGCTGCATTCTTATATTAACCGTAATATAAAATGATCTCATCGGGTCTCTGTTTGCCCTACGCTAGAAGTTTAATAGTGCATTTTACTCGCCATTTCATGCGCTTTGAGATGCCGCTTAGCCCAATACGCTATCTGAAATAGGAGCGACGTAAATTGAATAAATGTGATAGAATTTCGCTGAATTCTTAAATTAACCATAATATAAAATGATCTAATCGGGTCTCTGTCTGCCCTACCCTAGAAGTTTAATAGTGCAATTCACTCGCCATTTCATGCGCTTTGAGGAGCCGCTGAACCCCAATACGCTATCTAAAATAGGAGCGACGTAAATTGTAGAAATGTGATAGAATTACGCTGAATTCTTATATTAACCGTAATATAAAATGATCTAATCGGGTCTCTGTTCGCCCCAGCCTAGAAGTTTAATGTTGCATTTCCCTTGACATTCCACGCGCTTTAGCATGCCGCCTAGCCCAGTAGGCTATCTGAAATAGAAGCGACGTCAATTGAACAAATGTGATAGAATTACGCTGAATTCTTATGTTAACCGTAATATAAAATGATCTAATCTGGTCTCTGTTTGCCTTACCCTAGAAGGTTAATAGTGCATTTTACTCGCCATACCATGCGCTTTGCGATGCCGCTTAGCCCAATACGCTATCTGAAATGGGAGCGACGTAAATTGAACAAATGTGATAGAATATCGCTGAATTCTTAAATTAACCATAATATAAAATGATCTAATCGGGTCTCTGTTTGCCCTACCCTAGAAGCTTAATAGTACAATTTACTCGCCATTTCATGCGCTTTGAGATGCCGCTTTGCCCAATACGCTATCTGAAATAGGAGCGGCGTAAATTGAACAAATGTGATAGAATTTCGCTGAATTCTTATATTAAACAAAATATAAAATGATGTAAACGGATCTCTGTTTGCCCTACCCTAGAAGATTAATAGTGCAATTTACTCGCCACTTCATGCGCTTTGAGAAGCCGCTTAGCACAATACGATATCTGAAATAGGAGCGACGTAAATTGAACAAATGTGATAGAATTTCGCTGAATTCTTAAATTAATCAAAATATAAAATGATCTAATCGGGTCTCTGTTTGCCCTACCCTAGAAGTTTAATAGTGCAATTTACTCGCCACTTCATGCTCTTCGAGATGCCGCTTAGCCCAATACGCTATATGAAATAGGAGCGACGTAAATTGAACAAATGTGATAGGATTTCACTGAATTCTTATATTAACCATAATGTAAAATTATATAATCGGGCCTCTGTTCGCCCCACCCTAGAAGTTTAACACTGCATTTCACTCGACATTCCACACGCTTTAGGATGCCGCCCAGCCCAGTAGGCGATCTGAAATAGGAGCGACATCAATTGAACAAATGTGATAGAATCTCGCTGCATTCTTATATTAACCATAATATAAAATGATCTAATCTGGTCTCTGTTTGCCTTACCCCAGAAGTTTAATAGTGCATTTTACTCGCCATTTCATGCGCTTTGAGATGCCTCCTAGTCCAATACGCTATCTGAAATAGGAGCGACGTAAATTGAACAAATGTGATAGAATTTCGCTGAATTCTTATATTAACCGTAATATAAAATGATATAATCGGGTCTCTGTTTGCCGTACCCTAGAAGTTTCATAGTGCAATTTACTGGCCATTTCATGCGGTTGGAGATGCCGCTTAGCCCAGTACGCTATCTGAAATAGGAGCGGCTTAAATTGAACAAATGTGATAGAATTTCGCTGAACTCTTATATTATCCATAATGTAAAATGTTCTAATCGGCTCTCTGTTCGCCCTACCCTAGAAGTCGAATAGTGCATTCTATTCGCCATTTCATGCGCTTTGAGATGCCGCTTAGCCCAAGACGCTATCTGAAATAGGAGCGGCGTAAGTTGAACAAATGTGATAGAATTTCGCTGAATTCTTATATTAAAAAAATATAAAATGATGTAATCGGGTCTCTGTTTGCCCTACCCTAGAAGATTAATAGTGCAATTTACTCGCCATTTCATGCGCATTGAGAAGCCGCTTAGCCCAATACGCTATCTGAAATAGGAGCGGCGTAAATTGAACAAATGTGATAGAATTTCGCTGAATTCTTATATTAAACAAAATATAAAATGATGTAATCGGATCTCTGTTTGCCCTACCCTAGAAGATTAATAGTGCAATTTACTCGCCATTTCATACGCTTTGAGATGCCGCTTAGCCCAATACGCTATCTGAAATAGGAGCGACGTAAGTTGAACAAATGTGATAGAATTTCGCTGAATTCTTAAATTAACCATAATATAAAATGATCTAATCGGGTCTCTGTTTGCCCTACCCTAGAAGTTTAACAGTTCATTTTACTCGCCATTTCATGCGCTTTGAGATGCCGCTGAGCCCAATACGCTATCTGAAATAGGAGCGACGTAAATTGAGCAAATGTGATAGAATGTCGCTGAATTCTTATATTAACCGTAATGTAAAATGATCTAATCGGCACTCTGTTCGCCCTACCCTAGAAGTATGATAGAGAATTTTACTCGCCATTTCATGCGCTTTGAGATGCCGCTGAGCCCAATACGCTATCTGAAATAGGAGCGACGTAAATTGAACAAATGTGATAGATCTACGCTGCATTCTTATATTAACCGTAATATAAAATGATATAATCGGGTCTCTGTTTGCCGAACCCTAGAAGTTTAATAGTGCAATTTACTCGCCATTTTATGCGCTTTGAGAGGCCGTTTAGCCCAATACGCTATCTGAAATAGGAGCGACGTAAATTGAACGAATGTGATAGAATCTCGCTGCATTCTTATATTAACCGTAATATAAAATGATCTCATCGGGTCTCTGTTTGCCTTACCTTAGAAGTTCGATAGTGCATTTTACTCACCAGTTCATGCGCTTTGAGATGATGCTTAGCCCAATACGCTATCTGAAATAGGAGCGACGTAAATTGAACAAATGTGATAGAATTTCGCGGAATTCTTAAATTAACCGTAATATAAAATGATATAATCGGGTCTCTGTTTGCCGTACCCTAGAAGTTTAACAGTTCATTTTACTCGCCATTTCATGCGCTTTGAGATGCCGCTTAGCCCAAGACGCTATCTGAAATAGGAGCGACGTAAATTGAACAAATGTGATAGAATTTCGCCGAATTCTTAAATTAACCATAATATAAAATGATCTAATCGGGTCTCTGTTTGCCCTACCCTAGAAGTTTAATAGTGCAATTTACTCGCCATTTCATGCGTTTTGAGAAGCCGCTTAGCCCAATACGCTATCTGAAATAGTAGCAACGTAAATTGAACAAATGTGATAGAATTACGCTGAATTCTTATATTAACCGTAATATAAAATGATCTAATCGGGTCTCTGTTTGCCTTACCCTAGAAGTTTGATAGTGCATTTTACACGCCATTTCATGCGCATTGCGGTGCCGCTTAGACCAATACGCTATCTGAAATAGAAGCGACGTAAGTTGACCGACTGTGATAGAATTTCGCTGAATTCTTAAATTAACCATAATATGAAATGATCTAATCGGGTCTCTGGTTGCCCTACCCTAGAAGTTTAATAGTGCATTGTACTCGCCATTTCATGCGCTTTGAGATGCCGCTCGGCCCAATACGCTATCTGAAATAGGAGCGACGTAAATTGAACAAATGTGATAGAATTTCGCTGAATTCTTTAATTAACCGTAATATAAAATGATCTAATCGATTCTCTGTTCGCCCCACCCTAGAAGTTTAATGTTGCATTTCCCTTCACATTCCACGCGCTTTAGCATGCCACCTAGCCCAGTAGGCTATCTGAAATAGGAGCGACGTCAATTGAACAAATGTGATAGAATTACGCTGAATTCTTATGTTAACCGTAATATAAAATGAACTTATCTGGTCTCTGTTTGCCTTACCCCAGAATTTGAATAGTGCATTTTACTCGCCATTTCATGCGCTTTGGGATGCCGCTTAGCCCAATACGCTATCTGAAATAGGAGCGACGTAAATTGAACGAATGTGATAGAATTTCGCGGAATTCTTAAATTAACCATAATATAAAATGATCTAATCGCGACTCTGGTTGCCCTACCCTAGAAGCTTAATAGTTCATTTTACTCGCGATTTCATGCGCTTTGAGATGCCGCTTAGGCCAATACGCTATCTGAAGTAGGAGCGACGTAAATTGAACGAATGTGATAGAATCTCGCTGCATTCTTATATTAACCGTAATATAAAATGATCTCATCGGGTCTCTGTTTGCCCTACGCTAGAAGTTTAATAGTGCATTTTACTCGCCATTTCATGCGCTTTGAGATGCCGCTTAGCCCAATACGCTATCTGAAATAGGAGCGACGTAAATTGAATAAATGTGATAGAATTTCGCTGAATTCTTAAATTAACCATAATATAAAATGATCTAATCGGGTCTCTGTCTGCCCTACCCTAGAAGTTTAATAGTGCAATTCACTCGCCATTTCATGCGCTTTGAGGAGCCGCTGAACCCAATACGCTATCTAAAATAGGAGCGACGTAAATTGTAGAAATGTGATAGAATTACGCTGAATTCTTATATTAACCGTAATATAAAATGATCTAATCGGGTCTCTGTTCGCCCCAGCCTAGAAGTTTAATGTTGCATTTCCCTTGACATTCCACGCGCTTTAGCATGCCGCCTAGCCCAGTAGGCTATCTGAAATAGAAGCGACGTCAATTGAACAAATGTGATAGAATTACGCTGAATTCTTATGTTAACCGTAATATAAAATGATCTAATCTGGTCTCTGTTTGCCTTACCCTAGAAGGTTAATAGTGCATTTTACTCGCCATACCATGCGCTTTGCGATGCCGCTTAGCCCAATACGCTATCTGTAATGGGAGCGACGTAAATTGAACAAATGTGATAGAATATCGCTGAATTCTTAAATTAACCATAATATAAAATGATCTAATCGGGTCTCTGTTTGCCCTACCCTAGAAGCTTAATAGTACAATTTACTCGCCATTTCATGCGCTTTGAGATGCCGCTTTGCCCAATACGCTATCTGAAATAGGAGCGGCGTAAATTGAACAAATGTGATAGAATTTCGCTGAATTCTTATATTAAACAAAATATAAAATGATGTAAACGGATCTTTGCCCTACCCTAGAAGATTAATAGTGCAATTTACTCGCCACTTCATGCGCTTTGAGAAGCCGCTTAGCACAATACGATATCTGAAATAGGAGCGACGTAAATTGAACAAATGTGATAGAATTTCGCTGAATTCTTAAATTAATCAAAATATAAAAATGATCTAATCGGGTCTCTGTTTGCCCTACCCTAGAAGTTTAATAGTGCAATTTACTCGCCACTTCATGCTCTTCGAGATGCCGCTTAGCCCAATACGCTATATGAAATAGGAGCGACGTAAATTGAACAAATGTGATAGGATTTCACTGAATTCTTATATTAACCATAATGTAAAATTATATAATCGGGCCTCTGTTCGCCCCACCCTAGAAGTTTAACACTGCATTTCACTCGACATTCCACACGCTTTAGGATGCCGCCCAGCCCAGTAGGCGATCTGAAATAGGAGCGACATCAATTGAACAAATGTGATAGAATCTCGCTGCATTCTTATATTAACCATAATATAAAATGATCTAATCTGGTCTCTGTTTGCCTTACCCCAGAAGTTTAATAGTGCATTTTACTCGCCATTTCATGCGCTTTGAGATGCCTCCTAGTCCAATACGCTATCTGAAATAGGAGCGACGTAAATTGAACAAATGCGATAGAATTTCGCTGAATTCTTATATTAACCGTAATATAAAATGATATAATCGGGTCTCTGTTTGCCGTACCCTAGAAGTTTCATAGTGCAATTTACTGGCCATTTCATGCGGTTGGAGATGCCGCTTAGCCCAGTACGCTATCTGAAATAGGAGCGGCTTAAATTGAACAAATGTGATAGAATTTCGCTGAACTCTTATATTATCCATAATGTAAAATGTTCTAATCGGCTCTCTGTTCGCCCTACCCTAGAAGTCGAATAGTGCATTCTATTCGCCATTTCATGCGCTTTGAGATGCCGCTTAGCCCAAGACGCTATCTGAAATAGGAGCGGCGTAAGTTGAACAAATGTGATAGAATTTCGCTGAATTCTTATATTAAAAAAATATAAAATGATGTAATCGGGTCTCTGTTTGCCCTACCCCTAGAAGATTAATAGTGCAATTTACTCGCCATTTCATGCGCATTGAGAAGCCGCTTAGCCCAATACGCTATCTGAAATAGGAGCGGCGTAAATTGAACAAATGTGATAGAATTTCGCTGAATTTCTTATATTAAACAAAATATAAAATGATGTAATCGGATCTCTGTTTGCCCTACCCTAGAAGATTAATAGTGCAATTTACTCGCCATTTCATACGCTTTGAGATGCCGCTTAGCCCAATACGCTATCTGAAATAGGAGCGACGTAAGTTGAACAAATGTGATAGAATTTCGCTGAATTCTTAAATTAACCATAATATAAAATGATCTAATCGGGTCTCTGTTTGCCCTACCCTAGAAGTTTAACAGTTCATTTTACTCGCCATTTCATGCGCTTTGAGATGCCGCTGAGCCCAATACGCCTATCTGAAATAGGAGCGACGTAAATTGAGCAAATGTGATAGAATGTCGCTGAATTCTTATATTAACCGTAATGTAAAATGATCTAATCGGCACTCTGTTCGCCCTACCCTAGAAGTATGATAGAGAATTTTACTCGCCATTTCATGCGCTTTGAGATGCCGCTGAGCCCATACGCTATCTGAAATAGGAGCGACGTAAATTGAACAAATGTGATAGATCTACGCTGCATTCTTATATTAACCGTAATATAAAATGATATAATCGGGTCTCTGTTTGCCGAACCCCTAGAAGTTTAATAGTGCAATTTACTCGCCATTTTATGCGCTTTGAGAGGCCGTTTAGCCCAATACGCTATCTGAAATAGGAGCGACGTAAATTGAACGAATGTGATAGAATCTCGCTGCATTCTTATATTAACCGTAATATAAAATGATCTCATCGGGTCTCTGTTTGCCTTACCTTAGAAGTTCGATAGTGCATTTTACTCACCAGTTCATGCGCTTTGAGATGATGCTTAGCCCAATACGCTATCTGAAATAGGAGCGACGTAAATTGAACAAATGTGATAGAATTTCGCGGAATTCTTAAATTAACCGTAATATAAAATGATATAATCGGGTCTCTGTTTGCCGTACCCTAGAAGTTTAACGGTTCATTTTACTCGCCATTTCATGCGCTTTGAGATGCCGCTTAGCCCAAGACGCTATCTGAAATAGGAGCGACGTAAATTGAACAAATGTGATAGAATTTCGCTGAATTCTTAAATTAACCATAATATAAAATGATCTAATCGGGTCTCTGTTTGCCCTACCCTAGAAGTTTAATAGTGCAATTTACTCGCCATTTCATGCGTTTTGAGAAGCCGCTTAGACCAATACGCTATCTGAAATAGTAGCAACGTAAATTGAACAAATGTGATAGAATTACGCTGAATTCTTATATTAACCGTAATATAAAATGATCTAATCGGGTCTCTGTTTGCCTTACCCTAGAAGTTTGATAGTGCATTTTACACGCCATTTCATGCGCATTGCGGTGCCGCTTAGACCAATACGCTATCTGAAATAGAAGCGACGTAAGTTGACCGACTGTGATAGAATTTCGCTGAATTCTTAAATTAACCATAATATGAAATGATCTAATCGGGTCTCTGGTTGCCCTACCCTAGAAGTTTAATAGTGCATTGTACTCGCCATTTCATGCGCTTTGAGATGCCGCTCGGCCCAATACGCTATCTGAAATAGGAGCGACGTAAATTGAACAAATGTGATAGAATTTCGCTGAATTCTTTAATTAACCGTAATATAAAATGATCTAATCGGGTCTCTGTTCGCCCCACCCTAGAAGTTTAATGTTGCATTTCCCTTGACATTCCACGCGCTTTAGCATGCCACCTAGCCCAGTAGGCTATCTGAAATAGGAGCGACGTCAATTGAACAAATGTGATAGAATTACGCTGAATTCTTATGTTAACCGTAATATAAAATGAACTTATCTGGTCTCTGTTTGCCTTACCCCAGAATTTGAATAGTGCATTTTACTCGCCATTTCATGCGCTTTGCGATGCCGCTTAGCCCAATACGCTATCTGAAATGGGAGCGACGTAAATTGAACAAATGTGATAGAATTTCGCTGAATTCTTATATTATCCATAATGTAAAATGATCTAATCGGGTCTCTGTTCGCCCTACCCTAGAAGTTTAATAATGCATTTCACTCGTCATTTCATGCGTATTGAGATTCCGCTTATTCCAATACGCTATCTGAAATAGGAGCGACGTAAATTGAACAAATGTGATAGAATTTCGCTGAATTCTTATATTAAACAAAATATAAAATGATCTAATCGGGTCTCTGATTGCCCTATCATAGAAGTTCAATAGTGCACTTTACTCGCCATTTCACGCGCTTTAAGATGCCGACTAGCCCAGTACGCTATCTGAAATAGGAGCGCCATCAATTGAACAAATGTGATAGAATTACGCTGAATTCTTATATTAACCGTAGTATAAAATGATCTAATCGGGTCTCTGTTTGCCTTACCCTAGAAGTTTAATAGTGCATTTTACTGGCCATTTCATGCGCTTTGAGATGCCGCATAGCCCAATACGCTGTCTGAAATGGGAGCGACGTAAATTGAACAAATATGATAGAATTACGCTGCATTCTTATATTAACCGTAATTTAAAATGATCTAATCGGGTCTCTGTTTGCCTTACCCTCGAAGTTTAATAGTGCATTTTACTCGCCATTTCATGCGCTTTGAGAAGCCGCTTAGCCCAATACGCTATCTGAAATAGGAGCGGCGTAAAATGAACAAATGTGATAGAATTTCGCTGGATTCTTATATTAAACAAAATATAAAATGATGTAATCGGGTCTCTGTTTGCCCTACCCTAGAAGTTTATTAGTGCAATTTACTCGCCATTTCATGCGCTTTGTGAGGCCACTAAGCCCAATACGCTATCTGAAATAGGAGCGACGTAAATTGAACAAATGTGATAGAATTTCGCTGAATTCTGAAATTACCCGTAATATAAAATGATCTATTCGGGTCTCTGTTTGCCGTACCCTAGAAGTTTAATAGTGCAATTTACTCGTCATTTCATGCTGTTTGAGATGCCGCTTAGCCCAATACGCTATCTGAAATAGGAGCGGCGTTAGTTGAACAAATGTGATAGAATTTCGCTGATCTCTTATATTATCCATAATGTAAAATGATCTAATCGGCTCTCTGTTCGCCCTACCCTAGAAGTTTAATAGTGCATTTTACTCGCCGTTTCATGCGCTTTAAGATGCCGCTTAGCCGAATACGCTATCTGAAATAGGAGCGACGTAAAGTGAACAAATGTGATGGAATTACGCCGAATTCTTATATTAACCGTAATTTAATATGATCTAATCGGGTCTCTGTTTGCCTTCCCTCGAAGTTTAATAGTGCATTTCAATCGCCATTTCATGCGCTTTGAGAAGCCGCTTAGCCCAATACGCTATCTGAAATAGGAGCAGCGTAAATTGAACAAATGTGATAGAATTTCGCTGGATTCTTATATTAAACAAAATATAAAATGATGTAATCGGGTCTCTGTTTGCCCTACCCTAGAAGTTTATTAGTGCAATTTACTCGCCATTTCATGCGCTTTGTGAGCCCACTTAGCCCAATACGCTATCTGACATAGGAGCGACGTAAATGGAACAAATGTGATAGAATTTCGCTGAATTCTTGAATTAACCATAATATAAAATGATCTAATCGGGTCTCTGTTTGCCCTACCGTTGAAGTTTAAGAGTACATTTTACTCGCCATTTCATGCGCTTTGAGATGCCGCTTGGCCCAATACGCTATCTGAAATGGGAGCGATGTAAATTGAACAAATATGATAGAATTACGCTGCATTCTTAAATTAACCATAATATAAAACGATCTAATCAGGTCTCTGTTTGCCTTACCCTAGAAGTTTAATAGTGCATTTCACTCGTTATTTCATGCGCTTAGAGATGCCGCTTAGCCCAATACGCTATCTGAAATAGAAGTGACGTAAATTGAACGAATGTAATCGAATTTCGCTGGATTCTTAAATTAACCATAATATAAAATGATCTAATCGGGACTCTGGTTGCCCTACCCTAGAAGTTTAATAGTGCATTTTACTCGCCATTTCATGCGCTTTGAGATGCCGCTTAGCACAATACGCTATCTGAAATAGAAGTGACGTAAATTGAACGAATGTGATAGAATTTCGCTGGATTCTTATATTAACCGTAATTTAAAATGATCTAATCGGGTCTCTGTTTGCCTTCCCTCGAAGTTTAATAGTGCATTTTACTCGCCATTTCATGCGCTTTCAGAAGCCGCTTAGCCCAATACGCTATCTGAAATAGGAGCAGCGTAAATTGAACAAATGTGATAGATCTACGCTGCATTCTTATATTAACTGTAATATGAAATGATATCATCGGGTCTCTGTTTGCCTTTCCCTAGAAGTTCGATAGTGCATTTTTCTCGCCATTTCATGCGCTTTGAGATGCCGCTTAGCCCAATACGCTATCTGAAATAGAAGTGACGTAAATTGAACGAGTGTGATAGAATTTCGCTGGATTCTTAAATTAACCATAATATAAAATGATCTAATCGGGACTCTGGTTGCCCTACCCTAGAAGTTTAATGGTGCATTTTACTCGCCGTTTCATGCGCTTTAAGATGCCGCTTAGCCGAATACGCTATCTGAAATAGGAGCGACGTAAAGTGAACAAATGTGATAGAATTTCGCTGAATTCTTAAATTAACCATAATATAAAATGATCTAATCGGGTCTCTGTTTGCCCTACCCTAGAAGTTTAATAGTGCATTTTACTCGCCATTTCATGCGCTTTGAGATGCCGCATAGCCCAATACGCTATCTGAAATAGGAGCGACGTAAATTGAACAAATGTGATAGAATGTCGCTGAATTCTTATATTAACCGTAATATAAAATGATCTAATCGGCTCTCTGTTCGCCCTGCCCTAGAAGTATGATAGAGAATTTTACTCACCATATCATGCGCTTTGAGATGCTGCTTAGCCCAATACGCTATCTGAAATAGGAGCAACGTAAATTGAACAAATGCGATAGAATTTCGCTGAATTCTTAAATTAACCATAATATAAAATGATCTAATCGGGTCTCTGTTTGCCCTACCCTAGAAGTTTAATAGTGCATTTTACTCGTCATTTCATGCGATTTGAGATGCCTCTTAGCCCAATACGCTATCTGAAATGGGAGCGACGTAAATTGAACAAATATGATAGAATTACGCTGCATTCTTATATTAACCGTAATACAAAATGATCTAATCAGGTCTCTGTTTGCCTTACCCTAGAAGTTTAATAGTGCATTTCACTCGTTATTTCATGCGCTTAGAGATGCCGCTTAGCCAAATACGCTATCTGAAATAGGAGCGACGTAAATTGAACAAATGTGATAGAATTTCGCTGAATTCTTATATTAACCATAATGTAAAATGATATAATCGGGTCTCTGTTCGCCCCACCCTAGAAGTTTAATACTGCATTTCACTCGACATTCCACACGCTTTAGGATGCCGCCCAGCCCAGTAGGCGATCTGAAATAGGAGCGACGTCAATTGAACAAATGTGATTGAATTACGCTGAATTCTTATGTTAACCGTAATATAAAATGATCTAATCTGGCCTCTGTTTGCCTTACCCCAGAAGTTTAATAGTGCATTTCACTCGCCATTTCATGCGCTTTGGGATGCCGCTTAGCCCAATACGCTATCTGAAATAGGAGCGACGTAAATTGAACGAATGTGATAGAATTTCGTTGAATTCTTAAATTAACCATAATATAAAATGATCTAATCGCGACTCTGGTTGCCCTACCCTAGAAGCTTAATAGTGCATTTTACTCGCGATTTCATGCGCTTTGAGATGCCGCTTAGCCCAATACGCTATCTGAAATAGGAGCGACGTAAATTGAACAAATGTGATAGATCTACGCTGAATTCTTATATTAACCGTAATATGAAACGATATCATCGGGTCACTGTTTGCCTTACCCTAGAAGTTTGATAGTGCATTTCACTCGCCATTTCATGCGCTTTGAGATGCCGCTTAGCCCAACACGCTATCTGAAGTAGGAGCGACGTAAATTGAACGAATGTGATAGAATCTCGCTGCATTCTTATATTAACCGTAATATAAAATGATCTCATCGGGTCTCTGTTTGCCTTACCCTAGAAGTTCGATAGTGCATTTTACTCGGCATTTCATGCGCTTTGAGATGCTGCTTAGCCCAATACGCTATCTGAAATAGGAGCGACGTAAATTGAACAAATGTGATAGAATTTCGCGGAATTCTTAAATTAACCGTAATATAAAATGATATAATCGGGTCTCTGTTTGCCGTGCCCTAGAAGTTTAATAGTGCAATTTACTCGCCATTTCATGCGGTTTGAGATGCCGCTTCGCACAATACGCTATCTGAAATAGGAGCGGCGTAAATTGATCAAATGTGATAGAATTTCGCTGATCTCTTATATTATCCATAATGTAAAATTATCTAATCGGCTCTCTGTTCGCCCTACCCTAGAAGTTTAATAGTGCATTTTACTCGCCATTTCATGCGCTTTGAGATGCCGCTTAGACCAATACGCTATCTGAAATAGGAGCGACGTAAATTGAACAAATGTGATAGAATTTCGCTGAATTCTTATATTAACCATACTGTAAAATTATATAATCGGGTCTCTGTTCGCCCCACCCTAGAAGATTAATACTGCATTTCACTCGACATTCCACACGCTTTAGGATGTCGCCCAACCCAGTAGGCGATCTGAAATAGGTGCGACATCAATTGAACAAATGTGATAGAATTACGGTGAATTCTTATGTTAACCGTAATATAAAATGATCTAATCTGGTCTCTGTTTGCCTTACCCCAGAAGTTTAATAGTGCATTTTACTCTCCATTTCATGCGCTTTGTGATGCCGCTTAGCCCAATACGCTATCTGAAATAGGAGCGTCGTAAATTGAACGAATGTGACAGAATTTCGCTGAATTCTTAAATTAACCATAATATAAAATGATCTAATCAGGTCTCTGTTTGCCTTACCCTGGAAGTTTAATAGTGCATTTCACTCGTCATTTCATTCGCTTAGAGATGCCGCTTAGCCAAATACGCTATCTGAAATAGGAGCGACGTAAATTGAACAAATGTGATAGAATTTCGCTGAATTCTTATATTAACCATAACGTAAAATGATCTAATCGGGTCTCTGTTCGCCCTACCCTAGAAGTTTAATAGTGCATTTCACTCGTCATTTCACGCGCTTTAAGATGCCGTCGAGCCCAGTACGCTATCTGAAATAGGAGCGACGTAAATTGAACAAATGTGATAGAATTTCGCTGAATTCTTAAATTAATCAAAATATAAAATGATGTAATCGGGTCTCTGTTTGCCCTACCCTAGAAGTATAATAGTGCATTTTACTCGCGATTTCATGCGCTTTGAGATGCCGCTTAGCCCAATACACTATCTGAAATAGGAGCGACGTAAATTGAACAAATGTGATAGATCTACGCTGCATTCTTATATTAACCGTAATATAAAATGATCTCATCGGGTCTCTGTTTGCCTTACCCTAGAAGTTCGATAGTGCATTTTGCTCGCCATTTCATGCGCTTTGAGATGCTGCTTAGCCCAATACGCTATCTGAAATAGGAGCGACGTAAATTGAACAAATGTGATAGAATTTCGCCGAATTCTTAAATTAACCATAATATAAAATGATGTAATCGGGTCTCTGTTTGCCCTACCCTAGAAGTATAATAGTGCATTTTACTCGCGATTTCATGCGCTTTGAGATGCCGCTTAGCCCAATACGCTATCTGAAATAGGAGCGACGTAAACTGAACAAATGTGATAGAATTTCGCGGAATTCTTAAATTAACCATAATATAAAATGATCTAATCGGGTCTCTGTTTGCCCTACCCTAGAAGTTTAATAGTGCAATTTACTCGCCATTTCATGCGTTTTGAGAAGCCGCTTAGCCCAATACGCTACCTGAAATAGGAGCGACATAAATTGAACAAATGTGATAGAATTTCGCGGAATTCTTATATTAACCATAATATAAAATGATCTAATCGGGTCTCTGATTGCCCTATCATAGAAGTTTAATAGTGCATTTTACTCGTTATTTCATGCGGTTTAAGGTGCCGCCTTGCCCAATACGCTATCTGAAATAGGAGCCACATAAATTGAGCAAATGTGATAGAATTTCGCTGAATTCTTAAATTAACCATAATATAAAAAGATCTAATCGGGTCTCTGTTTGCCCTACCCTAAAAGTTTAATTGTGCATTTTAGTTGAGATTTCATGCGCTTTAAGGTGCCGCCTAGCCCAATACGCTATCTGAAATAGGAGCGACATAAATTGAACAAATGTGATCGAATTACGCAGAATTCTTATATTAACCAAAATATAATACGATCTATTCGGATCTCTGATTGCCCTATCCGAGAAGTTTAGTAGTGCATTTTGCTCGTCATTTCATGCGCTTTAAGATGCCGCCTAGTCCAATGCGCTATCTGAAATTGGAGCTACGTAAATTGAACAAACATGATAGAATTACGCATAATTCTTATTTTGACCATAATATAATACGATCTATTCGGGTCTCTGATTGCCCTATCATAGAAGTTTAATAGTGCATTTTACTCGTCATTTCATGCGCTTTAAGGTGCCGCATAGTCCAATACGCTATCTGAAATAGGAGCGACATAAATTGAACAAATGTGATAAAATTACGTTGAATTCTTATATTAACAATAATATATAATGATCTATTCGGATCTCTGATTGCCCTATCCGAGAAGTTTAGTAGTGCATTTAACTCGATATTTCACGCGCTTTAAGATGCCGCGTAGTCCAATACGCTATCTGAAATTGGAGCTACGTAAATTGAACAAACGTGATTGAATTACGCAGAATTCTTATATTAACCATAATATAATACGATCTATTCGGGTCTCTGATTGCCCTATCATAGAAGTCTAGTAGTTCATTTTACTCGGCATTTCATGCGCTTTAAGATGCCGCCTAGTCCAATGCGCTATCTCAAATCGGAGCTACGTAAATTGAACAAACGTGATAGAATTACGCAGAATTCTTATATTAACCATAATATAATACGATGTATTCGGGTCTCAGATTGCCCTATCATAGAAGTTTAATAGCGCATTTTACTCGTCATTGCACGCGCTTTAAGATGCCGCCAAACCCAATACGCTATCTGAAATAGGAGCGACATAAATTGAACAAATGTGATAAAATTACGTTGAATTCGTATATTAACAATAATATAAAATGATTTCATCGGGTCTCTGTTCACCCTACCCTAGAAGTTTGATGGTGCATTTTATTCGTCATTTCATGCGCTTTGCGATGCCGCTTATCCTAATACGCTATCTGAAATAGGAGCGACGTATATTGAACAAATGTGATTGAATCTCGCTGCATTCTTATGTTAACCGTAATATAAAGTGATCTCATCGGGTCTCTGTTTGCCTTACCCTAGAAGTTCGATAGAGTATTCTACTCGCCAGTTCATGCGCTTTGAGATGCCGCATAGCCCTATACGCTATCTGAAATAGGAGCGACGTAAATTGAACGAATGTGATAGAATTTAGCTCAATTTTGAAATTAATCATAATATAAAATGATCTAATCGGGACTCTGTTTGCCCTGCCCTAGAAGTATAATAATGCATTTTACACGCCATTTCATGCGCTTTGAGATGCCGCTTAGCCGAATACGCTATCTGAAATAGGAGCGACGTAAATTGGACAAATGTGATAGAATTACGCCGTATCCTTATATTAACCGTAATTTAAAATGATCTAATCGGGTCTCTGTTTGCCGTACCCTCGAAGTTTAATAGTGCATTTTACTCGCCAGTTCATGCGCTTTGAGATGCCGCTTAGCCCAATACGCTATCTGAAAAAGGAGCGACGTAAATTGAACAAATGTGGTAGAATTTCGCTGAATTCTTAAATTAACCATAATATAAAATGGTCTAATCGGGTCTCTGTTTGCCCTACCGTTGAAGTTTAATAGTGCATTTTACTCGCCATTTCATGCGCTTTGAGATGCCGCTCGGCCCAATACGCTATCGGAAATAGGAGCGACGTAAATTGAACAAATGTGATAGAATTACGCTGAATTCTTAAATTAACCATAATATAAAATGATCTAATCGGGTCTCCGTTTGCCCTACCCTAGAAGTTTAATAGTGCAATTTACTCGCCATTTCATGCGCTTTGAAAAGCCGCGCAACCCAATACGCTACCTAAAATAGGAGCGACGTAAATTGTAGAAATGTGATAGAGTTACGCTGAATTCTTATATTAACCGTAATATAAAATGATCTAATCGTGTCTCTGTTTGCCTTACCCTAGAAGTTTGATAGTGCATTTTACTCGCGATTTCATGCGCTTTGAGATGCCGCTTAGCCCAATACGCTATCTGAAATAGGAGCGACGTAAATTGAACAAATGTGATAGATCTACGCTGCATTCTTATATTAACCGTAATATAAAATGATATAATCGGGTCTCTGTTTGCCGAACCCTAGAAGTTTAATAGTGCAATTTACTCGCCATTTTATGCGCTTTGAGAGGCCGTTTAGCCCAATACGCTATCTGAAATAGGAGCGACGTAAATTGAACGAATGTGATAGAATCTCGCTGCATTCTTATATTAACCGTAATATAAAATGATCTCATCGGGTCTCTGTTTGCCTTACCTTAGAAGTTCGATAGTGCATTTTACTCACCAGTCCATGCGCTTTGAGATGATGCTTAGCCCAATACGCTATCTGAAATAGGAGCGACGTAAATTGAACAAATGTGATAGAATTTCGCGGAATTCTTAAATTAACCGTAATATAAAATGATATAATCGGGTCTCTGTTTGCCGTACCCTAGAAGTTTAACAGTTCATTTTACTCGCCATTTCATGCGCTTTGAGATGCCGCTTAGCCCAAGACGCTATCTGAAATAGGAGCGACGTAAATTGAACAAATGTGATAGAATTTCGCCGAATTCTTAAATTAACCATAATATAAAATGATCTAATCGGGTCTCTGTTTGCCCTACCCTAGAAGTTTAATAGTGCAATTTACTCGCCATTTCATGCGTTTTGAGAAGCCGCTTAGACCAATACGCTATCTGAAATAGTAGCAACGTAAATTGAACAAATGTGATAGAATTACGCTGAATTCTTATATTAACCGTAATATAAAATGATCTAATCGGGTCTCTGTTTGCCTTACCCTAGAAGTTTGATAGTGCATTTTACACGCCATTTCATGCGCATTGCGGTGCCGCTTAGACCAATACGCTATCTGAAATAGAAGCGACGTAAGTTGACCGACTGTGATAGAATTTCGCTGAATTCTTAAATTAACCATAATATGAAATGATCTAATCGGGTCTCTGGTTGCCCTACCCTAGAAGTTTAATAGTGCATTGTACTCGCCATTTCATGCGCTTTGAGATGCCGCTCGGCCCAATACGCTATCTGAAATAGGAGCGACGTAAATTGAACAAATGTGATAGAATTTCGCTGAATTCTTTAATTAACCGTAATATAAAATGATCTAATCGATTCTCTGTTCGCCCCACCCTAGAAGTTTAATGTTGCATTTCCCTTCACATTCCACGCGCTTTAGCATGCCACCTAGCCCAGTAGGCTATCTGAAATAGGAGCGACGTCAATTGAACAAATGTGATAGAATTACGCTGAATTCTTATGTTAACCGTAATATAAAATGAACTTATCTGGTCTCTGTTTGCCTTACCCCAGAATTTGAATAGTGCATTTTACTCGCCATTTCATGCGCTTTGGGATGCCGCTTAGCCCAATACGCTATCTGAAATAGGAGCGACGTAAATTGAACGAATGTGATAGAATTTCGCGGAATTCTTAAATTAACCATAATATAAAATGATCTAATCGCGACTCTGGTTGCCCTACCCTAGAAGCTTAATAGTTCATTTTACTCGCGATTTCATGCGCTTTGAGATGCCGCTTAGGCCAATACGCTATCTGAAGTAGGAGCGACGTAAATTGAACGAATGTGATAGAATCTCGCTGCATTCTTATATTAACCGTAATATAAAATGATCTCATCGGGTCTCTGTTTGCCCTACGCTAGAAGTTTAATAGTGCATTTTACTCGCCATTTCATGCGCTTTGAGATGCCGCTTAGCCCAATACGCTATCTGAAATAGGAGCGACGTAAATTGAATAAATGTGATAGAATTTCGCTGAATTCTTAAATTAACCATAATATAAAATGATCTAATCGGGTCTCTGTCTGCCCTACCCTAGAAGTTTAATAGTGCAATTCACTCGCCATTTCATGCGCTTTGAGGAGCCGCTGAACCCAATACGCTATCTAAAATAGGAGCGACGTAAATTGTAGAAATGTGATAGAATTACGCTGAATTCTTATATTAACCGTAATATAAAATGATCTAATCGGGTCTCTGTTCGCCCCAGCCTAGAAGTTTAATGTTGCATTTCCCTTGACATTCCACGCGCTTTAGCATGCCGCCTAGCCCAGTAGGCTATCTGAAATAGAAGCGACGTCAATTGAACAAATGTGATAGAATTACGCTGAATTCTTATGTTAACCGTAATATAAAATGATCTAATCTGGTCTCTGTTTGCCTTACCCTAGAAGGTTAATAGTGCATTTTACTCGCCATACCATGCGCTTTGCGATGCCGCTTAGCCCAATACGCTATCTGTAATGGGAGCGACGTAAATTGAACAAATGTGATAGAATATCGCTGAATTCTTAAATTAACCATAATATAAAATGATCTAATCGGGTCTCTGTTTGCCCTACCCTAGAAGCTTAATAGTACAATTTACTCGCCATTTCATGCGCTTTGAGATGCCGCTTAGCCCAATACGCTATCTGAAATAGGAGCGGCGTAAATTGAACAAATGTGATAGAATTTCGCTGAATTCTTATATTAAACAAAATATAAAATGATGTAAACGGATCTCTGTTTGCCCTACCCTAGAAGATTAATAGTGCAATTTACTCGCCACTTCATGCGCTTTGAGAAGCCGCTTAGCACAATACGATATCTGAAATAGGAGCGACGTAAATTGAACAAATGTGATAGAATTTCGCTGAATTCTTAAATTAATCAAAATATAAAATGATCTAATCGGGTCTCTGTTTGCCCTACCCTAGAAGTTTAATAGTGCAATTTACTCGCCACTTCATGCTCTTTGAGATGCCGCTTAGCCCAATACGCTATATGAAATAGGAGCGACGTAAATTGAACAAATGTGATAGGATTTCACTGAATTCTTATATTAACCATAATGTAAAATTATATAATCGGGCCTCTGTTCGCCCCACCCTAGAAGTTTAACACTGCATTTCACTCGACATTCCACACGCTTTAGGATGCCGCCCAGCCCAGTAGGCGATCTGAAATAGGAGCGACATCAATTGAACAAATGTGATAGAATCTCGCTGCATTCTTATATTAACCATAATATAAAATGATCTAATCTGGTCTCTGTTTGCCTTACCCCAGAAGTTTAATAGTGCATTTTACTCGCCATTTCATGCGCTTTGAGATGCCTCCTAGTCCAATACGCTATCTGAAATAGGAGCGACGTAAATTGAACAAATGCGATAGAATTTCGCTGAATTCTTATATTAACCGTAATATAAAATGATATAATCGGGTCTCTGTTTGCCGTACCCTAGAAGTTTCATAGTGCAATTTACTGGCCATTTCATGCGGTTGGAGATGCCGCTTAGCCCAGTACGCTATCTGAAATAGGAGCGGCTTAAATTGAACAAATGTGATAGAATTTCGCTGAACTCTTATATTATCCATAATGTAAAATGTTCTAATCGGCTCTCTGTTCGCCCTACCCTAGAAGTCGAATAGTGCATTCTATTCGCCATTTCATGCGCTTTGAGATGCCGCTTAGCCCAAGACGCTATCTGAAATAGGAGCGGCGTAAGTTGAACAAATGTGATAGAATTTCGCTGAATTCTTATATTAAAAAAATATAAAATGATGTAATCGGGTCTCTGTTTGCCCTACCCTAGAAGATTAATAGTGCAATTTACTCGCCATTTCATGCGCATTGAGAAGCCGCTTAGCCCAATACGCTATCTGAAATAGGAGCGGCGTAAATTGAACAAATGTGATAGAATTTCGCTGAATTCTTATATTAAACAAAATATAAAATGATGTAATCGGATCTCTGTTTGCCCTACCCTAGAAGATTAATAGTGCAATTTACTCGCCATTTCATACGCTTTGAGATGCCGCTTAGCCCAATACGCTATCTGAAATAGGAGCGACGTAAGTTGAACAAATGTGATAGAATTTCGCTGAATTCTTAAATTAACCATAATATAAAATGATCTAATCGGGTCTCTGTTTGCCCTACCCTAGAAGTTTAACAGTTCATTTTACTCGCCATTTCATGCGCTTTGAGATGCCGCTGAGCCCAATACGCTATCTGAAATAGGAGCGACGTAAATTGAACAAATGTGATAGAATGTCGCTGAATTCTTATATTAACCGTAATGTAAAATGATCTAATCGGCACTCTGTTCGCCCTACCCTAGAAGTATGATAGAGAATTTTACTCGCCATTTCATGCGCTTTGAGATGCCGCTGAGCCCAATACGCTATCTGAAATAGGAGCGACGTAAATTGAACAAA
Organism: Macropis europaea; assembly: GCA_916610135.2. NCBI lineage: Eukaryota > Metazoa > Arthropoda > Insecta > Hymenoptera > Melittidae > Macropis > Macropis europaea. The sequence continues at coordinate 224,194 of CAKAJE020001555.1, forward strand.
TGTGATAGATCTACGCTGCATTCTTATATTAACCGTAATATAAAATGATATAATCGGGTCTCTGTTTGCCGAACCCTAGAAGTTTAATAGTGCAATTTACTCGCCATTTTATGCGCTTTGAGAGGCCGTTTAGCCCAATACGCTATCTGAAATAGGAGCGACGTAAATTGAACGAATGTGATAGAATCTCGCTGCATTCTTATATTAACCGTAATATAAAATGATCTCATCGGGTCTCTGTTTGCCTTACCTTAGAAGTTCGATAGTGCATTTTACTCACCAGTCCATGCGCTTTGAGATGATGCTTAGCCCAATACGCTATCTGAAATAGGAGCGACGTAAATTGAACAAATGTGATAGAATTTCGCGGAATTCTTAAATTAACCGTAATATAAAATGATATAATCGGGTCTCTGTTTGCCGTACCCTAGAAGTTTAACGGTTCATTTTACTCGCCATTTCATGCGCTTTGAGATGCCGCTTAGCCCAAGACGCTATCTGAAATAGGAGCGACGTAAATTGAACAAATGTGATAGAATTTCGCTGAATTCTTAAATTAACCATAATATAAAATGATCTAATCGGGTCTCTGTTTGCCCTACCCTAGAAGTTTAATAGTGCAATTTACTCGCCATTTCATGCGTTTTGAGAAGCCGCTTAGACCAATACGCTATCTGAAATAGTAGCAACGTAAATTGAACAAATGTGATAGAATTACGCTGAATTCTTATATTAACCGTAATATAAAATGATCTAATCGGGTCTCTGTTTGCCTTACCCTAGAAGTTTGATAGTGCATTTTACACGCCATTTCATGCGCATTGCGGTGCCGCTTAGACCAATACGCTATCTGAAATAGAAGCGACGTAAGTTGACCGACTGTGATAGAATTTCGCTGAATTCTTAAATTAACCATAATATGAAATGATCTAATCGGGTCTCTGGTTGCCCTACCCTAGAAGTTTAATAGTGCATTGTACTCGCCATTTCATGCGCTTTGAGATGCCGCTCGGCCCAATACGCTATCTGAAATAGGAGCGACGTAAATTGAACAAATGTGATAGAATTTCGCTGAATTCTTTAATTAACCGTAATATAAAATGATCTAATCGGGTCTCTGTTCGCCCCACCCTAGAAGTTTAATGTTGCATTTCCCTTGACATTCCACGCGCTTTAGCATGCCACCTAGCCCAGTAGGCTATCTGAAATAGGAGCGACGTCAATTGAACAAATGTGATAGAATTACGCTGAATTCTTATGTTAACCGTAATATAAAATGAACTTATCTGGTCTCTGTTTGCCTTACCCCAGAATTTGAATAGTGCATTTTACTCGCCATTTCATGCGCTTTGCGATGCCGCTTAGCCCAATACGCTATCTGAAATGGGAGCGACGTAAATTGAGCAAATGTGATAGAATATCGCTGAATTCTTAAATTAACCATAATATAAAATGATCTGATCGGGTCTCTGTTTGCCCTACCCTAGAAGATTAATAGTGCAATTTACTCGCCATTTCATGCGCTTTGAGATGCCGCTTAGCCCAATACGCTATCTGAAATAGGAGCGGCGTAAGTTGAACAAATGTGATAGAATTTCGCTGAATTCTTATATTAAACAAAATATAAAATGATGTAATCGGGTCTCTGTTTGCCCTACCCTAGAAGATTAATAGTGCAATTTACTCGCCATTTCATGCGCTTTGAGAAGCCGCTTAGCCCAATACGCTATCTGAAATAGGAGCGACGTAAATTGAACAAATGTGATAGAATTTCGCTGAATTCTTATATTAAACAAAATGTAAAATGATCTAATCGGCTCTCTGTTCGCCCTACCCTAGAAGTTTGATAGTGCATTCTACTCACAATTGCATGCGCTTTGAGATGCCGCTTAGCCTAATACGCTATCTGAAATAGGAGCGACGTAAATTGAACAAATGTGATAGAACTACGCTGAATTCTTATATTAACCGTAATATAAAATGATAGAATCGGGTCTCTGTTTGCCTTACCCTAGAAGTTTGATAGTGCATTTTACTCGCCATTTCATGCGCTTTAAGATGCCGCCTAGCCCAGTACGCTATCTGAAATAGGAGCGCCATCAATTTAACTAATGTGATAGAATTACGCTGAATTCTTATATTAATCGTAATATAAAATGATCTAATCTGGTCTCTGCTTGCCTTACCCTAGAAGTTTAATTGTGCATTTTACTCGCCATTTCATGCGCTTTAAGATGCCGCCTAGACCAGTACGCTATCTGAAATAGGAGCGACGAAAATTGAACAAATGTGATAGAATTTCGCTGAATTCTTATATTATCCATAATGTAAAATGATCTAATCGGGTCTCTGTTCGCCCTACCCTAGAAGTTTAATAATGCATTTCACTCGTCATTTCATGCGTATTGAGATTCCGCTTATTCCAATACGATATCTGAAATAGGAGCGACGTAAATTGAACAAATGTGATAGAATTTCGCTGAATTCTTATATTAAACAAAATATAAAATGATCTAATCGGGTCTCTGATTGCCCTATCATAGAAGTTCAATAGTGCACTTTACTCGCCATTTCACGCGCTTTAAGATGCCGACTAGCCCAGTACGCTATCTGAAATAGGAGCGCCATCAATTGAACAAATGTGATAGAATTACGCTGAATTCTTATATTAACCGTAGTATAAAATGATCTAATCGGGGCTCTGTTTGCCTTACCCTAGAAGTTTAATAGTGCATTTTACTGGCCATTTCATGCGCTTTGAGATGCCGCTTAGCCCAATACGCTGTCTGAAATGGGAGCGACGTAAATTGAACAAATATGATAGAATTACGCTGCATTCTTATATTAACCGTAATTTAAAATGATCTAATCGGGTCTCTGTTTGCCTTACCCTCGAAGTTTAATAGTGCATTTTACTCGCCATTTCATGCGCTTTAAGATGCCGCCTAGCCCAGTACGCTATCTGAAATAGGAGCGCCATCAATTTAACTAATGTGATAGAATTACGCTGAATTCTTATATTAATCGTAATATAAAATGATCTAATCTGGTCTCTGTTTGCCTTACCCTAGAAGTTTAATTGTGCATTTTACTCGCCATTTCATGCGCTTTAAGACGCCGCCTAGACCAGTACGCTATCTGAAATAGGAGCGACGAAAATTGAACAAATGTGATAGAATTTCGCTGAAATATTATATTATCCATAATGTAAAATGATCTAATCGGGTCTCTGTTCGCCCTACCCTAGAAGTTTAATAATGCATTTCACTCGTCATTTCATGCGTATTGAGATTCCGCTTATTCCAATACGCTATCTGAAATAGGAGCGACGTAAATTGAACAAATGTGATAGAATTTCGCTGAATTCTTATATTAAACAAAATATAAAATGATCTAATCGGGTCTCTGATTGCCCTATCATAGAAGTTCAATAGTGCACTTTACTCGCCATTTCACGCGCTTTAAGATGCCGACTAGCCCAGTACGCTATCTGAAATAGGAGCGCCATCAATTGAACAAATGTGATAGAATTACGCTGAATTCTTATATTAACCGTAGTATAAAATGATCTAATCGGGTCTCTGTTTGCCTTACCCTAGAAGTTTAATAGTGCATTTTACTGGCCATTTCATGCGCTTTGAGATGCCGCATAGCCCAATACGCTGTCTGAAATGGGAGCGACGTAAATTGAACAAATATGATAGAATTACGCTGCATTCTTATATTAACCGTAATTTAAAATGATCTAATCGGGTCTCTGTTTGCCTTACCCTCGAAGTTTAATAGTGCATTTTACTCGCCATTTCATGCGCTTTGAGAAGCCGCTTAGCCCAATACGCTATCTGAAATAGGAGCGGCGTAAAATGAACAAATGTGATAGAATTTCGCTGGATTCTTATATTAAACAAAATATAAAATGATGTAATCGGGTCTCTGTTTGCCCTACCCTAGAAGTTTATTAGTGCAATTTACTCGCCATTTCATGCGCTTTGTGAGGCCACTAAGCCCAATACGCTATCTGAAATAGGAGCGACGTAAATTGAACAAATGTGATAGAATTTCGCTGAATTCTGAAATTACCCGTAATATAAAATGATCTATTCGGGTCTCTGTTTGCCGTACCCTAGAAGTTTAATAGTGCAATTTACTCGTCATTTCATGCTGTTTGAGATGCCGCTTAGCCCAATACGCTATCTGAAATAGGAGCGGCGTTAGTTGAACAAATGTGATAGAATTTCGCTGATCTCTTATATTATCCATAATGTAAAATGATCTAATCGGCTCTCTGTTCGCCCTACCCTAGAAGTTTAATAGTGCATTTTACTCGCCGTTTCATGCGCTTTAAGATGCCGCTTAGCCGAATACGCTATCTGAAATAGGAGCGACGTAAAGTGAACAAATGTGATGGAATTACGCCGAATTCTTATATTAACCGTAATTTAATATGATCTAATCGGGTCTCTGTTTGCCTTCCCTCGAAGTTTAATAGTGCATTTCAATCGCCATTTCATGCGCTTTGAGAAGCCGCTTAGCCCAATACGCTATCTGAAATAGGAGCAGCGTAAATTGAACAAATGTGATAGAATTTCGCTGGATTCTTATATTAAACAAAATATAAAATGATGTAATCGGGTCTCTGTTTGCCCTACCCTAGAAGTTTATTAGTGCAATTTACTCGCCATTTCATGCGCTTTGTGAGCCCACTTAGCCGAATACGCTATCTGACATAGGAGCGACGTAAATGGAACAAATGTGATAGAATTTCGCTGAATTCTTGAATTAACCATAATATAAAATGATCTAATCGGGTCTCTGTTTGCCCTACCGTTGAAGTTTAAGAGTACATTTTACTCGCCATTTCATGCGCTTTGAGATGCCGCTTGGCCCAATACGCTATCTGAAATGGGAGCGATGTAAATTGAACAAATATGATAGAATTACGCTGCATTCTTAAATTAACCATAATATAAAACGATCTAATCAGGTCTCTGTTTGCCTTACCCTAGAAGTTTAATAGTGCATTTCACTCGTTATTTCATGCGCTTAGAGATGCCGCTTAGCCCAATACGCTATCTGAAATAGAAGTGACGTAAATTGAACGAATGTAATCGAATTTCGCTGGATTCTTAAATTAACCATAATATAAAATGATCTAATCGGGACTCTGGTTGCCCTACCCTAGAAGTTTAATAGTGCATTTTACTCGCCATTTCATGCGCTTTGAGATGCCGCTTAGCACAATACGCTATCTGAAATAGAAGTGACGTAAATTGAACGAATGTGATAGAATTTCGCTGGATTCTTATATTAACCGTAATTTAAAATGATCTAATCGGGTCTCTGTTTGCCTTCCCTCGAAGTTTAATAGTGCATTTTACTCGCCATTTCATGCGCTTTCAGAAGCCGCTTAGCCCAATACGCTATCTGAAATAGGAGCAGCGTAAATTGAACAAATGTGATAGATCTACGCTGCATTCTTATATTAACTGTAATATGAAATGATATCATCGGGTCTCTGTTTGCCTTTCCCTAGAAGTTCGATAGTGCATTTTTCTCGCCATTTCATGCGCTTTGAGATGCCGCTTAGCCCAATACGCTATCTGAAATAGAAGTGACGTAAATTGAACGAGTGTGATAGAATTTCGCTGGATTCTTAAATTAACCATAATATAAAATGATCTAATCGGGACTCTGGTTGCCCTACCCTAGAAGTTTAATGGTGCATTTTACTCGCCGTTTCATGCGCTTTAAGATGCCGCTTAGCCGAATACGCTATCTGAAATAGGAGCGACGTAAAGTGAACAAATGTGATAGAATTTCGCTGAATTCTTAAATTAACCATAATATAAAATGATCTAATCGGGTCTCTGTTTGCCCTACCCTAGAAGTTTAATAGTGCATTTTACTCGCCATTTCATGCGCTTTGAGATGCCGCATAGCCCAATACGCTATCTGAAATAGGAGCGACGTAAATTGAACAAATGTGATAGAATGTCGCTGAATTCTTATATTAACCGTAATATAAAATGATCTAATCGGCTCTCTGTTCGCCCTGCCCTAGAAGTATGATAGAGAATTTTACTCACCATATCATGCGCTTTGAGATGCTGCTTAGCCCAATACGCTATCTGAAATAGGAGCAACGTAAATTGAACAAATGCGATAGAATTTCGCTGAATTCTTAAATTAACCATAATATAAAATGATCTAATCGGGTCTCTGTTTGCCCTACCCTAGAAGTTTAATAGTGCATTTTACTCGTCATTTCATGCGATTTGAGATGCCTCTTAGCCCAATACGCTATCTGAAATGGGAGCGACGTAAATTGAACAAATATGATAGAATTACGCTGCATTCTTATATTAACCGTAATACAAAATGATCTAATCAGGTCTCTGTTTGCCTTACCCTAGAAGTTTAATAGTGCATTTCACTCGTTATTTCATGCGCTTAGAGATGCCGCTTAGCCAAATACGCTATCTGAAATAGGAGCGACGTAAATTGAACAAATGTGATAGAATTTCGCTGAATTCTTATATTAACCATAATGTAAAATGATATAATCGGGTCTCTGTTCGCCCCACCCTAGAAGTTTAATACTGCATTTCACTCGACATTCCACACGCTTTAGGATGCCGCCCAGCCCAGTAGGCGATCTGAAATAGGAGCGACGTCAATTGAACAAATGTGATTGAATTACGCTGAATTCTTATGTTAACCGTAATATAAAATGATCTAATCTGGCCTCTGTTTGCCTTACCCCAGAAGTTTAATAGTGCATTTCACTCGCCATTTCATGCGCTTTGGGATGCCGCTTAGCCCAATACGCTATCTGAAATAGGAGCGACGTAAATTGAACGAATGTGATAGAATTTCGTTGAATTCTTAAATTAACCATAATATAAAATGATCTAATCGCGACTCTGGTTGCCCTACCCTAGAAGCTTAATAGTGCATTTTACTCGCGATTTCATGCGCTTTGAGATGCCGCTTAGCCCAATACGCTATCTGAAATAGGAGCGACGTAAATTGAACAAATGTGATAGATCTACGCTGAATTCTTATATTAACCGTAATATGAAACGATATCATCGGGTCACTGTTTGCTTTACCCTAGAAGTTTGATAGTGCATTTCACTCGCCATTTCATGCGCTTTGAGATGCCGCTTAGCCCAACACGCTATCTGAAGTAGGAGCGACGTAAATTGAACGAATGTGATAGAATCTCGCTGCATTCTTATATTAACCGTAATATAAAATGATCTCATCGGGTCTCTGTTTGCCTTACCCTAGAAGTTCGATAGTGCATTTTACTCGGCATTTCATGCGCTTTGAGATGCTGCTTAGCCCAATACGCTATCTGAAATAGGAGCGACGTAAATTGAACAAATGTGATAGAATTTCGCGGAATTCTTAAATTAACCGTAATATAAAATGATATAATCGGGTCTCTGTTTGCCGTGCCCTAGAAGTTTAATAGTGCAATTTACTCGCCATTTCATGCGGTTTGAGATGCCGCTTCGCACAATACGCTATCTGAAATAGGAGCGGCGTAAATTGATCAAATGTGATAGAATTTCGCTGATCTCTTATATTATCCATAATGTAAAATTATCTAATCGGCTCTCTGTTCGCCCTACCCTAGAAGTTTAATAGTGCATTTTACTCGCCATTTCATGCGCTTTGAGATGCCGCTTAGACCAATACGCTATCTGAAATAGGAGCGACGTAAATTGAACAAATGTGATAGAATTTCGCTGAATTCTTATATTAACCATACTGTAAAATTATATAATCGGGTCTCTGTTCGCCCCACCCTAGAAGATTAATACTGCATTTCACTCGACATTCCACACGCTTTAGGATGTCGCCCAACCCAGTAGGCGATCTGAAATAGGTGCGACATCAATTGAACAAATGTGATAGAATTACGGTGAATTCTTATGTTAACCGTAATATAAAATGATCTAATCTGGTCTCTGTTTGCCTTACCCCAGAAGTTTAATAGTGCATTTTACTCTCCATTTCATGCGCTTTGTGATGCCGCTTAGCCCAATACGCTATCTGAAATAGGAGCGTCGTAAATTGAACGAATGTGACAGAATTTCGCTGAATTCTTAAATTAACCATAATATAAAATGATCTAATCAGGTCTCTGTTTGCCTTACCCTGGAAGTTTAATAGTGCATTTCACTCGTCATTTCATTCGCTTAGAGATGCCGCTTAGCCAAATACGCTATCTGAAATAGGAGCGACGTAAATTGAACAAATGTGATAGAATTTCGCTGAATTCTTATATTAACCATAACGTAAAATGATCTAATCGGGTCTCTGTTCGCCCTACCCTAGAAGTTTAATAGTGCATTTCACTCGTCATTTCACGCGCTTTAAGATGCCGTCGAGCCCAGTACGCTATCTGAAATAGGAGCGACGTAAATTGAACAAATGTGATAGAATTTCGCTGAATTCTTATATTAACCATAATGTAAAATGATCTAATTGGGTCTCTGATTGCCCTATCCGAGAAGTTTAATAGTGCAATTTACTCGTCATGTCATGCGCTTTATGGTGCCGCCTAGCCCAATACGCTATCTGAAATTGGAGCGACGTAAATTGAACAAATGTGATAGAATTTCGCTGAATTCTTATATTAACCATAATATAAAATGATCAGATCGGGTCTCTGATTGTCCTATCATAGAAGGTTAGTAGTTCGTTTTAGTCGTCATTCCACGGGCTTTAAGATGCCGCCTAGCACAATACGCTATCCGAAATAGGAGCGACGTAAATTGAACAAGTGTGACAGAATTAGGCTGCATCCTTATATTAATCATAATATAAGATGACCTTATCGGGTATCTGATTGCCCTATCCTAGAAGTTTATTAGTGCATTTTACTCGGCATTTCATGCGCTTTAAGATGCCGCTTAGCCCAATACGCTATCTGAAGCAGGAGCGACGTAAATTGAACAAACGTGATGGAATTACGCAGAATTCTTATATTAACCATAATATAAAATGATCTATTCGGGTCTCTGATTGCCTTATCATAGAAGTGTGATAGTGCATTTTACTCGTCATTTCATGCGCTTTAAGGTGCCGCCTAGCCCAATACGCTGTCTGAAATAGGAGAGACATAAATTTAACAAATGTGATAGAATTACGCAGAATTCTTATATGAACCATAATATAGAATGATCTACTCGGGTCTCTGATTGCCTTATCATAGAAGTTTAATAGTTCATTTTACTCGGCATCTCATGCGCTTTAAGGCGCCGCTTATCCCGATACGCTATCCGAAATAGGAGCGACGTAAATTGAACAAGTGTGACAGAATTAGGCTGCATCCTTATATTAATCATAATATAAGATGACCTTATCGGGTCTCTGATTGGCCTATCTTAGAAGTTTAATAGTGCATTTTACTCGTCATTTCATGCGCTTTAAGGTGCCCCTTAGCCCAATACGCTATCTGAAATAGGAGCGACGTAAATTGAACAAATGTGATAGAATTAGTCAGAATTCTGATAATAACCATAATTTAAAATGATCTAATGGGGTCTCTGATTGCCCTATCATAGAAGCTGAATAGTGCGTTTTACTCGTCATTTCATGTGCTTTAAGATGCCGCCTATCTCAATACGATATCTGGTGTAGGGGCGACGTGAATTGGACAAATGTGATAGAGTTACGACGAATTCTTAAATTAACCATAATATAAGTTGATATAATTGGGTCTTTGATGGCCCCATCCTAGAAGTTTAGTAGAGCATTTTACTCGACATTTCATGCGCTTTAAGATGCCGCCTAGCCCAATACGCTATCTGAAATAGGAGCGACGTAAATTGAACAATTGTGATAGAATTACGCTTCCTTCTTGTATGAACGATAATATAAAATGATCTAATCGGGTCTCTGTTTGCCCTACCCTGGAAGTTTAATAGTGCATGTTATTCGCCATTTCATGAGCTTTGACATGCCGCATAGCCTAATACGCTATCTGAAATAGGAGAGACGTAAATTCAACAAATGTGATGGAATTACGCTGGATTCTTATATTAACCATAATATAAAATGATCTAAACGGGTCTCTGATTGCCCTATCATAGAAGTTTAATAGTGCATTTTACTCGACATGTCATGCGCTTTCAGATGCCGCTTAGCCCAATGCGCTAAGAATTCTTATATTACCCATAATACAAAATGATCTAATCGGATTTGTGATGGCCGCATCCCAGAAGTTTAGTAGTGCATTTTACTCGTCATTCTTTGCGCTTTAAGGTGCTGGCTAGTCCAATACGCTATCTGAAATTGGAGCTACGTAAATTGAACAAACGTGATAGAATTACGCAGAATTCTTATATTAACCATAATATAATATGATCTATTCGGGTCTCTGATTGCCCAATCATAGAAGGTTAGTAGTGTATTTTACTCGTCATTCGACGCTCTTAAAGATGCCGCCTAGCCCAATATACTATCTGAAATAGGAGCGTCATAAATTGAACAAATGTGATAGAATTACGCTTCCTTCTTGTATGAACCATAATATAAAATGATCTAATCGGGTCTCTGTTTGCCCTACCCTAGAAGTGTAATAGTGTATTTTACGCGACATTTCATGCGCTTTAAGATGCCACCTAGCCCAATACGCTATCTGAAATAGCGGCGACGTATATTGAACAAATGTGATAGAATTACGCAGAATTCTTATATTAACCATAATATAATAAGATCTATTCGGGTCTCTGATTGCCCTATCAGAGAAGTTTATTAGTGCCTTTTACTCGTCATTTCATGTTCTTTAAGGTGCCGCCTAGCCCAATACGCTATCTGAAATAGGAGCGACGTAAATTAAGCAAATGTGATAGAATTACGCACAATTCTTATATTAATCATAATATAAGATGATCGAATCGGGTCTCTGATTGCCCTATCATAGAAGCTTAATAGTGCATTTTACGCGACATTTGATGCGCTTTAAGATGCCGCCTCGCCCAATACGCTATCTGGAACAGGAGCGTCGTAAATTGAACAAATGTGATAGAATTACACTGAATTCTTATATTAATCATAATATAAGATGACCTAATCGGGTCTCTGATTGCCCTATCCTAGAAGTTTAATAGTGCATTTTACTCGCCATTTCATGCGCTTTGAGATGCTGCTTAGCCCAATACGCTATCCGAAATAGGAGCGACGTAAATTGAACAAATGCGATAGAATTTCGCTCAATTCATATATTAACCATAATATAGAATGATCTAATCGGGTCTCTGATTGCCTTATCATAGAAGTTTAATAGTGTATTTTACTCGTCATTACATGCGCTTTAAGGTGCCGCCTAGCCCAATACGCTATCTGAAATTGGAGCTACGTAAATTGAACAAGTGTGATAGAGTTTCGCTGAATTCTTAAATTAACCATAATATAAAATGATCTAATCGTGTCTCCGATTGCCTTATCATAGAAGTTTAATAGTGCATTTTACTCGTCATTTCATGCGCTTTAAATTTCCGCTTAGCCCAATACGCTATCTGAAATAGGAGCGACGTAAATTGAACAAATGTGATAGAATTTCGCTGAATTCTTAAATTAACCATAATATGAAATGATCTAATCGGGTCCCTGTTTGCCCTATCATAGAAGGTTAGTAGTGAATTCTACTCGCCATTCCACGCGCTTTAAGATGCCGCCTAGCACAATACGCTATCTGCAATAGGGGCGTCGTAAATTGAACAAATGTGATAGAATTACGCTGAATTCTTACATTAACCATAATATAGAATGATCTAATCGGGTCTCTGATTGCCCTATCATAGAAGTTTAATAGTGCATTTTACTCGACATTTCATGCGCTTTAAGATGCCACCTAGCCCAATTCGCTATCTGAAATTGGAGCTACGTAAATTGAACAAACGTGATAGAATTACGCAGAATTCTTAAATTAACCATAATGTAAAATGATCTAATCGAGTCTCTGTTTGCCCTACCCTAGAAGTTTAATAGTGCATTTTACTCGTCATTTCATGCGCTTTAAGATGCCACCTAGCCCAATACGCTATCTGAAATAGGGGCGACGTAAATTGAACAAAAGTGATAGAATTACGCAGAATTCTTATATTAACCATAATATAATACGATCAATTCGGGTCTCAGATTGCCCTATCATAGAAGGTAATAGTGCATTTTAGTCCTCATTCCATGCGTTTTAAGGTGCCGGTTAGCCCATTACGCTATCTAGAATAGGAGCGACGTAAATTGAACAAATGTGATAGAATTTCGCTGTATTCTTATATTAACCATAATATAAGATGACCTAATCGGGTCTCTGATTGCCCTATCCGAGAAGCTAAGTAGTGCATTTTACTCGACATTTCATGCGCTTTAAGATGCCGCCTAGTCCAATGCGCTATCTGAAATTGGAGGTACGTAAATTGAACAAACGTGATAGAATTACGCAGAATTCTTATATTAACCAAAATATAATACGATCTACTCGGTTCTCTGATTGCCCTATCATAGAAGTTTAATAGTGCATTTTACTCGCCATTTCATGCGCTTTAAGGTGCCGCTTAGCCCAATACGTTATCTGAAATAGGACCGACGTAAACTGAACAAATGTGATAGAATATCGCTGAATTCTTATATTAACCATAATATAAGATGACCTAATCGGGTCTCTGATTGCTGTATCCGAGAAGTTTAGTAGTGCGTTTTACTCGTCACTTCGTGCGCTTTAAGGTGCCGCCTAGCCCAATACGCTATCTGAAATAGGAGCGACATAAATTGAACAAATGTGATAGAATTTCGCAGAATTCTTATATTAACCATAATATAATGCGATCTATTCGGGTGCCTGATTGCCCTATCATAGAAGGTTAATAGTTCATTTTACTCGACATTTCATGCGCTTTAAGGTGCCGCCTAGCCCAATACGCTATCTGAAATTGGAGCGACATAAATTGAACAAATGTGATAAAATTACGTTGAATTCTTCTATTAACAATAATATAAAATGATCTAAACGGGTCTCTGATTGCCCTATCATAGAAGTTTAATGGGGCATTTTACTCGTCATTTCATGCGCTTTAAGGTGCCACTTAGCCCAATACGCTATCTGAAATAGGAGCGACCAAAATTGAACAAATGTGATAGAATTTCGCTGAATTCTTATATTAACCATAATATAAACTGATCTAACCGGGTCCCTGATTGCCCTATCATAGAAGGTTAGTAGCGCATTTTACTCGTTATTCCACGCGCTTAAAGCTGCCGCCTAGCCCAATATGCTATCTGAAATAGGAGCGATGTAAATTGAACAAATGTGATAGTGTTACGCCGAATTCTTATATCCATCATAATATAAGATGACCTAATCGGGTCTCTGATTGCCCTATCCGAGAAGCTAAGTAGTGCATTTTACTCGACATTTGATGCGCTTTAAGGTGCCACCCAGCCCAATACGCTATCTGAAATAGGAGCGACATAAATTGAACAAATGTGATAGAATTACGCAGAATTCTTATATTAGCCATAACATAATACGATCTATTCGGGTCTCTGATTGCCCTGTCACAGAAGTTCAGCAGTGCATTTTACTCGTCATTTCATGCGCTTTAAGGCGCCGTCTAGCCCAATCCGCTATCTGAAATTGGAGCAGCGTAAATTGAATAAATGTGATAGAGTTACGCAGAATTCTTATATAAACCATAATATAAAATGATCTCATCGGGTCTCTGCTTGCCCTATCAAAGAAGTTTAGTCCTGCATTTTACTCGTCATGCCATGCGCTTTAAGGTGCCGCTTAGCCCAATGCGCTATCTGAAATGGGAGCGACGTAAATTGAACAAATGTGATAGAATTACGCAGAATTCTTATATTAACCATAATTTAAAATGACATAATCGTATCTCTGATTGCCCTATCATAGAAGTTTAAAAGTGCATTTCACTCGTCATTTCATGCGCTTTAAGATGCCGCTTAGCCCAATACGCTATCTGAAATAGGACCGACGTAAATTGAACAAATGTGATAGAATTACGCAAGAATTCTTATATTAACCATAATTTAAGATGATCTATTCGGGTCTCTGATTGCCCTATCAAAGAAGTTTAGTACTGCATTTTACTCGTCATTCCATGCGCTTTAAGGTGCCCCTTAGCCCAATGCGCTTTCTGAAATGGGAGCGACGTAAATTGAACAAGTGTGATAGAATTACGCAGAATTCTTATATTAACCATAATATAATACGATCTATTCTGGTTTCTGATTGCCCTATCATAGAAGTTTAATAGTGCATTCTAGTCGTCATTTCATGCGCTTTAAGGTGCCGCCTAGCCCAATACGCTATCTGAAATAGGAGCGACGTAAATTGAACAAATGTGATAGAATTTTGCTGAATTCTTATATTAACCATAATATAATACGATGTATTCGGGTCTCTGATTGCCCTATCATAGAAGTTTAATAGTGCATTTTACTCGTCCTTTCATGTGCTTTAAGGTGCCGCCTAGCCCAATACGCTATCTGCAATAGGAGCAACGTAAATTGAACAAATGTGATAGAATTTTGCTGAATTCTTATATTGACCATAATATAATATGATCTATTCGGGTCTCTGATTGCCCTATCATAGAAGTTTAATAGTGCATTTCACTCGTCATTTCATGCGCTTTAATGTGCCGCCTAGCCCAGTACGCTATCTGAAATAGGGGCGACGTAAATTGAACAAATGTGATAAAATTACGCTGAATTCTTATATTAACCATAATATAAAACGATCTATTCGGGTCTCTGATTGCCCTATCATAGAAGTTTAATAGTGCATTTTACTCGTCCTTTCATGTGCTTTAAGGTGCCGCCTAGCCCAATACGCTATCTGAAATAGGAGCGACGTAAATTGAACAAATGTGATAGAATTTTGCTGAATTCTTATATTGACCATAATATAATATGATCTATTCGGGTCTCTGATTGCCCTATCATAGAAGTTTAATAGTGCATTTTACTCGTCATGCCATGCGCTTTAAGGTGCCGCTTAGCCCAATGCGCTATCAGAAATGGGAGCGACGTAAATTGAACAAATGTGATAGAATTACGCAGAATTCTTATATTAACCATAATTTAAAATGACCTAATCCTATCTCTGATTGCCGTATCCGAGAAGTTTAGTAGTGCATTTTACTCGTCATTTCATGCGCTTTAAGGTGCCGCTTAGCCCAATACGCTATCGGAAATAGGAGAGACGTAAATTGAACAAATGTGATAGAATCTCGCTGAATTCTTATATTAACCATAATATAAAATCATATAATTGGGTCTCTGATGGCCGTATTTGAGAGGGTTAGTAGTGCATTTTACTCGCCATTTCATGCGTTTTAAGATGCCGCCTAGCTCAATACGATATCTGGTGTAGGAGAGACGTGAAATGGACAAAATGCGATAGAGTTACGATGAATTCTTAAATTAACAATAATATAAGATGATCTAATCGGAATTCTGATTGCCCTATCATAGAAGTTTACTAGTGCATTTTACTCGACATTTCATGCGCTTTAAGGTGCCGCCTAGCCCAATACGCTATCTGAAATAGGAGCGACATAAATTGAACCATTGTGATAGAATTACGTACAATTCTTATATTAACCATAATATAGGATGATCTAATCGGGTCTTTGATTGCCCTAGCATAGAAGGTTAGAAGTGTATTTTACTCGTTATTCTACGCGCTTTAAGGTGCCGCCAAGCCCAATACGCTATCTGTAATAGGAGCGACATAAATTGAACAAACGTGACAGAATTACGCAGAATTCTTATATTAACCATAATATAATACGATATATACGGTTCTCTGATTGACCTATCATAGAAGTTTAATAGTGCATTCTACTCGTCATTTCATGCGCTTTAAGGTGTCGCTTAGCCCAATACGCTATCTGTAATAGGAGCGACGTAAATGGAACAAATGCGATAGAATTTCTCTGAATTCTTAAATTAACCATAATATGAAATGATCTAATCGGGTCTCTGTTTGCCCTACCCTAGAAGTTTAATAGTGCATTTGACTCGACATTTCATGCGCTTTAAGATGCCAACAAGCCCAGTACGCTATCTCTAAATAGGGGCGACGTAAATTGAACAAATGTGACAGAATTACGCAGAATTCTTATCTTAAACATAATATTATACGATCTATCCGGTTCTCTGATTGCCCTATCATAGAAGTTTAATAGTGCATGTTACTCGTCATTTCATGCGCTTTAAGGAGCCGCCTAGCCCAATACGCTATCTGAAATAGGAACGACGTAAATTGAACAAATGTGATAGAATTACGCAAGAATTCTTATATTAACCATAATATAATACGATCTATTCTGGTTTCTGATTGCCCTATCATAGAAGTTTAATAGTGCATTTTACTCGTCCTTTCATGTGCTTTAAGGTGCCGCCTAGCCCAATACGCTATCTGAAATAGGAGCGACGTAAATTGAACAAATGTGAAGGAATTTTGCTGAATTCTTATATTAAACATAGTATAATATGATCTATTCGGGTCTCTGATTGCCCTATCATAGAAGTTTAATAGTGTATTTCACTCGTCATTTCATGCGCTTTAAGGTGCCTCCTAGCCCAGTACGCTGTCTGAAATAGGGGCGACGTGAATTGAATAAATGTGATAGAATTACGCAGAATTCTTATATTAACCATAATTTAAAATGACCTTGTCGGGTCTGTGATTGCCCTATCCGAGAAGTTTAGTAGTGCATTTTACTCGTAATTGCATGCGCTTTATGATGCCGCTTAGCCCAGTACGCTGTCTGAAATAGGAGCGACATAAATTGAACAAATGTGATAGAGTTACGCAGAATTCTTATATTAACCATAATATAAAATGATCCAATCGGGTGCCTGATTGCCCTATCATAGAAGGTTAATAGTTCATTTTACTCGACATTTCATGCGCTTTAAGGTGCCGCCTAGCCCAATACGCTATCTGAAATTGGAGCGACATAAATTGAACAAATGTGATAAAATTACGTTGAATTCTTATATTAACAATAATATAAAATGATCTAAACGGGTCTCTGATTGCCCTATCATAGAAGTTTAATGGGGCATTTTACTCGTCATTTCATGCGCTTTAAGGTGCCACTTAGCCCAATACGCTATCTGAAATAGGAGCGACCAAAATTGAACAAATGTGATAGAATTTCGCTGAATTCTTATATTAACCATAATATAAACTGATCTAACCGGGTCCCTGATTGCCCTATCATAGAAGGTTAGTAGCGCATTTTACTCGTTATTCCACGCGCTTAAAGCTGCCGCCTAGCCCAATATGCTATCTGAAATAGGAGCGATGTAAATTGAACAAATGTGATAGTGTTACGCCGAATTCTTATATCCATCATAATATAAGATGACCTAATCGGGTCTCTGATTGCCCTATCCGAGAAGCTAAGTAGTGCATTTTACTCGACATTTGATGCGCTTTAAGGTGCCACCCAGCCCAATACGCTATCTGAAATAGGAGCGACATAAATTGAACAAATGTGATAGAATTACGCAGAATTCTTATATTAGCCATAACATAATACGATCTATTCGGGTCTCTGATTGCCCTGTCACAGAAGTTCAGCAGTGCATTTTACTCGTCATTTCATGCGCTTTAAGGCGCCGTCTAGCCCAATCCGCTATCTGAAATTGGAGCAGCGTAAATTGAATAAATGTGATAGAGTTACGCAGAATTCTTATATAAACCATAATATAAAATGATCTCATCGGGTCTCTGCTTGCCCTATCAAAGAAGTTTAGTCCTGCATTTTACTCGTCATGCCATGCGCTGTAAGGTGCCGCTTAGCCCAATGCGCTATCTGAAATGGGAGCGACGTAAATTGAACAAATGTGATAGAATTACGCAGAATTCTTATATTAACCATGATTTAAAATGACATAATCGTATCTCTGATTGCCCTATCATAGAAGTTTAAAAGTGCATTTCACTCGTCATTTCATGCGCTTTAAGATGCCGCTTAGCCCAATACGCTATCTGAAATAGGACCGACGTAAATTGAACAAATGTGATAGAATTACGCAAGAATTCTTATATTAACCATAATTTAAGATGATCTATTCGGGTCTCTGATTGCCCTATCAATGAAGTTTAGTACTGCATTTTACTCGTCATTCCATGCGCTTTAAGGTGCCCCTTAGCCCAATGCGCTTTCTGAAATGGGAGCGACGTAAATTGAACAAGTGTGATAGAATTACGCAGAATTCTTATATTAACCATAATATAATACGATCTATTCTGGTTTCTGATTGCCCTATCATAGAAGTTTAATAGTGCATTCTAGTCGTCATTTCATGCGCTTTAAGGTGCCGCCTAGCCCAATACGCTATCTGAAATAGGAGCGACGTAAATTGAACAAATGTGATAGAATTTTGCTGAATTCTTATATTAACCATAATATAATACGATGTATTCGGGTCTCTGATTGCCCTATCATAGAAGTTTAATAGTGCATTTTACTCGTCCTTTCATGTGCTTTAAGGTGCCGCCTAGCCCAATACGCTATCTGCAATAGGAGCAACGTAAATTGAACAAATGTGATAGAATTTTGCTGAATTCTTATATTGACCATAATATAATATGATCTATTC
This sequence comes from Macropis europaea, assembly GCA_916610135.2. NCBI lineage: Eukaryota > Metazoa > Arthropoda > Insecta > Hymenoptera > Melittidae > Macropis > Macropis europaea. Next base: position 242,860 of record CAKAJE020001555.1, read on the forward strand.
GGGTCTCTGATTGCCCTATCATAGAAGTTTAATAGTGCATTTCACTCGTCATTTCATGCGCTTTAATGTGCCGCCTAGCCCAGTACGCTATCTGAAATAGGGGCGACGTAAATTGAACAAATGTGATAAAATTACGCTGAATTCTTATATTAACCATAATATAAAACGATCTATTCGGGTCTCTGATTGCCCTATCATAGAAGTTTAATAGTGCATTTTACTCGTCCTTTCATGTGCTTTAAGGTGCCGCCTAGCCCAATACGCTATCTGAAATAGGAGCGACGTAAATTGAACAAACGTGATAGAATTTTGCTGAATTCTTATATTGACCATAATATAATATGATCTATTCGGGTCTCTGATTGCCCTATCATAGAAGTTTAATAGTGCATTTTACTCGTCATGCCATGCGCTTTAAGGTGCCGCTTAGCCCAATGCGCTATCAGAAATGGGAGCGACGTAAATTGAACAAATGTGATAGAATTACGCAGAATTCTTATATTAACCATAATTTAAAATGACCTAATCCTATCTCTGATTGCCGTATCCGAGAAGTTTAGTAGTGCATTTTACTCGTCATTTCATGCGCTTTAAGGTGCCGCTTAGCCCAATACGCTATCGGAAATAGGAGCGACGTAAATTGAACAAATGTGATAGAATCTCGCTGAATTCTTATATTAACCATAATATAAAATCATATAATTGGGTCTCTGATGGCCGTATTTGAGAGGGTTAGTAGTGCATTTTACTCGCCATTTCATGCGTTTTAAGATGCCGCCTAGCTCAATACGATATCTGGTGTAGGAGAGACGTGAAATGGACAAAATGCGATAGAGTTACGATGAATTCTTAAATTAACAATAATATAAGATGATCTAATCGGAATTCTGATTGCCCTATCATAGAAGTTTACTAGTGCATTTTACTCGACATTTCATGCGCATTAAGGTGCCGCCTAGCCCAATACGCTATCTGAAATAGGAGCGACATAAATTGAACCATTGTGATAGAATTACGTACAATTCTTATATTAACCATAATATAGGATGATCTAATCGGGTCTTTGATTGCCCTAGCATAGAAGGTTAGAAGTGTATTTTACTCGTTATTCTACGCGCTTTAAGGTGCCGCCAAGCCCAATACGCTATCTGTAATAGGAGCGACATAAATTGAACAAACGTGACAGAATTACGCAGAATTCTTATATTAACCATAATATAATACGATATATACGGTTCTCTGATTGACCTATCATAGAAGTTTAATAGTGCATTCTACTCGTCATTTCATGCGCTTTAAGGTGTCGCTTAGCCCAATACGCTATCTGTAATAGGAGCGACGTAAATGGAACAAATGCGATAGAATTTCTCTGAATTCTTAAATTAACCATAATATGAAATGATCTAATCGGGTCTCTGTTTGCCCTACCCTAGAAGTTTAATAGTGCATTTGACTCGACATTTCATGCGCTTTAAGATGCCAACAAGCCCAGTACGCTATCTCTAAGTAGGGGCGACGTAAATTGAACAAATGTGACAGAATTACGCAGAATTCTTATCTTAAACATAATATTATACGATCTATCCGGTTCTCTGATTGCCCTATCATAGAAGTTTAATAGTGCATGTTACTCGTCATTTCATGCGCTTTAAGGAGCCGCCTAGCCCAATACGCTATCTGAAATAGGAACGACGTAAATTGAACAAATGTGATAGAATTACGCAAGAATTCTTATATTAACCATAATATAATACGATCTATTCTGGTTTCTGATTGCCCTATCATAGAAGTTTAATAGTGCATTTTACTCGTCCTTTCATGTGCTTTAAGGTGCCGCCTAGCCCAATACGCTATCTGAAATAGGAGCGACGTAAATTGAACAAATGTGAAGGAATTTTGCTGAATTCTTATATTAAACATAATATAATATGATCTATTCGGGTCTCTGATTGCCCTATCATAGAAGTTTAATAGTGTATTTCACTCGTCATTTCATGCGCTTTAAGGTGCCTCCTAGCCCAGTACGCTGTCTGAAATAGGGGCGACGTGAATTGAATAAATGTGATAGAATTACGCAGAATTCTTATATTAACCATAATTTAAAATGACCTTGTCGGGTCTGTGATTGCCCTATCCGAGAAGTTTAGTAGTGCATTTTACTCGTAATTGCATGCGCTTTATGATGCCGCTTAGCCCAGTACGCTGTCTGAAATAGGAGCGACATAAATTGAACAAATGTGATAGAGTTACGCAGAATTCTTATATTAACCATAATATAAAATGATCCAATCGGGTCTCTGTTTGCCCTACACTAGAAGTTTAATAGTGCATTTTACTCGACATTTCATGCGCTTTAAGATGCCACCTTGTCCAAAACGGTATCTGAAATTGGAGCTACGTAAATTGAACAGACGTGATAGAATTACGCAGAATTCATATTGCTGCGCCGGGGATTATCATTGCACGACATGTTCACACTTATAACTTTATTATCAGGATATAAACAAGGAATGGCAGAGTCTATAATATCGCGTCTTGTCTCCTTGACTGTCAATCAGACTCTCTCATTGATCTGTTTCATCAATAACGGCGATCGTCCCTTAACGACAGATCGAACGCTCCCTTCGGGTCGATCACGGTTGGCTTCACGGTGTTCGTAACAATATGTTAACCATAATATAATACTATCTAATCGGGTCTCTGATTGCCCTGTCACAGAAGTTCAGCAGTGCATTTTACTCGTCATTTCATGCGCTTTAAGGCGCCGTCTAGCCCAATACGCTATCTGAAATAGGAGCGACGTAAATTGAACAAATGTGATAGAATTTTGCTGAATTCTTATATTAACCATGATATAATACGATGTATTCGGGTCTCTGATTGCCCTATCATAGAAGTTTAAGAGTGCATTTTACTCGTCCTTTCATGTGCTTTAAGGTGCCGCCTAGCCCAATACGCTATCTGCAATAGGAGCGACGTAAATTGAACAAATGTGATAGAATTTTGCTGAATTCTTATATTGACCATAATATAATATGATCTATTCGGGTGTCTGATTGCCCTATCATAGAAGTTTAATAGTGCATTTCACTCGTCATTTCATGCGCTTGAAGGTGCCGCCGAGCCCAGTACGCTATCTGAAATAGGGGCGACGTAAATTGAACAAATGTGATAGAATTACGCAGAATTCTTATATTAACCATAATATAATACGATCTATTCGGGTCTCTGATTGCCCTATCATAGCAGTTTAATGTTGGATTTTACTCGTCACATCATGCGCTTTAAGGTGCCGCCTAGCCCAATACGCTATCTGAAATAGGAGCGACATAAATTGAACAAATGTGATAGAATTACGCAGAATTCTTATATTAACCATAATATAATACGATCTATTCTGGTTTCTGATTGCCCTATCATAGAAGTTTAATAGTGCATTTTACTCGTCATGCCATGCGCTTTAAGGTGCCGCTTAGCCCAATGCGCTATCAGAAATGGGAGCGACGTAAATTGAACAAATGTGATAGAATTACGCAGAATTCTTATATTAACCATAATTTAAAATGACCTAATCCTATCTCTGATTGCCGTATCCGAGAAGTTTAGTAGTGCATTTTACTCGTCATTTCATGCGCTTTAAGGTGCCGCTTAGCCCAATACGCTATCGGAAATAGGAGCGACGTAAATTGAACAAATGTGATAGAATCTCGCTGAATTCTTATATTAACCATAATATAAAATCATATAATTGGGTCTCTGATGGCCGTATTTGAGAGGGTTAGTAGTGCATTTTACTCGCCATTTCATGCGTTTTAAGATGCCGCCTAGCTCAATACGATATCTGGTGTAGGAGAGACGTGAAATGGACAAAATGCGATAGAGTTACGATGAATTCTTAAATTAACAATAATATAAGATGATCTAATCGGAATTCTGATTGCCCTATCATAGAAGTTTACTAGTGCATTTTACTCGACATTTCATGCGCTTTAAGGTGCCGCCTAGCCCAATACGCTATCTGAAATAGGAGCGACATAAATTGAACAATTGTGATAGAATTACGCACAATTCTTATATTAACCATAATATAGAATGATCTAATCGGGTCTTTGATTGCCCTAGCATAGAAGGTTAGAAGTGTATTTTACTCGTTATTCTACGCGCTTTAAGGTGCCGCCAAGCCCAATACGCTATCTGAAATAGGAGCGACATAAATTGAACAAACGTGACAGAATTACGCAGAATTCTTATATTAACCATAATATAATACGATATATACGGTTCTCTGATTGACCTATCATAGAAGTTTAATAGTGCATTCTACTCGTCATTTCATGAGCTTTAAGGTGTCGCTTAGCCCAATACGCTATCTGAAATAGGAGCGACGTAAATGGAACAAATGCGATAGAATTTCTCTGAATTCTTAAATTAACCATAATATGAAATGATCTAATCGGGTCTCTGTTTGCCCTACCCTAGAAGTTTAATAGTGCATTTTACTCTATATTTCATGCGTTTTAAGGTGCCGCCTAGCCCAATACGCTATCTGAAATAGGAGCGACATAAATTGAACAAATGTGATAAAATTACGTTGAATTCTTATATTAACAATAATACAAAATGATCTAATCGGGTCTCTGATTGCACTGTCATAGAAGTTTTCTACTGCATTTTACTCGACATTTCATGCGCTTTAATATGCCACCTAGCCCAATACGCTATCTGAAATAGGGGCGACGTAAATTGAACAAATGTGATAGAATTACGCAGAATTCTTATATTAACCATAATTTAAGATGATCTAATCGGGTCTCTGATTGCCCTGTCACAGAAGTTCAGCAGTGCATTTTACTCGTCATTTCATGCGCTTTAAGGCGCCGTCTAGCGCCATCCGCTATCTGAAATTGGAGCAGCGTAAATTGAATAAATGTGATAGAGTTACGCAGAATTCTTATATTAACCATAATATAAAATGATATAATCGGGTCTCTGTTTGCCGTACCCTAGAAGTTTAATAGTGCATTTTACTCGACATTTCATGCGCTTTAAGATGCCACCTAGTCCAAAACGCTATCTGAAATTGGAGCTCCGTAAATTGAACAGACGTGATAGAATTACGCAGAATTCATATATTAACCATAATATAATACGATGTATTCGGGTCTCTGATTGCCCTATCATAGAAGTTTAATAGTGCATTTTACTCGTCATTTCATGCGCTTTAAGGTTCCGCCTAGCCCAATACGCTATCTGAAATAGGAGCGACATAAATTGATCAAATGTGATAAAATTACGTTGGATTCTTATATTAACAATAACACAAAATGATCTAATCGGGTCTCTGATTGCCCTATCATAGAAGTTTAATAGTGCATTTTACTCGTCATTTCATGCGCTTTAAGGCACCGTCTAGTCCAATCCGCTATCTGAAATTGGAGCAGCGTAAATTGAACAAATGTGATAGAGTTACGCAGAATTCTTATATAAACCATAATATAAAATGATCTCATCGGGTCTGTGATTGCCCTATCAAAGAAGTTTAGTACTGCATTTTACTCGTGACGCCATGCGCTTTAAGGTGCCGCTTAGCCCAATGCGCTATCTGAAATGGGAGCGACGTAAATTGAACAAGTGTGATAGAATTACGCAGAATTCTAATATTAACCATAATTTAAAATGACCTAATCGTATCTCTGATTGCCCTATCCGAGAAGTTTAGTAGTGCATTTTACTCGTCATTTCATGCGCTTTAAGATGCCGAATCGACCAATACGCTATCTGAAATAGGAGCGACGTAAATTGAACAAATGTGATAGAATTACGCAAGAATTCTTATATTAACCATAATTTAAAATGATCTAATCGGGACTCTGATTGAGCTATCATAGAAGCTTAATAGCGCATTTTACTTGTCATTTCATGCGCTTTAAGGTGCCGCCTAGCCCAATACGCTATCTGAAATAGGAGCGACGTAAATTGAACAAATGTGATAAAATTAAGCTAAATTCTTATATTAACCATAATATAAAATGATCTAATCGGGTTTCTGTTTGCCCTACCCTAGAAGTTTAATAGTGCATTCTACTCGACATTTCATGCGCTTTAAGGTGCCGCCTATCCCAATACGATATCTGAAATAGGAGCGACGTAAATTGAACAAATGTGATAAAATTACGCTGAATTCTTATATTAATCATAATATAAGATGACCTAATCGGGTCTCTGATTGCCCTATCCTAGAAGTTTAATGGTGCATTTTACTCGACATTTCATGCGCTTTAAGATGCCACCTCGCCCAGTACGCTATCTGAGATAGGAGCGTCGTAAATTGAACAAATGTGATAGAATTACGCTGAATTCTTATATTAATCATAATTTAAAATGATCTAATCTGGTCTCTGATGGCCCTATCATATAAGTTTAATAGTGCATTTTACTCGGCATTTCATGCGCTTTATGATGCAACCTAGCCCAATACACTATCTGAAATAGGAGCGTCGTAAATTGAACAAGTGTGATAAAATTACGCCGAATTCTTATATTTACCATATTATAATACGATCCATTCGGGTCTCTGATTGCCCTATCAAAGAAGTTTAGTAGTGCATTATACTCGTTAGTTCATGCGCTTTAAGATGCCGCCTATCCCAATACGCTATCTGAAATAGGGGCGACGTAAATTGATCAAATGAGATAAAATTACGCTGCATTCTTATATTAAAAATAATATAAAATGATCTAATCGGGTCTCTGCTTGCCCTATCATAGAAGTTTAATAGTACATTTTACTCGTCATTCCATGTGCTTTAAGGTGCCGCTTAGCCCAATGCGCTATCCGAAATAGGAGCGACGTAAATTGAACAAATGTGATAGAATTACGCAGAATTCTAATATTAACCATAATTTAAAATGACCTAATCGGATCTCTGATTGCCCTATCAGAGAAGTTTAGTAGTGCATTTTACTCGACATTTCATGCGCTTTAAGATGCCGCCTCGCCCAATACGCTATCTGAAATAGGAGCGACGTCAATTGAACAAATGTGATAGAATTACGTAGAATTCTTATATTAACCATAATTTAAAATGATGTAATCGGGTGTCTGATTGCCCAATCATAGAAGGTTATTAGTGCATTTTACTCGACATTTCATGCGCTTTAAGATGCCACCTAGCCTAATAGATTATCTGAAATAGGGGCAACGTAAATTGAAAAAGGTGATAAAATGACGCTAAATTCTTATATTAAGAATAATATAAAATGATCTAATCGGGTCTCTGATTGCCCTATCCTAGAAGTTTAGTATTGCATTTTACTCGTCATTTCATGCGCTTTAAGGTGCAGCCTATCCCAATACGCTATCTGAAATTAGAGCTACGTAAATTAAACAAATGTGATAGAGTTACGACGAATTCATAAATTAACCATAATATACGACGATCTAATCGGGTCTCTGATTGCCCTATCAAAGAAGTTTAGTAGTGCATTATAGTCGTTAGTTCATGCGCTTTAAGATGCCGCCTATCCCAATACGCTATCTGAAATAGGGGCGACGTAAATTGAACAAATGTGATAAAATTAAGCTGAATTCTTATATTAACCATAATATAAAATGATCTAATCGGGTCTCAGATTGCCCTATCATAGAAGGTTAGGAGTGCATTTTACTCGTCATTCCACACGCTTTAAGTTGCCGCCAAGCCCAATATATTATCTGAAATAGGAACGACGTAATTTGAACAAATGTGATAGAATTACGCTGCGTCTTTATATTAATCATAATATAACAAGACCTATTCGGGTCTCTGATTGCCCTCTCCAAGAAGTTTAGTAGTGCATTTTACTCGACATTTCATGCGCTTTAAGATGCCACCTAGCCCAATACGCTATCTGAAATAGGGGCGACGTAAATTGAAAAATGTGATAAAGTGACGCTAAATTCTTATATTAAGAATAATATAAAATGATCCAATCGGGTCTCCGATTGCCCTATCCTACAAGTTTAGTATTGCATTTTACTCGTCATTTCATGCGCTTTAAGGTGCAGCCTATCCCAATACGCGATCTGAAATTAGAGCTACGTAAATTAAACAAATGTGATAAAATTACGCTGGATTCTTATATTAACCATTATATAAGATGACCTAATCGGATCTCTAATTGCCATATCCTAGAAGCTTAGTAGTGCATTTTACTTGACATTTCATGCGCTTTAAGGTGCCGTCTAGCCCAATCAGCTATCTCAAATTGGAGATACGTAAATTGAACAAATGTGAGAGAAATACGCATAATTCTTATATTAACCATAATATAAAATGATCTAATCGGGTCTCTGATTGCCCTATCATGGAAGTTTAATAGTGCATTTTACTCGTCATTTCATGCGCTTTAAGATGCCGCCTAGCACAATACGCTATCTGAAATAGGAGCGACGTAAATTGAACAAATGTGATAGAATTACGCACAATTCTTATATTAACCATGAGTTAAAATGATCTAATCGGGTCTCTGATTGCCCTATCATAGAAGTTTAATAGGGCATTTTACACGTCATTTCATGCGCTTTAAGGTGCCGCCTAGCCCAATACGCTATCTGAAATTGGAGCTACGAAAATTGAACAAGTGTGATAGAATTTCGCTGAATTCTGAAATTAACGATAATATAAAATGATCTAATCGGGTCTCTGTTTGCCCTACCCTAGAAATTTAATAGTGCGTTTTACTCGACATTTCATGCGCTTTAAGATGCCACATAGCCCAATACGCTATCTGAAATCGGGGCAACGTAAATTGAACAAATGTGATTAAATTACGCTGAATTCTTATATTAACAATAATATAAAATGATCTAATCGGGTCTCTGATTGCCCTATCAAAGAAGTTTAGTAGTGCATTTTACTCGTCATTTCATGCGCTTTAAGGTGCCGTCTAGCCCAATCCGCTATCTCAAATTGGAGATACGTAAATTGAACAAATGTGATAGAAATACGCATAATTCTTATATTAACCATAATATAAAATGATCTAATCGGGTCTCTGATTGCCCTATCATAGAAGTTTAATGGTGCATTTCACTCGTCATTTCATGCGCTGTAAGGTGCCGCTTAGCCCAAGACGCTATTTGAAATAGGAGCGGCGTAAATTGAACATACGTGATAGAATTTCGCTGAATTCTTATATTAACCATAATATAAAATGATCTAATCGGGTCTCTGATTGCCCTATCATAGAATGTTAGTAGTGCATTTTACTCGTCATTCCACGCGCTTTAAGATGCCGCATAGCCCAATACGCTATCTGAAATAGGAGCGACGTAAATTGAACAAATGTGATAGAATTTCGCTGAATTCTTATATTAACCATAATATAAAATTATGTAATCGGGTCTCCATTGCCCTATCACAAAAGGTTAGTAGTGCATTTTACTCGTCATTCCACGCGCTTTAAGATGCCGCCTAGCCCAATACGCTAACTGAAATAGGAGCGACGTAAATTGAACAAATGTGATAGAGTTTCGCTGAATTCTTAAATTAACCATAATATAAGATAACCTAATCGTGTCTCTGTTTGCCCTATCCTAGAAGTTTAGTAGTGCATTATACTCGTTATTTCATGCGCTTTAAGGTGCCGCCTATCCCAATACGCTATCTGAAATAGGGGCGAAGTAAATTGAACAAATGTGATAAAATTAAGCTGTATTCTTATATTAACCATAATATAAAATGATCTAATCGGGTCTCTGATTGCCCTATCATAGAAGGTTAGTAGAGCATTTTACTCCTCATTCCACGCTCTTTAAGATGCCGCCTAGCCCAATACACTCACTGAAATAGGAGTGACGTAAATTGAACAAATGTGATAGAATTACGCTGCATCCTTATATTAATCATAATATAACATGACCTAATCGGGTCTTTGATTGCCCTATCCAAGAAGTTTAATAGTGCATTTTACTCGACATTTCATGCGCTTTAAGATGCCACCTAGCCTAATACGCTATCTGAAATAGGGGCGACGTAAATTGAACAAATGTGATAAAATTAAGCTGAATTCTTATATTAACCGTAATATAAAATGATCTAATCGGGTGTCTCATTGCCCAATCATAGAAGGTTAGTATAGCATTCTATACGACATTCCACGCGCTTTAAGATGCCGCCTAGCCCAATACGCTGTCTGAAATTGGAGCGACGTAAATTGAACAAATTTGATGGAATTACGGTGCATCCTTATATTAATCATAATATAAGATGACCTAATCGGGTCTCTGTTTGCCCTGCCCTAGAAGTTTAATAGTGCATTTTACTCGACATTTCATGCGCTTTAAGATGCCACCTAGCCTAATACGCTATCCGAAATAGGGGCGATGTAAATTGATCAAATGTGATAAAATTACGCTGAATTCTTATATTAACAATAATATAAAATGATCTAATCGGGTCTCAGATTGCCATATCATAGAAGTTTAATAGAGCATTTTACTCGCCATTTCACGCGCTTTAAGGTGCCGCTTAACACAATACGCTTTCCGAAAGAGGAGCGACGTAAATTGAACAAATGTGATAGAATTTAGCTGAATTCTTATATTAATCATAATATAAGATGACCTAATCGGGTCTCTGTTTGCCCTGCCCTAGAAGTTTAATAGTGCATTTTACTCGACATTTCATGCGCTTTAAGATGCCACCTAGCCTAATACGCTATCCGAAATAGGGGCGATGTAAATTGATCAAATGTGATAAAATTATGCTGAATTCTTATATTAACAATAATATAAAATGATCTAATCGGGTCTCAGATTGCCCTATCATAGAAGTTTAATAGAGCATTTTACTCGCCATTTCACGCGCTTTAAGGTGCCGCTTAAAGCCCAATACGCTTTCTGAAAAAGGAGCGACGTAAATTGAACAAATGTGATAGAATTTAGCTGAATTCTTATATTAATCATAATATAAGATGACCTAATCGGGTCTCTGTTTGCCCTGCCCTAGAAGTTTAATAATGCATTTTACTCGACATTTCATGCGCTTTAAGATGCCACCTAGCCTAATACGCTCTCTGAAATAGGAGCGACGTAAATTGAACAAATGTGATAGAATTACGCTGCATCCTTATATTAAAAATAATATAAAATGACATAATGGTGTCTCTGATTACCGTATCACTGAAGTTTAGTAGTGCATTTTAATCGGCATTTCATGCCCTTTAGGATGCCACCTCGCCCAGTACGCTATCTGAAATAGGAGCGACATAAATTGAACAATTGTGATAGAATTACGCACAATTCTTATATTAACCATAATATAGAATGATCTAATCGGGTCTTTGATTTGCCCTAGCATAGAAGGTTAGAAGTGTATTTTACTCGTTATTCCACGCGCTTTAAGGTGCCGCCAAGCCCAATACGCTATCTGAAATAGGAGCGACATAAATTGAACAAACGTGACAGAATTACGCAGAATTCTTATATTAACCATAATATAATACGATATATACGGTTCTCTGATTGACCTATCATAGAAGTTTAATAGTGCATTCTACTCGTCATTTCATGCGCTTTAAGGTGTCGCTTAGCCCAATACGCTATCTGAAATAGGAGCGACGTAAATGGAACAAATGCGATAGAATTTCTCTGAATTCTTAAATTAACCATAATATGAAATGATCTAATCGGGTCTCTGTTTGCCCTACCCTAGAAGTTTAATAGTGCATTTTACTCTATATTTCATGCGTTTTAAGGTGCCGCCTAGCCCAATACGCTATCTGAAATAGGAGCGACATAAATTGAACAAATGTGATAAAATTACGTTGAATTCTTATATTAACAATAATACAAAATGATCTAATCGGGTCTCTGATTGCACTGTCATAGAAGTTTACTACTGCATTTTACTCGACATTTCATGCGCTTTAATATGCCACCTAGCCCAATACGCTATCTGAAATAGGGGCGACGTAAATTGAACAAATGTGATAGAATTACGCAGAATTCTTATATTAACCATAATTTAAGATGATCTAATCGGGTCTCTGATTGCCCTGTCACAGAAGTTCAGCAGTGCATTTTACTCGTCATTTCATGCGCTTTAAGGCGCCGTCTAGCCCCATCCGCTATCTGAAATTGGAGCAGCGTAAATTGAATAAATGTGATAGAGTTACGCAGAATTCTTATATTAACCATAATATAAAATGATATAATCGGGTCTCTGTTTGCCGTACCCTAGAAGTTTAATAGTGCATTTTACTCGACATTTCATGCGCTTTAAGATGCCTCCTAGTCCAAAACGCTATCTGAAATTGGAGCTCCGTAAATTGAACAGACGTGATAGAATTACGCAGAATTCATATATTAACCATAATATAATACGATGTATTCGGGTCTCTGATTGCCCTATCATAGAAGTTTAATAGTGCATTTTACTCGTCATTTCATGCGCTTTAAGGTTCCGCCTAGCCCAATACGCTATCTGAAATAGGAGCGACATAAATGATCAAATGTGATAAAATTACGTTGGATTCTTATATTAACAATAACACAAAATGATCTAATCGGGTCTCTGATTGCCCTATCATAGAAGTTTAATAGTGCATTTTACTCGTCATTTCATGCGCTTTAAGGCGCCGTCTAGTCCAATCCGCTATCTGAAATTGGAGCAGCGTAAATTGAACAAATGTGATAGAATTTCGCTGAATTCTTATATTAACCATAATATAAAATTATGTAATCGGGTCTCCATTGCCCTATCACAAAAGGTTAGTAGTGCATTTTACTCGTCAGTCCACGCGCTTTAAGATGCCGCCTAGCCCAATACGCTAACTGAAATAGGAGCGACGTAAATTGAACAAATGTGATAGAGTTTCGCTGAATTCTTAAATTAACCATAATATAAGATAACCTAATCGTGTCTCTGTTTGCCCTATCCTAGAAGTTTAGTAGTGCATTATACTCGTTATTTCATGCGCTTTAAGGTGCCGCCTATCCCAATACGCTATCTGAAATAGGGGCGAAGTAAATTGAACAAATGTGATAAAATTAAGCTGTATTCTTATATTAACCATAATATAAAATGATCTAATCGGGTCTCTGATTGCCCTATCATAGAAGGTTAGTAGAGCATTTACTCCTCATTCCACGCTCTTTAAGATGCCGCCTAGCCCAATACGCTCACTGAAATAGGAGTGACGTAAATTGAACAAATGTGATAGAATTACGCTGCATCCTTATATTAATCATAATATAACATGACCTAATCGGGTCTTTGATTGCCCTATCCAAGAAGTTTAATAGTGCATTTTACTCGACATTTCATGCGCTTTAAGATGCCACCTAGCCTAATACGCTATCTGAAATAGGGGCGACGTAATTGAACAAATGTGATAAAATTAAGCTGAATTCTTATATTAACCGTAATATAAAATGATCTAATCGGGTGTCTCATTGCCCAATCATAGAAGGTTAGTATTGCATTCTACTCGACATTCCACGCGCTTTAAGATGCCGCCTAGCCCAATACGCTGTCTGAAATTGGAGCGACGTAAATTGAACAAATGTGATGGAATTACGGTGCATCCTTATATTAATCATAATATAAGATGACCTAACCGGGTCTCTGTTTGCCCTGCCCTAGAAGTTTAATAGTGCATTTTACTCGACATTTCATGCGCTTTAAGATTCCACCTAGCCTAATACGCTATCCGAAATAGGGGCGATGTAAATTGATCAAATGTGATAAAATTACGCTAAATTCTTATATTAACAATAATATAAAATGATCTAATCGGGTCTCAGATTGCCATATCATAGAAGTTTAATAGAGCATTTTACTCGCCATTTCACGCGCTTTAAGGTGCCGCTTAACACAATACGCTTTCCGAAAAAGGAGCGACGTAAATTGAACAAATGTGATAGAATTTAGCTGAATTCTTATATTAATCATAATATAAGATGACCTAATCGGGTCTCTGTTTGCCCTGCCCTAGAAGTTTAATAGTGCATTTTACTCGACATTTCATGCGCTTTAAGATGCCACCTAGCCTAATACGCTATCCGAAATAGGGGCGATGTAAATTGATCAAATGTGATAAAATTATGCTGAATTCTTATATTAACAATAATATAAAATGATCTAATCGGGTCTCAGATTGCCCTATCATAGAAGTTTAATAGAGCATTTTACTCGCCATTTCACGCGCTTTAAGGTGCCGCTTAACACAATACGCTTTCTGAAAAAGGAGCGACGTAAATTGAACAAATGTGATAGAATTTAGCTGAATTCTTATATTAATCATAATATAAGATGACCTAATCGGGTCTCTGTTTGCCCTGCCCTAGAAGTTTAATAATGCATTTTACTCGACATTTCATGCGCTTTAAGATGCCACCTAGCCTAATACGCTCTCTGAAATAGGAGCGACGTAAATTGAACAAATGTGATAGAATTACGCTGCATCCTTATATTAAAAATAATATAAAATGACATAATGGTGTCTCTGATTACCGTATCACTGAAGTTTAGTAGTGCATTTTAATCGGCATTTCATGCCCTTTAGGATGCCACCTCGCCCAGTACGCTATCTGAAATAGGAGCGACATAAATTGAACAATTGTGATAGAATTACGCAGAATTCTAATATTAACCATAATTTAAAATGACCTAATCGTATCTCTGATTGCCCTATCAAAGAAGTTTAGTAGTGCATTATAGTCGTTAGTTCATGCGCTTTAAGATGCCGCCTATCCCAATACGCTATCTGAAATAGGGGCGACGTAAATTGAACAAATGTGATAAAATTAAGCTGAATTCTTATATTAACCATAATATAAAATGATCTAATCGGGTCTCAGATTGCCCTATCATAGAAGGTTAGGAGTGCATTTTACTCGTCATTCCACACGCTTTAAGTTGCCGCCAAGCCCAATATATTATCTGAAATAGGAACGACGTAATTTGAACAAATGTGATAGAATTACGCTGCGTCTTTATATTAATCATAATATAACAAGACCTATTCGGGTCTCTGATTGCCCTCTCCAAGAAGTTTAGTAGTGCATTTTACTCGACATTTCATGCGCTTTAAGATGCTACCTAGCCCAATACGCTATCTGAAATAGGGGCGACGTAAATTGAAAAATGTGATAAAGTGACGCTAAATTCTTATATTAAGAATAATATAAAATGATCCAATCGGGTCTCCGATTGCCCTATCCTACAAGTTTAGTATTGCATTTTACTCGTCATTTCATGCGCTTTAAGGTGCAGCCTATCCCAATACGCGATCTGAAATTAGAGCTACGTAAATTAAACAAATGTGATAAAATTACGCTGGATTCTTATATTAACCATTATATAAGATGACCTAATCGGATCTCTAATTGCCATATCCTAGAAGCTTAGTAGTGCATTTTACTTGACATTTCATGCGCTTTAAGGTGCCGTCTAGCCCAATCAGCTATCTCAAATTGGAGATACGTAAATTGAACAAATGTGAGAGAAATACGCATAATTCTTATATTAACCATAATATAAAATGATCTAATCGGGTCTCTGATTGCCCTATCATGGAAGTTTAATAGTGCATTTTACTCGTCATTTCATGCGCTTTAAGGTGCCGCTTAGCCCAATACGCTATTTGAAATAGGAGCAACGTAAATTGAACAAACGTGATAGAATTTCGCTGAATTCTTATATTAACCATAATATAAAATGATCTAATCGGGTCTCTGATTGCCCTATCATAGAATGTTAGTAGTGCATTTTACTCGTCATTCCACGCGCTTTAAGATGCCGCCTAGCACAATACGCTATCTGAAATAGGAGCGACGTAAATTGAACAAATGTGATAGAATTACGCACAATTCTTATATTAACCATGAGTTAAAATGATCTAATCGGGTCTCTGATTGCCCTATCATAGAAGTTTAATGGTGCATTTCACTCGTCATTTCATGCGCTGTAAGGTGCCGCTTAGCCCAAGACGCTATTTGAAATAGGAGCGGCGTAAATTGAACATACGTGATAGAATTTCGCTGAATTCTTATATTAACCATAATATAAAATGATCTAATCGGGTCTCTGTTTGCCCTACCCTAGAAATTTAATAGTGCGTTTTACTCGACATTTCATGCGCTTTAAGATGCCACATAGCCCAATACGCTATCTGAAATCGGGGCAACGTAAATTGAACAAATGTGATTAAATTACGCTGAATTCTTATATTAACAATAATATAAAATGATCTAATCGGGTCTCTGATTGCCCTATCAAAGAAGTTTAGTAGTGCATTTTACTCGTCATTTCATGCGCTTTAAGGTGCCGTCTAGCCCAATCCGCTATCTCAAATTGGAGATACGTAAATTGAACAAATGTGATAGAAATACGCATAATTCTTATATTAACCATAATATAAAATGATCTAATCGGGTCTCTGATTGCCCTATCATAGAAGTTTAATGGTGCATTTCACTCGTCATTTCATGCGCTGTAAGGTGCCGCTTAGCCCAAGACGCTATTTGAAATAGGAGCGGCGTAAATTGAACATACGTGATAGAATTTCGCTGAATTCTTATATTAACCATAATATAAAATGATCTAATCGGGTCTCTGATTGCCCTATCATAGAATGTTAGTAGTGCATTTTACTCGTCATTCCACGCGCTTTAAGATGCCGCATAGCCCAATACGCTATCTGAAATAGGAGCGACGTAAATTGAACAAATGTGATAGAATTTCGCTGAATTCTTATATTAACCATAATATAAAATTATGTAATCGGGTCTCCATTGCCCTATCACAAAAGGTTAGTAGTGCATTTTACTCGTCATTCCACGCGCTTTAAGATGCCGCCTAGCCCAATACGCTAACTGAAATAGGAGCGACGTAAATTGAACAAATGTGATAGAGTTTCGCTGAATTCTTAAATTAACCATAATATAAGATAACCTAATCGTGTCTCTGTTTGCCCTATCCTAGAAGTTTAGTAGTGCATTATACTCGTTATTTCATGCGCTTTAAGGTGCCGCCTATCCCAATACGCTATCTGAAATAGGGGCGAAGTAAATTGAACAAATGTGATAAAATTAAGCTGTATTCTTATATTAACCATAATATAAAATGATCTAATCGGGTCTCTGATTGCCCTATCATAGAAGGTTAGTAGAGCATTTTACTCCTCATTCCACGCTCTTTAAGATGCCGCCTAGCCCAAAACACTCACTGAAATAGGAGTGACGTAAATTGAACAAATGTGATAGAATTACGCTGCATCCTTATATTAATCATAATATAACATGACCTAATCGGGTCTTTGATTGCCCTATCCAAGAAGTTTAATAGTGCATTTTACTCGACATTTCATGCGCTTTAAGATGCCACCTAGCCTAATACGCTATCTGAAATAGGGGCGACGTAAATTGAACAAATGTGATAAAATTAAGCTGAATTCTTATATTAACCGTAATATAAAATGATCTAATCGGGTGTCTCATTGCCCAATCATAGAAGGTTAGTATAGCATTCTATACGACATTCCACGCGCTTTAAGATGCCGCCTAGCCCAATACGCTGTCTGAAATTGGAGCGACGTAAATTGAACAAATTTGATGGAATTACGGTGCATCCTTATATTAATCATAATATAAGATGACCTAATCGGGTCTCTGTTTGCCCTGCCCTAGAAGTTTAATAGTGCATTTTACTCGACATTTCATGCGCTTTAAGATGCCACCTAGCCTAATACGCTATCCGAAATAGGGGCGATGTAAATTGATCAAATGTGATAAAATTACGCTAAATTCTTATATTAACAATAATATAAAATGATCTAATCGGGTCTCAGATTGCCATATCATAGAAGTTTAATAGAGCATTTTACTCGCCATTTCACGCGCTTTAAGGTGCCGCTTAACACAATACGCTTTCTGAAAAAGGAGCGACGTAAATTGAACAAATGTGATAGAATTTAGCTGAATTCTTATATTAATCATAATATAAGATGACCTAATCGGGTCTCTGTTTGCCCTGCCCTAGAAGTTTAATAATGCATTTTACTCGACATTTCATGCGCTTTAAGATGCCACCTAGCCTAATACGCTCTCTGAAATAGGAGCGACGTAAATTGAACAAATGTGATAGAATTACGCTGCATCCTTATATTAAAAATAATATAAAATGACATAATGGTGTCTCTGATTACCGTATCACTGAAGTTTAGTAGTGCATTTTAATCGGCATTTCATGCCCTTTAGGATGCCACCTCGCCCAGTACGCTATCTGAAATAGGAGCGACATAAATTGAACAATTGTGATAGAATTACGCACAATTCTTATATTAACCATAATATAGAATGATCTAATCGGGTCTTTGATTGCCCTAGCATAGAAGGTTAGAAGTGTATTTTACTCGTTATTCCACGCGCTTTAAGGTGCCGCCAAGCCCAATACGCTATCTGAAATAGGAGCGACATAAATTGAACAAACGTGACAGAATTACGCAGAATTCTTATATTAACCATAATATAATACGATATATACGGTTCTCTGATTGACCTATCATAGAAGTTTAATAGTGCATTCTACTCGTCATTTCATGCGCTTTAAGGTGTCGCTTAGCCCAATACGCTATCTGAAATAGGAGCGACGTAAATGGAACAAATGCGATAGAATTTCTCTGAATTCTTAAATTAACCATAATATGAAATGATCTAATCGGGTCTCTGTTTGCCCTACCCTAGAAGTTTAATAGTGCATTTTACTCTATATTTCATGCGTTTTAAGGTGCCGCCTAGCCCAATACGCTATCTGAAATAGGAGCGACATAAATTGAACAAATGTGATAAAATTACGTTGAATTCTTATATTAACAATAATACAAAATGATCTAATCGGGTCTCTGATTGCACTGTCATAGAAGTTTACTACTGCATTTTACTCGACATTTCATGCGCTTTAATATGCCACCTAGCCCAATACGCTATCTGAAATAGGGGCGACGTAAATTGAACAAATGTGATAGAATTACGCAGAATTCTTATATTAACCATAATTTAAGATGATCTAATCGGGTCTCTGATTGCCCTGTCACAGAAGTTCAGCAGTGCATTTTACTCGTCATTTCATGCGCTTTAAGGCGCCGTCTAGCCCCATCCGCTATCTGAAATTGGAGCAGCGTAAATTGAATAAATGTGATAGAGTTACGCAGAATTTTTATATTAACCATAATATAAAATGATATAATCGGGTCTCTGTTTGCCGTACCCTAGAAGTTTAATAGTGCATTTTACTCGACATTTCATGCGCTTTAAGATGCCTCCTAGTCCAAAACGCTATCTGAAATTGGAGCTCCGTAAATTGAACAGACGTGATAGAATTACGCAGAATTCATATATTAACCATAATATAATACGATGTATTCGGGTCTCTGATTGCCCTATCATAGAAGTTTAATGGTGCATTTTACTCGTCATTTCATGCGCTTTAAGGTTCCGCCTAGCCCAATACGCTATCTGAAATAGGAGCGACATAAATTGATCAAATGTGATAAAATTACGTTGGATTCTTATATTAACAATAACACAAAATGATCTAATCGGGTCTCTGATTGCCCTATCATAGAAGTTTAATAGTGCATTTTACTCGTCATTTCATGCGCTTTAAGGCGCCGTCTAGTCCAATCCGCTATCTGAAATTGGAGCAGCGTAAATTGAACAAATGTGATAGAATTTCGCTGAATTCTTATATTAACCATAATATAAAATTATGTAATCGGGTCTCCATTGCCCTATCACAAAAGGTTAGTAGTGCATTTTACTCGTCAGTCCACGCGCTTTAAGATGCCGCCTAGCCCAATACGCTAACTGAAATAGGAGCGACGTAAATTGAACAAATGTGATAGAGTTTCGCTGAATTCTTAAATTAACCATAATATAAGATAACCTAATCGTGTCTCTGTTTGCCCTATCCTAGAAGTTTAGTAGTGCATTATACTCGTTATTTCATGCGCTTTAAGGTGCCGCCTATCCCAATACGCTATCTGAAATAGGGGCGAAGTAAATTGAACAAATGTGATAAAATTAAGCTGTATTCTTATATTAACCATAATATAAAATGATCTAATCGGGTCTCTGATTGCCCTATCATAGAAGGTTAGTAGAGCATTTTACTCCTCATTCCACGCTCTTTAAGATGCCGCCTAGCCCAATACGCTCACTGAAATAGGAGTGACGTAAATTGAACAAATGTGATAGAATTACGCTGCATCCTTATATTAATCATAATATAACATGACCTAATCGGGTCTTTGATTGCCCTATCCAAGAAGTTTAATAGTGCATTTTACTCGACATTTCATGCGCTTAAGATGCCACCTAGCCTAATACGCTATCTGAAATAGGGGCGACGTAAATTGAACAAATGTGATAAAATTAAGCTGAATTCTTATATTAACCGTAATATAAAATGATCTAATCGGGTGTCTCATTGCCCAATCATAGAAGGTTAGTATTGCATTCTACTCGACATTCCACGCGCTTTAAGATGCCGCCTAGCCCAATACGCTGTCTGAAATTGGAGCGACGTAAATTGAACAAATGTGATGGAATTACGGTGCATCCTTATATTAATCATAATATAAGATGACCTAACCGGGTCTCTGTTTGCCCTGCCCTAGAAGTTTAATAGTGCATTTTACTCGACATTTCATGCGCTTTAAGATTCCACCTAGCCTAATACGCTATCCGAAATAGGGGGCGATGTAAATTGATCAAATGTGATAAAATTACGCTAAATTCTTATATTAACAATAATATAAAATGATCTAATCGGGTCTCAGATTGCCATATCATAGAAGTTTAATAGAGCATTTTACTCGCCATTTCACGCGCTTTAAGGTGCCGCTTAACACAATACGCTTTCCGAAAAAGGAGCGACGTAAATGAACAAATGTGATAGAATTTAGCTGAATTCTTATATTAATCATAATATAAGATGACCTAATCGGGTCTCTGTTTGCCCCTGCCCTAGAAGTTTAATAGTCGCATTTTACTCGACATTTCATGCGCTTTAAGATGCCACCTAGCCTAATACGCTATCCGAAATAGGGGCGATGTAAATTGATCAAATGTGATAAAATTATGCTGAATTCTTATATTAACAATAATATAAAATGATCTAATCGGGTCTCAGATTGCCCTATCATAGAAGTTTAATAGAGCATTTTACTCGCCATTTCACGCGCTTTAAGGTGCCGCTTAACACAATACGCTTCTGAAAAAGGAGCGACGTAAATTGAACAAATGTGATAGAATTTAGCTGAATTCTTATATTAATCATAATATAAGATGACCTAATCGGGTCTCTGTTTGCCCTGCCCTAGAAGTTTAATAGTGCATTTTACTCGACATTTCATGCGCTTTAAGATGCCACCTAGCCTAATACGCTCTCTGAAATAGGAGCGACGTAAATTGAACAAATGTGATAGAATTACGCTGCATCCTTATATTAAAAATAATATAAAATGACATAATGGTGTCTCTGATTACCGTATCACTGAAGTTTAGTAGTGCATTTTAATCGGCATTTCATGCCCTTTAGGATGCCACCTCGCCCAGTACGCTATCTGAAATAGGAGCGACATAAATTGAACAATTGTGATAGAATTACGCAGAATTCTAATATTAACCATAATTTAAAATGACCTAATCGTA
The DNA here is from genome assembly GCA_916610135.2 of Macropis europaea. Lineage (NCBI taxonomy): Eukaryota > Metazoa > Arthropoda > Insecta > Hymenoptera > Melittidae > Macropis > Macropis europaea. The sequence continues at coordinate 264,560 of CAKAJE020001555.1, forward strand.
TCTCTGATTGCCCTATCAAAGAAGTTTAGTAGTGCATTATAGTCGTTAGTTCATGCGCTTTAAGATGCCGCCTATCCCAATACGCTATCTGAAATAGGGGCGACGTAAATTGAACAAATGTGATAAAATTAAGCTGAATTCTTATATTAACCATAATATAAAATGATCTAATCGGGTCTCAGATTGCCCTATCATAGAAGGTTAGTAGTGCATTTTTACTCGTCATTCCACACGCTTTAAGTTGCCGCCAAGCCCAATATATTATCTGAAATAGGAACGACGTAATTTGAACAAATGTGATAGAATTACGCTGCGTCTTTATATTAATCATAATATAACAAGACCTATTCGGGTCTCTGATTGCCCTCTCCAAGAAGTTTAGTAGTGCATTTTACTCGACATTTCATGCGCTTTAAGATGCCACCTAGCCCAATACGCTATCTGAAATAGGGGCGACGTAAATTGAAAAATGTGATAAAGTGACGCTAAATTCTTATATTAAGAATAATATAAAATGATCCAATCGGGTCTCCGATTGCCCTATCCTACAAGTTTAGTATTGCATTTTACTCGTCATTTCATGCGCTTTAAGGTGCAGCCTATCCCAATACGCGATCTGAAATTAGAGCTACGTAAATTAAACAAATGTGATAAAATTACGCTGGATTCTTATATTAACCATTATATAAGATGACCTAATCGGATCTCTAATTGCCATAATCCTAGAAGCTTAGTAGTGCATTTTACTTGACATTTCATGCGCTTTAAGGTGCCGTCTAGCCCAATCAGCTATCTCAAATTGGAGATACGTAAATTGAACAAATGTGAGAGAAATACGCATAATTCTTATATTAACCATAATATAAAATGATCTAATCGGGTCTCTGATTGCCCTATCATGGAAGTTTAATAGTGCATTTTACTCGTCATTTCATGCGCTTTAAGGTGCCGCTTAGCCCAATACGCTATTTGAAATAGGAGCAACGTAAATTGAACAAACGTGATAGAATTTCGCTGAATTCTTATATTAACCATAATATAAAATGATCTAATCGGGTCTCTGATTGCCCTATCATAGAATGTTAGTAGTGCATTTTACTCGTCATTCCACGCGCTTTAAGATGCCGCCTAGCACAATACGCTATCTGAAATAGGAGCGACGTAAATTGAACAAATGTGATAGAATTACGCACAATTCTTATATTAACCATGAGTTAAAATGATCTAATCGGGTCTCTGATTGCCCTATCATAGAAGTTTAATGGTGCATTTCACTCGTCATTTCATGCGCTGTAAGGTGCCGCTTAGCCCAAGACGCTATTTGAAATAGGAGCGGCGTAAATTGAACATACGTGATAGAATTTCGCTGAATTCTTATATTAACCATAATATAAAATGATCTAATCGGGTCTCTGTTTGCCCTACCCTAGAAATTTAATAGTGCGTTTTACTCGACATTTCATGCGCTTTAAGATGCCACATAGCCCAATACGCTATCTGAAATCGGGGCAACGTAAATTGAACAAATGTGATTAAATTACGCTGAATTCTTATATTAACAATAATATAAAATGATCTAATCGGGTCTCTGATTGCCCTATCAAAGAAGTTTAGTAGTGCATTTTACTCGTCATTTCATGCGCTTTAAGGTGCCGTCTAGCCCAATCCGCTATCTCAAATTGGAGATACGTAAATTGAACAAATGTGATAGAAATACGCATAATTCTTATATTAACCATAATATAAAATGATCTAATCGGGTCTCTGATTGCCCTATCATAGAAGTTTAATGGTGCATTTCACTCGTCATTTCATGCGCTGTAAGGTGCCGCTTAGCCCAAGACGCTATTTGAAATAGGAGCGGCGTAAATTGAACATACGTGATAGAATTTCGCTGAATTCTTATATTAACCATAATATAAAATGATCTAATCGGGTCTCTGATTGCCCTATCATAGAATGTTAGTAGTGCATTTTACTCGTCATTCCACGCGCTTTCAGATGCCGCATAGCCCAATACGCTATCTGAAATAGGAGCGACGTAAATTGAACAAATGTGATAGAATTTCGCTGAATTCTTATATTAACCATAATATAAAATTATGTAATCGGGTCTCCATTGCCCTATCACAAAAGGTTAGTAGTGCATTTTACCTCGTCATTCCACGCGCTTTAAGATGCCGCCTAGCCCAATACGCTATCTGAAATAGGAGCGACGTAAATTGAACAAATGTGATAGAGTTTCGCTGAATTCTTAAATTAACCATAATATAAGATAACCTAATCGTGTCTCTGTTTGCCCTATCCTAGAAGTTTAGTAGTGCATTATACTCGTTATTTCATGCGCTTTAAGGTGCCGCCTATCCCAATACGCTATCTGAAATAGGGGCGAAGTAAATTGAACAAATGTGATAAAATTAAGCTGTATTCTTATATTAACCATAATATAAAATGATCTAATCGGGTCTCTGATTGCCCTATCATAGAAGGTTAGTAGAGCATTTTTACTCCTCATTCCACGCTCTTTAAGATGCCGCCTAGCCCAAAACACTCACTGAAATAGGAGTGACGTAAATTGAACAAATGTGATAGAATTACGCTGCATCCTTATATTAATCATAATATAACATGACCTAATCGGGTCTTTGATTGCCCTATCCAAGAAGTTTAATAGTGCATTTTACTCGACATTTCATGCGCTTTAAGATGCCACCTAGCCTAATACGCTATCTGAAATAGGGGCGACGTAAATTGAACAAATGTGATAAAATTAAGCTGAATTCTTATATTAACCGTAATATAAAATGATCTAATCGGGTGTCTCATTGCCCAATCATAGAAGGTTAGTATAGCATTCTATACGACATTCCACGCGCTTTAAAGATGCCGCCTAGCCCAATACGCTGTCTGAAATTGGAGCGACGTAAATTGAACAATGTGATGGAATTACGGTGCATCCTTATATTAATCATAATATAAGATGACCTAATCGGGTCTCTGTTTGCCCTGCCCTAGAAGTTTAATAGTGCATTTTACTCGACATTTCATGCGCTTTAAGATGCCACCTAGCCTAATACGCTATCCGAAATAGGGGCGATGTAAATTGATCAAATGTGATAAAATTACGCTAAATTCTTATATTAACAATAATATAAAATGATCTAATCGGGTCTCAGATTGCCATATCATAGAAGTTTAATAGAGCATTTTACTCGCCATTTCACGCGCTTTAAGGTGCCGCTTAACACAATACGCTTTCCGAAAAAGGAGCGACGTAAATTGAACAAATGTGATAGAATTTAGCTGAATTCTTATATTAATCATAATATAAGATGACCTAATCGGGTCTCTGTTTGCCCTGCCCTAGAAGTTTAATAGTGCATTTTACTCGACATTTCATGCGCTTTAAGACGCCACCTAGCCTAATACGCTATCCGAAATAGGGGCGATGTAAATTGATCAAATGTGATAAAATTATGCTGAATTCTTATATTAACAATAATATAAAATGATCTAATCGGGTCTCAGATTGCCCTATCATAGAAGTTTAATAGAGCATTTTACTCGCCATTTCACGCGCTTTAAGGTGCCGCTTAACACAATACGCTTTCTGAAAAAGGAGCGACGTAAATTGAACAAATGTGATAGAATTTAGCTGAATTCTTATATTAATCATAATATAAGATGACCTAATCGGGTCTCTGTTTGCCCTGCCCTAGAAGTTTAATAATGCATTTTACTCGACATTT